>OV277866.1:28543245-29030745 GCA_922989275.2 Gari tellinella | reverse complement strand
AACACATTCAATCCTAGCGACGAGTATACTCTTCATTTACAAACAGTGTACCTATTAGGATTACATATGTTCCATGCCAACAGTGTAGACCCTGATCAGAGGGCTCAAATGTTTGTCATTTTGAAATAAATTGTTACAATCAACCCTAAATAGTAAAACATGGGCTAGACTTATTTTGATATTGGAATTGTCCATTTAAAGTTTCAGGGATGAATAATAAACTAATAAGTACATGAATACGATATGACGCCTCCGATTTATTCCTTCACTAAAGGAAAACTGTTCCATTTCATTGCTCTTAAATATGCACAATACTGTACGAAATATATCTTATATCCTAGCATATGGAAGCTTAAAGCAGGTTAAAATAAAAGCAGATTGTGCATTAATGCGCAATCTTCTTTATTTTCAACATGCCTAAAGTTTTCACCTGCCGTCTAAACCGGAAAAAGGCTATTGGATAAAGAGATAAATAGAGCGATCATTCTCTACAACGACACCCAATAGGAGACAAAAATGTTGCCATTGTTCGGAGGGAGTCGTAATAGGGAGGGAAATCGACTTACATTTGTGTAACGCGGCGTCTGATCTGGATTCAAGCTGTTTGTCAATCGTAATTAAGTGTTTTACATTGAAATTGTCAAATATGTTACTTTTAGAAAAACAGCAGACACCAATTTTAAGCAGACGATATTGCAGCAGTGAAAAGGTTGGACACAGTTGTCTTGTTTTGGGAATATCGATTAGCGTCGTTGTAAAGAGGGAGTCGTTGATCGGATGTCCGTTGTAGGGAGGGAACACTGTAATCTCTTGTCCTGAAATCACTTCAATATACTTACATTCTACACCACAGTGAGCGCCTCTGTCAGAACAAACCTGCAGAGATACAAGGACAATGAATCAGCCTTGCCAAGGCAAAACCAGTCAAAAAACCCCAACCAAACCTTGGTCCAAGGTTATAAAGCGTTTGAGTTGAGTATATGCTCAAATCTGACCAATCAAATGCTTGAGAACACACTCAGACTCAGCTCAAATGCTTTATAACTTCGGGGCTTGTGTTTCCTATTGTATTTTAGTCATAGAATAATACCTTTAACTTTCTGATATGATGGAGTATTTTACATACGATACCTAGTATTCATATATGAAAATATGTGAGAGCATTTTATTGTGCAGAGACCTGGGGCCATACATAAAACCCTTATAAATATCCAATCAAATTGTTGATTTTATTGGAAGGTCCCATTACCAAAATGACCTTAAAAATATAAACTTGTATCATTGTTGATCAATATTGCTGTATCGACACGGCAAAGTAGTGACTTATAATTAATGTTTTGAAATATGGCGACTGTTAAGAATCCAAAGTTTGTGACAATCAAGGTATGATTTCTTAATGTAAAACAGCTTTAAACTTGAATTCTTAAAAATAATTGCTTTACGACAGTTGTAAAATAGGTGAAATTGATACATTTCAAGGGCTAAAGCAGGCGACATACGAGGGCCGTTAATTATTTATTGCAACTGCCGCCGTAACTGCCACGCTATTCACGAAATCCCCATTTAAACTTACTTATCTCATTATTCAAACTTTTATCTATCCATTGATACCATTTTGGTCCCAATCGGTCAATTAGTATCCATGATACACCCATGTGAAGTGAGGTCATTCATAAACGCTGTGTAAAATCATGGAAAAAGAGATAAGTACCGAAATGAGAGTACTGTATAAAACTCGATATAAACTTGGAATAAGTGCTAGAACTATATTTTATGAAATTTACTTCGCTTATGGACATGGTACTCCATCATATTCAACTGTTACCAGGTGGATTAAACGCTCCAAGAAACGGTTGATAGTGTCCCTGGCAGAGACAGTCCAAAAAGTGTTGCTGCCTCTAAAATAAGTGATAATGTGAAACACATACTGATGATTCATACACGAATGACAACTCGTCAAGTAGCTAAATGATTGGACACATCGACCGTATCGGCATATAAGATTTCGAAGAAGAAATTAGGAGTTATCCGTATTGCTGCTAGGTTGATACCCCATTTACTGACGGAGGACCACATGAGATACTGTGTTTCGATTGCCCGTAAATTTCTTAAAGCCAGAATGTCGCCCAAATTTATGTTTAAATCGCGCAATTTCTTATATAAGAACATTTTCTATGTATTAAAACTAAGCGAAATCCGTTGTCAGGTGCCTGAAACATGCCCCCTTTCTTTAAGAACCATACATAAATGTGCCGATTTCTTATCGAGATGGTCGGAAAAATAAGCTTTTTGTTTACATAACAAATCTTCGTGTCGGCTTCCGAGAGTTTCAGCAAGGTCGAATAAGAGTCACGAGATCGATCCGATTTTCCTGACTTGTCTGGGTTATTTTTAAAACAGAATAGTTCATAACCATTAAGGTAACAGTGGAGAAAACGTTATTCTTTCCCGTTTAAACGTAAACGAAACGCAAACGCATCGCAATAATACGCATAAATGGACAACCTTTAGACAATTCTGACCATTCATGTTAGTCTGAGCGGCAAACAGTTCGGTGCCTGATCAGACGCCGGGTTACCCGGCGTCTGATCTGCTCCAAACTGTTTGCAATTGAAAGCATGGTTTTAGCGTTAACGCGTTTATTGGGAAAGAATAACATTTTCTCCACTGTAAGCAAGGTAACATCGACTACGTCATCGTACACTTTCCTACTTGAGATAAGTATGGTTCCCGTGCAGCACGGGACCGCTGCGCTAACTTTACTGATATTTTATTCTTTCCCAATAAACGCATTTGTATACAAAACTATTATATCCATTGCAAACAGATTGGAGCCAGGTCAGACGCCGGGTAACCCGGCGTTTGATCAGGCTCCAACTTATTTGCTACTCAGATTAAAAAATAATAGTTAAAACTTCTAACAGTAAATTTCCACAGTTTAGTGCATTGCGTTTGCGTTTAAGGCCTTTCGCATACGGAAGTTGGTCTTACGGGCGAGCGGAAATGCGTCTTGACGACATAGACTTTTCCCGCACGTGCTTATACTAGAACATTTATATAAAGGAACGGTTGATACAATTCAGTATTATCCTTCCATAGCGCAATCGGTAGAGTGATTGACTAGCAATCCTTAGGGCATAGGTTCGAGTCCCATTCGGTCCAAATATATTTTTTTAAATGAAGTGTCCGATTTTATTGACTTGTCAATCAATAACGCAGTGATCAAGGGACATGTTTAGTGATGCTACATGTATATACGGTCCAATTATACATGTCCACTTACATGCACATTTTAGTTTAATGACTTATAAGTCAATAAAATCGGTATACATGCATAAGATTTGATCAAACTATAAAGCCACACATTGAAGCTTATCAATACGTCAACCTTTTCAAGATCGATATTGCCCATTATAATGTTTAAACAATATCATTAACCTTGTATTCAAGTCCATAAATAAATAATGATGCATTCTAATGACAGAATTTCAATTTTAAGGCGGGTAACTGTATCTCAACTTCAGATTTCCCACATTTTAATAAGAAAATCTGTTATTACAACAAATCCTGACTGTAATATTTTCTAATTTTTTCTGACCAACTATTTCACCAACTATATATTTGAATAAAATGAAAAAAATATACATTGAATGAGTCAGTTTTTTGTAATTCAATTTTTTAGTATTTTGCAAAATTTAAGTAGCTGATAGCATCTTTCTGAACATCTTTATTCAAACTGTTTTTAGCTTTTACTGTAATGAATGTTGTGGACTATTTATTGCGCGAGACTTATAGTCATTAACTACTCTCTTTTTTGAGAAAAACAAATTTTTCAAAATTCCAAGTTTTTGACAGAAAAGGAGACCTTTAAGACAAACCAAACGATAAATTTTGCCTATATTTTCACACATTGTTTCTTAGGCTATTATCATTCTTCAAGCAAAGTTTCATAACACCTTTCATGGAAACTAAGCTCACCCGCGAGCTACCTTAAACGGGAAATAAAAATGTATTCTCTACTGTATACTGCGCACAATAAATAGAGCTATCAATGTTTCTTGCTGGATGTAGGGAATACTCACCCCTTTTAAATTTTAGAATGTTCCAATCTAAAAATATCTGTCAAGTCAGAAGAAAACACTAATAATGAGCTATGAAAACATCTTTACCGGGCGCAAGCCGAACGAACTCGGAAAATCTCCGTCGTTGATCGGATATCAACAAACCGATTTAAAAGTCGATTTTTTTCCACCAAATTCATGTGTTTGTCAGATTTATTGCCTCCATAATCATCGCGGATTACTTCTTTTTATATGTTTAGATTACGTATCTGCCTGAATTTTCAGGTTAAAAAAATGCGCTATTTTGGCTTACATACTGCCTTTAAAATGTATCCTGAATTTAATCAAAGGGATTTTTCTAATATAAATGTTTGGACTGTCGATGAAGCATGGGTAAACTTGTATCAGCCCACCAAAAATGTAGCAACGAAATATGGGCTTTAAAATGCAAGAAGACCATCCATTACAAAACGTATTACATGTGTGAAGAAGGTCATGCATGCAATATCATTTAACAGTTGCGGTTCGTGTAGCGATTCCCTGTAGAAAACTTTTACTGGGAAAAATTACCAACGATTATTCACCAAAATGTTTGGAAAAAACGTGAAGATGTCTCGCCATAGGCTCGGTATACAAAAACTTGCCCTGTTGCATGACAGTACAACAGCAAACACCTCAAAATAAAAAACAATCGCATTTTTGGAGAAGAAAGGATTTACAATTTTCCCCCAACTAATTTTATTCACAAGATATAGCTCCATGTGGCTTTTTCTTGTCTCCATGTCTGAAGAAAACTTTCGAGGGTCGAATATATTATTCAAGACGGGCTGTTGGAGAGGCAGTATTGCACCTAAGAAAGTCTACATGTAAGCTTTTCAGAAATGGACCAAAATACTTAAACTGTGTATTTATTGCAAGGAGGAGTATTTTTAAGGGGTACACTATTTTTTCAGGTAAAGCACTGTTCCTCATTGTTTTAGAACCCAAGTTGCAATAAATAATGAACGGGCATCGTAGATGAACTGATACTTCGAGAATGAAAGATGAATATAGTTAAACCTTTCTACCACGAACACTAAATTAAGTTAGTTAGTTTTGTGTTCACCGAACGTGGTTATTTCAAACAAGGTGAAAGTAAAACAGAAAACTCCGTTAGGAGCTTTTTATTTTACTTTCACATTGCTTTAAGCTGCCACCTTGATATCATTCGCCTTATTTTTAGTTGTCATAATTGCAGATATTTACTGTAACAGACTAGCGATTTTGCTTGGGAAAGAAGTTTAAGTAAGAAACACATGTTCCAATGAGTGATTCCGCTCTGCTTCGTTGAATCAATTCTCATGACGTTTACTCTTTAAACGCTAGGTACCTTACCGTCTGCAACGTTTTGGTGTCTTCTGCTTTTCCAAAATTTATGTTTTGAAAATTTCTATTTGAAATAGTGCCAGAGTGTCAAACAAATTGGAACCTGATGAATTAATACGTGTTTCATCTCGACCAAACCTTTTTACAAATGATTTTTGCGCTTTAGTTGTTGGCGAGCAAAATTTTAAATGTCAAATATGTTTTTCTTTTATTTAAACTGTTATCAATGAAACAAATCTGTAAGTCATGTGGATGTTAATAAACATTGCCAATCTTGATCAGACCTGAGTTAAAACCATTTCAAACAAATTGAAGGTATTAATGGCATTGATGAAAATAGATACATTTGTACTTACATTTTTGGATTGGCGCGTTGAACGTACTCCATGAATGCATGGTCGCTGGGCTGTTGTTTCTCCGATGGTCAAGTTATCATTGTCCAACAGCTCGCATAACTTTCCTCTTGGGAAATAATTGAATGACAAGCAACTCTGTATGATGTCACACGTCTTGCTGCATGTGTTTACTGATACATCCGAGAAAGATTCTATCTTGGTTTCCGAGGGTGGGCACTTGTTCCATTGTCGAATGGGTACAACCATTGCTATGGACTCGGTAGTGATTGCAACGAATGTTATGCTAAGACACTCTATGAATATTATCTGCCACAGAGCCATTTCAGCAAGCGCTTCAACAGGTTTTTCTTCAACTAGTTTCGATAATATACATACAGCCTTGATTTGATTAATTTGTATTTGTGTACATGTATTACGTTGTTTCAAAAGTTCTTGAAATGGAAATACTTATTGGCAACCATTCTACTCGAGTCTGGGTTGTCGCTGGGTTGTTACATCTCCTACGACCCAATTTAAACGATTAACTCATTTACTCTAAACCTTTTAATGGACACTACGAATATTCAATTCAGTATAGTCATTTTAATCATGTCAATTTAGGGCTGCAATCAGAAAGCTCCTTAAGGAGGGCCTACACGGTTTGCATAGAAAACGACAGTGTTCTCATCATAGATACACTTTGATGGTCGAGTATAATCGTCGCTAGGGTTGAATTAATTTCACTTTTATTTATATTGACATGATTTAAAATCAAAACTCGATTCTTCGAACTCGCGTTAGCTCGAAAATATACTCAAATTTCATGGTTAAAGCGTGGTTTAAGCGGGTATGTTCAACTTAAAGCGAGATCGACTTATCGAAATTCGACTAATGAAAATACTGGTACGGCCAATTCAAGCGAGCTCGAAATATTGAGTTTCGACGATATTTCGTGTTCGTTTGTGTCTCATAATCGCTTGCAATTGTTCTTAAAAGTTGTTTTAATGCTAAGTAGCATGATTAACCAAATCCCTCGGGCCAATCAGTATGGATCATGTTCAGAAACCGCGCTACACAGTAACACACCAACATCACCAGTGCTTTAACACTATTTAAATAGTTTGGCCCCGTCGCTGATCAGGATCCAAACTGTTTGACACTCGTATCGATATTTCTTAAATCATACCACAGTGAATCTTACTTTGAAACGAACTTGCAAATAACAATATTGAAGCAGACGACAATAAAGCGGTAAAGGGGGAAACATTTCCCGAACAATTTGGCACCGAAAGGCTTAATCAGAAGTAAAATGCTCCAAAAATTATAACTATCACTGCCAAATGTTATCTTCTGCTTTACGCGTTTACTTCAATTCTACCGTCTGATTTAACAATATGGCCTGAATTATTGTTCCACATTTAGACTTAAAGCAGTTTGACCGAAAAAATATCGATCTGAGTTTTAAAAGAGTATGGATCCTGATCAGACGCTGCGCAATACGTCGTCTAATCAGATCCAAAACTGTTTGTAAAGTCGACGCAAGCCGCCTATGACAGTAACGAGTTAAAGCAGGTGTTATCACTTAGACTAACACGTCGTTTCCAACTGTATGTACGATTTGAAAGTGTCAGAACTGTCGTCGCACTGGGTAATGTCGACTTGGTGGAATAGTTTAAACCACAGGTACTTGACAAATACATCTAGATCTATACCCCCCCAAAAAATCACATTTTCGTTATAAATGCACGTACTGTGGCGTACTGTGCTGCAGATAGACTAGGTTGGAGACAAAGGACAGCTTCTTCGGCGTCAGAACCCCCCCCCCCCCCCCCCCACCCCACCCCCTACGACGAGACAATGAGTCAAGGGATAAGTGAGGGAGTGGCTGTGTCTGTGGCGTTATTTGACGGAATTTGATGAAATAAAAAGTAGATATTGATAAATTAATCGTTTCCCGAGAGTACCACAAGAGAATATCGGCGATATAGTCTATTTTAGCATCAGTTTAAGTCGATAGTTAAGACTACCTGTTGGATTCCGTTGTATACCTTGTATCTATAATAGAAGTCTAGTTTTCTTTGTTTGTTATAGAAATATATGTATGTGTCAAATACCTGTGGTTTAAACTCAGGGAGGGTTATACATATTTCAACCGTATTGAATAGTGACATTAACCACTTACACTTTCAATTATGCGCGTTTGAAAACAATTTGGATCCTGATCAGACGCCGCGTGTAACGCGGCGTCTGATCAGGATCCAAACTGTTTGACACTCGTTTTGAAATTTCGTCAGTCATACTGCCTGATATCTAACTTTGAATCGATATTGCAGACATTAATATTGAAGCAGACGACAATATGGCGGTGAAGGGGTAAACACCTCACGTCAAGTTTGACAATGAATGGGTAAATTCGCCAGAACACGTCTAATATATTCACTACCATAACATCATCTGCTCGAAAACTTATCGTCTGCTTTTATTTCAAAAGTTTAGAATTTAATGCCGTTTGACTTAAAAATCATATACATACTGTACTTGTCAAACAGTTTGGCTCCTGGTACGCGGCGTCTTATCTAGACTCAAACGGTTTGTCCATGTTTGTGTTAATAAGCCTGTCAGGTGCCAAATTAATAATGAGGTGCCAAATTAATCATGAGGTTTTACCCTTTCGCTGCTTAAGTGTCGTCTGCTTCAATATTGTTGTCTGCAATAACGTTTCAAAAACTTTGATTTCAGGTAGTTGTGTCTTAAGATATATCGAAACGAGCGACAAACATTTTGGATCCAGACCAGACGCCGCGTTATGATCCAAACTGTTTGCAAAGTCGACTTTATGCAGCTCCGGTACCAAAAGGGTTAAACAATCATAAATGTTTAACTATGCTTTTCGGTGGATTATCGGGAAAAAACAGTGGATTTATCACTGTCGCGCATGCTTCTTTTTTTTTTTTAACTTTCCCCGTAGGGCTCCCCAAGAATCGTAGTCAATCGTGTATTACCGTTTAATTCCGGCAGCCCTATTCCGGCAGCTCGTTTTTTAACATTTTGCAAAATTGAAAATAGATGTTCTTATGAAAAATAAAGTCATCCAAATTCCAGGTTTTTGTCAGAAAAAGAGACCTTATAGACAAACCAAACGACAAATTTAGACTATATTTTCACACATTGTTTTTTAGGCTATTATCATTCTTCAAGCACAGTTTCATAACACCTTTCGTGGAAACTAAGCTCACCCGCGAAGTACCTTAAAGTCCCATTGTGTTTTCTGACCTTTTTTTAATGTGCGAAATACAATAACGGTTAATAATAATGCTTGAACATTCTAATGGGCCAACCTGATCTATGAAATGTTGAAGACAGACCTAAATCACCAAAAAAGCGATTTAAAACTATAACAAACCGAAAGTAGATCGTCTGACATAAATATTACCACACGGATTAGTGGCACGTGGAACAGCTGGGTTCAATATCACCGGGTGCGAACGATTGCTATAAAATGAGTCACATTTCGTCACAACGGTGTTTCAGCCCTTTTTGCTCTCTAACACAAAGAGTTTTTATCGGATCTTCACCAAACTTGAATTAAATGTTCTTTTATATAAAATCTAGGTACAGTTAAATTTCTACTTAAATCGAATAAGGCATATTAGACGTTTTGCCCTTTATGTATTAAAAGTTGACTGTTTCAGCATTTTTTGCTCTCTAAAACAAGCATTTTTTAGTTGATCTTCACCAAACTTACTGAAATTGTTTATTATTATAAAATCTTGGTCCAGTTTGATTACTACTAAAATCGCATGTGGCATGTTTGCGTTTTTGCCATTTTTGTATTAAAAATGAGTGATTCAGCAATTATTGCTCTCTTTCACAAATACATTTATTGGATCTTCACAAAACTTGCTGAAAATGTTCATTAGTATAAAATCTAGGTTTAGTTTGATAACTACTAAAATCGTATGAGGCATATCTAAGTTTTTTTTGCCCTTTATGTATTAAAATGACTGTTTTCAGCCAGTTTTTATCTCTAACACAAATTCTTTTTATTGAGTTTTCACCAAACTTGCTGAAAATTTTCATTGATATTAAATCATAGTTAAATTTGAATACTAGTAAAATCGCATAAGGAATGTCGGAGTAATTGCTCTTGAATTATTAGAAATGACTGTTTCAGCCTTTTTTGCTCTCTATCACAAAGAGTTTTCATCGGATCTTCTACAAACTTGATGACATTTTTTATTTATATAAAATCTAGGTCCAGTTTGATTATTACTAACATCCCATAATGATTGTCTGAGTTATTGCCCTTAATGTATTAAAAAGGACTGTTTCACCATTTTTTGCTCTCTAACATAAAGGCTTTTTATTGATTTTCACCCAATTTGCTGAAAATGTTTATTAATATAAAATCAAGGTTAAGTTTGAATATTACTAAAATCGCATAATGTATATCTGAGTTATTGTCCTTTAATTATTAAAATATGACTGTTTCAGGTTTTTTTTGCACTCTAACACATACAGTTTTTATCGGATATTCACCAAACTTGCTGAACATGTTTATAAATATAAAATATATCTCCAGTTCGAATAGTACTTATATCGCATAAGGCATGTCTGAGTTTTTTGCCCTTTAGTTATTAAAAATTAATGTTTCAGCATTTTTTGCTCTCTATCACAAACATTTCTTTTCGGATCTTAACAAAACCTTGCTGAAATTCTTTATTTATACAAAATCTAGGTTCAGTTTGATTATTACTTAAATCGCATAAGGCATGTCTGAGTTATTGTCCTTTATGTATTTAGAAATACCTGTTTCACCATTTTTTGCTCTCTAACACAAATAACTTTTTTGTGATTTTCACCAAACTTGTTGAAAATGTTTATTAATATAAAATCAAGTTCATAATCTTAACTACCAAAATCGCACAAGGCATGTTGAAGTTATTGCCCTTGAATGATTATAGATTGCATACTTCAGGCTTGTCAGCTTTCTGACTCAAACGGTTTTAATTGGATCTTCTCCAAATTTGCTGAAAATAATATTGGATAAAAACTTAGTCCAGTTCTATGAATACCCAAATCGCCGAAGGCATGTTGGAGTTACGGTTCTTCAATTATTAAAAATTTGCTATTTCATCCTTATTTTAGCCCTGTCAACTCTGTAACAGGAACTGTTTTTATTCTATTTAAACCAACTATTTGGTCAATAGTTGCATGTGCTTCATCTTGGCCGTGTTGGTAATAAGTAAAGTAATAAATGACTACTCCATACCTCCTTTACCTCTTGAAGGATTTTCAGTCAGCTGTATTCGATTTTTGTCTTGATCTATATTTAAAACAAATACACAATGCCAGCAAGTTTGGTGAAGATCCACTAAAAAGTGTTTGTGTTAGAGAGCAGAAAAGGCTGAAACAGTCATTTTTTTAATTATTCAAGGGCAATAACTCAAACATGCCTCATGCGACTTTAATAGTTATCAAAATTGAGCTAGATTCTATACTAATAAACATTTATAGCAAGTTTGGTGAAGATCCAAAAATAGGTGGTTGAGTTAGAGAGAAGACAAGGCTGAAACAGTCATTTTCAGCAAGATCCCCCGTATTGGATTGTACACGCTTACCACCGTGATTAATTATTTACACGTGGGGACCTTATCTCATAGTTTAATCCTGTGCCTACTGGTCGCAACTGTTTGACTCTAAAACAGACACCGCGTAACGCGGCGTCTCATCTGGATCCAAACTGTTTGACACTCGTCTTAAGGTTTGTTTAAAAAAAATATGCATAAATCTTAACTGAACAAATATTGCACACGACAATGTCAAAGCAGGCGTCTTAGCAGCAGAATAAGGGTTAAATTCTTCATTTCATCCGGCTCCAGATAAGAGGAATAAACTGAACAAATTCAACATGTTCTCACTCATTTCAGCACCGAATGCTACGGTGTTACTACTGATTAAACCGTCTCTTCGAGACGATTCTAATGAGTATGACACCATTGGGTTTAAAAGCAGAAATAAAGAGTTTAGTAATCGAAATACTTTTGTTATCTGGAGCCCTGTATTTACAGAGTTGTCCTTCTTTCCATTCACAAGGAGGCTCTTTAAATTGTGCTAGCACAAAAAAATTATAAATAAAAATTTAAAAGCGAATTTCTTAGATAAAGCCGCTTTTTATGAAAGAATCACGTCCCATGTAGTTCTAATGGGATCACAAACAACCGTTTTATGCAGGTTTCCCCAAAACACAATGCGGCTTTAAATGATAGGTTAATGGAGCATGGGTGGCTTTCATACAAATGAGGTACAGTGTAGAAAACGTTATGTTTCCCCAATAAACGCGTTTAAGCTAAATCTATAATTTCCAGTGCAAACAGTTTGGAGCGTGATCAGACGCCGGGTAATCTCCCGAACATCTGGGATTCACATTAACACGTTCACGAATGCCTCGAGCGATGTTAATCCCAAATTAGGTGTCAGATCGGTTAGCTGACAAAGTCCGAAGTAGTAGTATCTTTTATTTCCTCCATTTAGGAGAGCATTTTACATAAATAAAATATTCAGAAAAGTAAACAAACAGTTCTAAACAGCTGAATACTTCAAACTCGCTTAAATCGCCCTACCATTATATCATTAGTAGAATACTGATATGTCGAACTCGCATAAGCTGAACATACCCGCACTTCCAGTCCCCTTTTTAACTTCGAACTACGGGCATGCTCAAACTAGCATCGAGCTTGAACTGTACTAATATATACTGAAAAACAAAAGTAACCCATAATGTGAGTCATTGTAGAAAGGGAATGTACTATAGGAATTATTCCAGAAATTTGGTATACGATATTACTGATTCATTATTTTTGCAATCAACAAACAACAAAACCGCTTTAATTCGATTTTTTTTATTCCTTAATAACGATTTCTAAAACCATCCTTATCAGCATCTTTAGTAACGCGTATTGCATTTTTTGAAGTCCGGCAGAGGACTGACTGGACCTGGAAATGCCGTCCTAAGTTTTTTTCTCGACTGATTCTACTTCAGCATATATGTACTTATTGAAAATCCACCGGGTGCCACTTTGTCACCCATGAGCATTTTTGTATATTCAATATGGCGGCCAAAATGGCTGCCGAAAGGCTTTAAACTAAAAAGTCCAAAAATCAGCATTCTTTTTTCCTTATTTTTTACTGATTTTACCACACCATAATGATAGATATTATTCAAAAGAGGTTTTATGTTTTTAAAATGTTACGGGTGACATCTTGTCACTCTTGAGCATTTCAGTATATTCAAAATGGCGGCTAAAATGGCTACCTAAATGCGTTGAAACGAACTACTCTTAACTTCAGCATTCACGGTTTGGTTTTCTAAATTTATTTTACCCCATCATAATGAAATATATTACTGAAATGATGATACATAATATTAAACTGTTACGGATGACATGTTGTTACTCTTGAGCATTTATGTATATTCAAGATGACGGCCAAAATGACTATCGAAATGCTTTTAAACAAAATAGTCCAAAAAGCAGCATTCATTGTTTTTTTTTTTTTTTTATAAAACTGATTTGACCTCACCTTAATGATGGTTATTTTTGAAAGGACAATTCATGTTTTAAAAAATTTACGGGTGACATCTTGTCACCCTTCAGCTTTTCCGTATATTAAAAATGGCGGCTAAAATGGCTATCCAAATGCGTTACACTCTACTCTAAACTTCAGCATTTATAGTTTTTTTTAAAACTAATTTGACCCAACCATCATGAAAGTTTTTTTACTGAAATGATGATACATATTATTGAACTGTTACGGATGACATCTTGTCACCCTTGAGCATATCTGTATATTCAAAATGGCGGCTAAAATTGCTAACTAAATGCTTAACAACAAAATGGTCAACAATTCAACTATTCAGCATTCATAATTTCTTTTTGTTAAATGATTTGATCTCACCATTATGATATTCGTTATTGAAATGATCAAACCTATTATTGAAATGTTACGGGTGACATCTTGTTATTATTCAGCGTTTCCGTATATTCAAGATGGCGGCTAAATAGTGACGGAAATTTTGTTTAGCAAAAAAGTCCAAAAATCAACAATCATACATTTTTTATTCATATCTGACTCGCTATCAACGTAATTATACTTACTATTAGAATTATGATACTTATTGATGAAATGTAACGGGTGACATCTTTTCATCCTTGAGTATTTTCGTATAGTTAAGATGGTGATGCTTATTATTGAAAACATGATACTTGTTATGGAACTGTACGTGGATGACATCTTGTCACCCTTGAGCATTTTCATATATTCGAGATGGCGACCAAAGCGTTGACCGAAATGCTTTAAAACAAAATAAGTCCAAACAACAACATTCATAATTTCTTATTCTTAAATGGTTTGACCTTACCAGAATGATACTTATTATTGATATAATGATACTCATTGTTGAAATACTGCGGGTGACATCTTTTCACCTTCGAGCATTTTCGTATATATCAGATTGCGGCCAAGTTTGCGATAGAAATGCTTCAAATATTTAAAATGTTAAAAAGTCAGAATAAAAATTTATTTCTTGACTGGTTATATTTTAGCACATGGTATTTGTTCACAAGAGCGCTTTTACATTTATCCCAAGAGACATTCCTACCTAAAAGGAGGGCAGGTCGGTGGATTTGATCTCACGCGCTGATTCGCAACGAATGAGACTAGTCGAAATCATTTTTCTGAAATCATAATCATCTCATCTCATCACCTCTCATCATTTATCGACGCTATATGACCTATTCTCTGTTGCAGTACCCTTAAACCCAACTCGTCCATCCATGCTTTTAGATATCAATTTTTACATTCTACAGTGCATGCTACATTGACAGTCACATGTTGCTCAGTTTAAAAAAAACTATAGTGTTATGACATTTAGGTTTTCGGTCCAAGTCGCTGGCTGTGAAGATTCTATCCGTTTTTCCTTACTCCAGCCAAACCCTGCTTGGTCAAGATCAGGTAGATTGTTTCCTCTAATACATGCCTAAATCAAGCCAGCAAAGTTTGGTAATGTTTCATCGCTAAGCTGTGTGGTCTGTATTTGAACGCGTGTTTCAGATATGAACTCGAGAAAATACTATCGCTTGTGAAATGTAAGTTTCAATAGAAAAATCAAGTCAACCGATAAGTTAAAACACACACCTGGGCCACAATTCTTTCCTTGCAGCAGTTCACGTTCCCATTCCAAAGCTCTCTGCAACTGTGTTACATCCCGAGAGGGTATGTGTAGGAAGAATGTCCTCAACAATGTCCATATGTTGGTCCCTTGCAATATCAATATCAATAATAGATTTTATTAACATTTTATTCACCCTTCTTGTTTTGTTATATGACTGACAGCTTAGGATTCGAAAAATTTCTTGTCCATGAGAATTAATCCGTTGTTTTCAAATGGTTTCTTTCTGACATAATACCTCAGCTTGTTTTAGCTTGTCTTTCATTTTTACCTATTATCACTAGCTTGTTAATTTGTGTGTGCTCAATCTGAAAAGTCTCAGCAGCTAGAATGTAAGAGATTATCAGCTTCATTAACTGCTTTTTCTTCAGTGACAGTAAGATACACTTGTTATTTGGTAATATGCTGTTAGCATGCAACTGATAGTAATCGATTTTAACTTGTTGCTCTCGTACACTTATAGAAATGTCGGTGCTATTTATATAGGTGGACATTGTTGCTCTCCTCCAACTTTAATGTTTGCGATGTAGATGTATTTCTGCACAGAGCCTTTTGTGGGGTATATCATAAAACAACCATATCGATCCGTCTATGGGTCTGTCTACTGGTCCTATTTTTGTGTGAGAAACTTCTATCTGGGATTGTTTTTTTTAAAATTGCTTTATCAATTTTTGTTACTGTCATATTATCATCATTACCAAACAGTGCTGTTGGAAAAGGTGTTGAAGGTGCTTTCTATTTTCCGTCTTCCTTATGCCCCTCAAAGTCAGTTACAGGATCATCCCTGTGAGCCAACATGCCCATGGCCCTAATCTAATATTAGTTTTCAAAAGTATTCTGAGCACTGCTCTTCGGAGAGCCTCCATTTCTTTCAGGCACGCCATGCCACATCTACAATTGTTAGTAAACATGACCTGAATCGGAACTTCAAGGCAGCATTTCACTATACACTACACTCGTTCAAAGCATCAGCAAATATAAAGGCTAAGCCAACGTCTGCCATCAAACTACCATCATGAGCAACTAAGCTGATGTAAGTGTATGCCACCAAGCCTATATGCTAAGAATAAAATATTTTGACGAACAGAAGCTTGTTCAGTTGCATGACCCTAGCTGCTGGTACTTAGTCCAGTACTGACCTAAAAAGAAAACATTATCTAGGCCACAGAGGTCAAGGTTAAAGGTCAATGTTAGTAATTTACTATTGTGACTAGTTTTACTCGTTGAAGTGCACATACATGTGAAGTTATGGGATCGTAATCGAAGTACGTAGTCAAAAATTGACCTATTAAACGCAAAACAATTTACAAATATCACAGAGGTCATGGGTAAAGGTCAAGGTTATCAATATCAATGCAACATGCTACTCTCATTCAGGTGCATCTATGGCTTTAGTTTCATTTATATAATACTTAAAATTTCAAGGAATTTACCCTGTATTCGATGCCGGGGTATAGCATAATAGGCCCAATTTCGTGGAAATGAGTAAAAAAGGGTGGGTGGGGTAAACCGGAAATATATCAAAATGCTCAAAGGTGACAAGGTGGCACCTGGTCAATTCTGAGTGACAATCAATCAAGAAAAAAACTTAGGTCGCAATTTCTAGATGGACCTCGAAATCCTGATTTCTCTGCCGGACTATTGCCTCTTGTATTCTCCTTGGCATGGAATTAATCAAAATGGTGATTCTCTTAAAGCATCCAGTTCGTCCTGTAAAGCTGTGAGCTTATTGACGTTCTTTGGAACGTTACATCGACGTCTGACATTGCAGTCTTACTGATTTAAAAGGTGCTCAATTGGCGACAGATTTGGGTTGTAAGATGGCCAAGGTTGAAGAGAGACTAAGAGACGTGCGTGACGTTGCAACAAGTCCATACGAACAGCACGACGTCGATGCGTTAGTGGAAACCAAACGTACCGCCTGTATATCCGAAGTCCGCCTTCTCTGAAATGCTTGATAACCGTGACGGAATTTATCCTGTCCCTGTGGCGCCTTCGTGTGTATTGGCCATCTCTGACGCCGTTAGGAAAGGGTTTCTTAAAACACAAGGCGTATCTGACAGTCCTGAAATGTTTTTAGACTTTAAAAGATATGAATATTACCACACAGTTAAATATCCATCAAAAGAATAATTAACATATTTTTGTGGTCGTAATAGAGAGGTTTAAATGTATATATAACCCTGCAGGAAATTAGCATAACGGTGTAACCAATCATTACTATTGACCAGTGCGCATTCATATTGTTTCCCAGGATTTAAGTCCTTATTCGAGCAATGCAAACAATACAACATCTGCATTTACACGATATAGATATGGGTCTTCACAGCACACCCTGAGTACACTGTAGTAGCTTACAGTGGAGAATCTGTTATTCTTTCCCGTTGAAACGCAAACGTACGCAAACGCAAATCACTAAAACGTAGAAAAGAACAACTTATGGACAATTCTGATAATTCTTGTTTATCTTGGTGGCAAACAGTTTGGAGCCTGATCAGACGCCGGGTTACCAAACTGTAACTGGCTCCAAACTGTTTGCACTGCAAATAATAGTTTTAGCGTAAACGCGTTTATTGGGAAAGAATAACAGATTCTCCACTGTACTTGTTCTGTAAGCTGATTTAACGCTTTCCTCCCTGAAACCTCAAAAAATGCACAATTATAGTTTTCAATTTAGTCCAGTTCATTTTTGAAAATGTATGTCAAAATGAGAAACAGTGTAAACCCTGATCAGAGGGCTCCTTAAGGAGCCCTCTGATTAGGGTCTACACTGTTTGCATAGGACAAGTGAACTCATCACAGGTACACTGTTTGCAAATAACGCATATATGTGTGACTTGGGTTCAAAGGGTTACGACCAGATGAACTTTCTTAACCCCTACACTGCCTTGCCCCGAGTACAATGGTCAATTACAAACAGTTTGGATACTAATTGGACGCTGCGTAACACGCACAGGGTCTAGCCATATAAAGGATCAATAGCATTTAGAGGCATTAATTGGGGGAGGGGGAGGGGAGAGGGGTTAGTGTTTCACAAACACATCTTGTTCGACGTAACTCAGTATTAGGTGGTTTTGACACTAATAGTGGTTTCACTCTTACGTTTGTTTTCGAAATACATGTACATAGGTAGATGGGGTTATGCACAAACTACGCTAGTGTTTGATATATACATATAGGCTATTTTTTATATATAATGAGCCGGGTCTATTCTTGTAAAGCGTTTGAGAAGAGCCTGCTATCGTTCTGAATCTTTTGATTGACTAGAATTTTGAATAATGCCTAAACTTGTTCGACCGGTAGCTGATGAAGATCTCAAGCGCAATCCAAACGCATTATAAGCATGAGACAATTGTACTGCCCACCCAATATTTTAGCCGAATAGCTTCACATGCTAAAATATCATATATTATTTTTATTTCAAATTTGCCACTATAATAAAACCTTAGACGTACAGTATTTCTTTTTTCTTTTGACCATGAGCATGTTTATAAACCAAACAACAGATCAACTCGGATAAAAATACTTTCTAACAGCTAGACAACGACAGTACTAGAATACGATGATAATAGTATTTATTATATACATATCGATGATTTATAGCGATTTCTCAGTTAGATAAATTTGATATCGTCACAGTTGATATCATCACTACATGTAGTGATGATATCACTTTTTGTGACGTCACGTCATAATTAGTTCAGTGACGTCGCGGTAATGTTTTTCTGTAAAAACGTCATTAAAATATATATAATAAATAGAATAATCAATTCCTTTGAATAGATATGAAAAATATATCACTCGAATGGGTTATTATCTGGTTTCGTTTTTCAACCAGATAACAACCCATTCTCGTGATATATTTTTCATATCAATCCAAAGGAATTGATTATCCTCTATATATATCACCGGAAATTTTTAAAAATATAACTTGTTTTCGGCAAACATATCTTGCTCATTTGTCTGTTTATTAAGTATACATGTACTATAACAATAGGGCATTGCAACCCTGAATCGCCCACCTAGTAATACATGGTTACATTGTGTTTGTAAGAAACACTTTACTCACCCATTGGCGGTCATGTTTTTCGATCTAGGAAACATATATGCTTAAAATTCCTGTAGAGGGTCACTCATGGACCCATTGTGTAAGGTAATTTTCAGGGAGGGAGACAATTGTAACAAGGAGCCGACGATATTTTTGTGTTAAATTATTTTCATCTCTTACCAGCCGTTTCTGACTTCCCCAACCCACTGTAGGTCATATTTACTCATCCCAAAAGAAACTGTGCACTTTTTAGATTCAAATATTTTCATATCTAGAAGACGTATCGTTTTAAAATTTCGCACACACTATCTCATGTATATTTGCCATCCATCGATAACGTCATCAGTTTTAAACACTTGTCGACTGCTTGTCGTCTGCTATTTTTTTTTAAATTCAAATTTTAGGTATTGTTTAAGAATTAGACCAGACGCCACGTTACACGGCGTCTGAGCAGGGCGCAATTAATTTGCAAATAACTATTGTACGCTGGATAATGCAGTGGAAGGGCTAAAATAAAACAACGCATGTCCCTTAACAAACATAAACCCTGAAAATCAAACTTGATAACTGGCTTTGCTTCTAAATGAAATGTATTCGCGAACATATCAAGTAGAAAAGCGCCAAATAATAAGTTTTATTGATTCTTAAATTGTGTGTTTGAACGGATATGCACACAATTCTTGTGCAACATGACAGCTTTTACAAAGACCGATAGTTCAAGAATAGTTACTCTTTACTACTTTACATTATTTTAGAAAGCCAAAAAAGCATGCCAACTCTTTGCCGAGAATGGCTACATTATACCTTTCGAGTGCCCACAGATAAAAAAGAACATTATAATCTATGGTATCATTTTACCAAGGCATTAAGATATGTTTGAAGAATCTATACAGAAATTTTCATAAAGATCCTATAGAAATTTCATGTGAGTGCTTACCCCCTTAATAGCCTTCACATTTGAGCTAGATATATCATAGTCAATTGCTAAAATTAATAAAAAATTGAAACGATGTTTTGAAGATTTCACTCCATAACTCTATGTAAAACTATGACCCCGGACCATGCTAATTTTTACTCAAGGGATTTAATAAAAAACCTCTTGATAGAGACCCTATAGATTGTACTTAGCCAATGTGCAGTAGACTGGATCTATTTGAACAAGTTTGAAAAAGATCATATAGGATCACGCCTGCCTACTTACATTACAGTGGAGAAAACATCATTCTTTCCCAGTAAACGTGTTTACGCTAATGCGTTTAATTCAATTGCCTAACGGCTTGGAGCCAACTCAATAACCCGGTGTCTGACCAAGCTCAAAACTGTTTGTCACTTAGATTAAAATAAGTTAAAAGAAATATCTAAAACTGAAATTTGTTTAGCTTTTGTGCATTGCGTTTGCGTTTCCGTTTAAACGGGAAAGAATTACGTCTTCTCCACTGTAAGTTGTAAAGTTTACAGTGGAGAATCTGTTATTCTTTCCCGTTTAAACGCAAACGTACGCAAACGCAAAACACTAAAACGTAGAAAAGAACAACTTTTGGACAATTCTGATATTTCATGTTTATCATGGTGGCAAACAGTTTGGAGCCTGCTCAGACGCCGGGTTACCCGGCGTCTGATCTGGCTCCAAACTGTTTGCACTGGAAATAATAGTTTTAGCGTAAACGCGTTTATTGGGAAAGAATAACCACTAGTTAGGAAGAAGATGTCGCTTTAAGAGATTTGTGACGACGAACCCACACACAGACGGACGGTCGGGCTTCCGAATAAACGGCGACATACTCAGGACGACCATTTAAAATTCTATCTGAAATTAAAACCATTGAACTTTCAGACGCAGCTTATTTATTCGTAAAATCAAAATGTTGCAGATTTGGTATACAATGGACATTACTGCTGCATAATTGTTTTGTGTGGTTATTTTTGTTCTTATTGCAAACTTTGATTTTTTGACAAACTTCAACCAAATGACACATATCGGCAACTAGATAAAGTCACCCCCCCCCCCCCCCCCCCCCCCGAGATAAGCTTGAAACACATAGCATCAAATGGATACCTCTTTTAGAACAGTAGCGTGTTCAGTAAGCACTGTTTGCTGTTGTAGGTTAGCAGTTTGCGCGCGTTTGCAGCGTGCAGAATACAGTAGAGAAAACAGTTTCTTTCCAAAATACCCCGGTTACGCTTAAACTATTATTTATTTTGCAAACAGACTGGAGCCAGATCAGACGCCGGATAATCCGGCGTCTGACCAGGCACTAAACTGTTTGCCACTCAGATTAAAACAAGTTGTTAGATTTGTTAAAAAATATTATTTTCTATATTTCATTGAAATGAGTTTTCGTTTAAAGAAAGAATTACGTGTTCTCCACTGTATTTTAGACCGGTAGCAATCGATGGTCATCGACGGCCATCGAGTTCTTGACTGAACTCATCACAGGTATAAAACATCAACAATTACAAAACAATAATAAGAAAATATGTTACATATCTAGAATAATTATTTAGGCTTGTATTTATTCATTACAAGTCCAACTCTCATTCCACCGCTCTTATCCCCACAATCACCCTCTCTCTCTTTCTCTTTCTATCTCTCATTCTCTTTCTCACCACTGAAAAACAATTTTCATCTCACGTGTAAAATGTATTTAGTATAATATGAAAATTGTAAAAAATGTAATATGATGAAATAAAATTCTTTAAGAATCAAGTCACCGACCTCTCGCAAGCCAGCTGGAATGACTTTTTAAAGGCAGTATAAATACATTAGCAAACATTTTAACAAATTGCTAGTACCCTATAGCTTATTTCTAGTTTTGAAGAGAGGTGACCACTTAAAACAGATTGAATGTAAATCAGAATGCGCCTTAAGGATCATTCTGAAGTAGAGTAAAGAAATAAGGCGTATTTTTGGGAAGATATACGAGGTGCCGTCAGAAAATATCCAGAGATTTTGGCTCGTTCTAGGAAAGAATTCAATATCTTTAAAAAAAATCCTATTATTTTCAAACCTTTCCCTACCTACATCATAGCACTTTTGCCATCACCACAGGAGCTTTTGTATTTCCACTGTGAACCACGGTGTAGTCCTTTGTTTTAGGTACTGTGTTACAGCAGATTAGAAAGTCTTATATCGTTTCCACCTAGTAATTACATTGCTCATGTCCAGATATTCATTTAAAATATTGTGTTCCGATGCCTTACAGTACTGAATCTTATTAAATTAACAATTTTTGCGAGTCGATGGCAATTCGCTTGCAATTCGATGGCAATTCGCTTGCGATTTAAAGTACTAACTTTACCCTCGGGTAAGTTTTCTTGAATGGTGTACCTCACAAATGTTCGCAAATATGCCTTCGTTATTTTTTTTTTCGATTCCATTTTTGTCACAACCGCTTCGGAAAATTCGCGTCAAAATAGTCAAATGTAGGATTTGTTTTTTGAAGCGCGCGATTCGATGGCAATTCGATGGCAATTCGCTTGCGATTATCAATTTAATTTAATAAGGTTCAGTACTGTACCGATACTGAGTTTGTGTGCTACATCCTTCAAAGTTACTCGACGTTGTTGTTGTTGTTTTTTTGTTTTATTTTTACAAAAGCTTCAACATCATTGTTGGATCATCCCTCCGCTGGCCACACAGTACACCTAATTCTCGTTTTATGAAACGTCGTACTAAAATTATCAATAATTATTTATTTCTCCACCAAATCCTTGTCTTGTAACATCTCTTTGGAATTGTCTTGAAAAGACAATTCCAAAGAGATGTCAGAAGACAGGATAAGATGGAGAAATAAAAAAATAGATGTACATGTATTTTAAAGTTTTGACCTACGACCGTTTTTCTTGTACGACGTTTCATAAAATAGATCTCTGTTCCGCTCTCATGAAACTGCGATCTCCAGTGGTTGAAGGTTGAACGCGATACACGTTTATAAGAAAATATTCTTTAAGCCTCAGAGCAACATGACAGTTTTTCCACTTTCTACGACCATAAATGGTATTAAATAGTGCTGTTCCTCTAACAAAAAGTCCTTAAAGACATTTCCTCAGTCCTTTGATGGAGTCCCCCATTGTTCTCGATAGGCGTGAAATTAAAGGTAAAGCAATAGTAAAGTGTGGACAGCCAATGTCACCAATCTCAAGTTGTCTAGAGAGGCACTGGCATACCCACACTCAAGAGTTTTTTCAATGGGCTTTACTAACCAAACTATCAAATATAAGGTGCGGGTATCACAGGAAACGCCTGATTAATTCACAGTAATACAGGTATGCATAAAATCATGCTTTTTCAAGGAAATTGTCACTGTAGGGATAATCACCGAAAGTAGGCCAGGAAAATTTCTTAAATAGACGAATCACATATCATATATCAATAGACAAACCACTGTCTTTACATACTTTTCACTGAAGGTAAACCAACAGCGCTATTGGTGAAATTATTTAGCTCTCAATACTGTTAGATGTGTGTTTATGGCTGCACGGGGAAAGACAGAAGTATAAAAAGTCCGGATATTTTCTGACTGTCCCTCGTGTGCATGTTTTAAAAGTTAATCAATTAATGCCTATTATTCACAAAAGTAAACGCCTGCAATCGGTACCGAATCTAATGTTACGCCGCAATTCACCAATGTCTGCACTGTTTGCTATCTTATAATCAAATAACATGTCATGTGAACAAATACAACAGTGAGCCAGTTTAGATCTCCATTGAAAGTAGCGAGAGCTCCTTGTTATATCAAGGTATAAATGAGTAAATATCAGAAAACACATTTTGAATGTGTCCACATTGACACCCAACTGCACACTTATAGTTAAAATACGAATTAACTTCAAAATATACGTATTTAAAAGATAACACATGTATACCCATCTATGTTTAAGTCACAAAAGATGATTTCTTGTTACAGTGGAGAATCTGTTATTCTATCCCGTTTAAACGCAAACGTACGCAAACGCAAAGCACTAAAACGTAGAAAAGAACAACTTTTTGACAATTCTGAAAATTCTTGTTTATCTTGGTGGCAAACAGTTTGGAGCCTGATCAGACGCCGGGTTACCCGGCGTCTGATCTGGCTCCAAACTGTTTGCACTGCAAATAATAGTTTTAGCGTAAACGCGTTTATTGGGAAAGAATAACAGATTCTCCACTGTAACACGTAAGCATAAAAAATAAATACATATAGTATACCTTACCTACGTACGCTCCTTCTTTATCTTTGTACAAGCTACCGGTCACTATTATACGATAGTGCCCGGTAATAGTGAACGCTAAGAAATGTTGACGTCATATGACGCTGCTACTGAGGAACCGCTCGTTGCTTGCTTGTTTACTTTTAGCGTCTCACCCGAATTAATCTATAAAAACTTGCGCCATGTTGGGGGAGCTTTAGGGCACACAAGTTTAGTTGTTGTTTCTGCTGAGGTTTATAGTCCCGCCTAAGCTTTATCAGATGCGTCATCCCATTAAAAGATGTGCATCGGCACAAGTTATGTCTCTCTAAATTTATTATCATTTTTTTAACAATTTACAACAGAATAAACCTAATTTTTTGCAATTTTGTAAAATATAGTATTTTCGGTTTTTAACAGACAGCGTACATGTTTTAACTTTCAAATAATAACAATAGAATAAAAAAATACAATGTTTGATTAAAATAAATCAATAATGCTAAATTTGAGTTAAAGGGAGGTAAACAAAAAACCAGCATGCGATTTGTATGAAAAGAGGCTTCCCAGATTTTGTAGCGGGGGTTACTTGTCTGGTGTGGATAATCAATAAGTCCTAAACCGGGTTGCTCGGTACTCAAGTGGTTAGAGTGCTGGCACGGTAAGCCCAGAGACCCTGGGTTCGAGTCCCGGTCGGGCCACGATTTTTTCACTCAGTCCTGTTACAATTTATTAACCACTATCTAGATCTAATGTTAGATAGATCTAGTATTTACCTCACTAGATCTATACCCACATACAAATGTTTTTCGATAGATCTATTGAACAGTCGCTTCTGGTTCAGTACTGGTAGTTAAAAGCAGCACTGATAGTTAAAAGCAGTACTGGTAGTTAAAAGCAGTGCGTAATTAGCCTAAACAGATAAAAAAAAGCCAAGCCATGCTGTGATTATTATGAGTACTGTTAGAATTAAATCTAGATCTAGATCTAGATTTGATTGTTTTAACTGTAATGATTTGTTCTATGAACTTGTTGAATAAAATTGCAAATTGTTGATGTTGACGATACAATATTTCGTATACATGTATGGTGCGCCGATTCCTTTCATAAACAAAATCTACTTGTCTTTATTAATTTTCAAACAAAACTTAACTCAGAACCTTTTAAATATTTTTAGAAAATTAAATAGTATTTACTTTTGATACAATTGTTCTATTAGAAGTTGTTTTGTCATTTTTTTTATAGCATTATCTCCAAAATTCATTAAGAAAAGTGAAAAT
Organism: Gari tellinella; assembly: GCA_922989275.2. Lineage (NCBI taxonomy): Eukaryota > Metazoa > Mollusca > Bivalvia > Cardiida > Psammobiidae > Gari > Gari tellinella. The sequence goes on along the minus strand of OV277866.1, from coordinate 29,005,261 downwards.
ATCTAGAATCTAGTAAGAGTGAATTAAAGGGAGGTAATAGCGGAACGTCATTAGATACTGCTGAAAACAGTTTTGATCCAAATCAGATGTGCGGTATACTATAAGAAATAGTACAGCCCACTTCGGGCCTCCTTGCATTATAGTGACCTCCCAGTCAGCCCCAAAATAGTTTACGGCCCTCAGCCTTCGGCTTCGGGCCGTAAACTATTTTGGGGCTGACTGGGAGGTCACTATAATGCAAGAAGGCCCTCAGCGGGCTGTACTATTTCTTATGTAGTCCCTTACCTTGCGGGAAAACATAATTTACAAACAGTGCAGAACACCCAATCATGTTTATCTCTTAATTTCGTACCAAACACTATATATACGAGAGCATATGATAGCATTTAAGTATTTTAGAATTTAAATCTAAACAAAGCCCTTGTATAATAAACATATACAGTGCATGCACTGTTTATGATTTATAATGAATACTAAACCATGATTTAGACTTATATCTTAATTAAGACAGAGATACAGGCACCAGATGATGTTCAATCTACTGTGTACAATATACTACTTCCCTAGAGAGATAAGCATCAGGTAGTGTTCCATCTACTACTTCCCTAGAGAGATAGGTAGAGTTCCATCTACTGTGTACAATATACTACTTCCCTTGGACATTTCAGCGTACAGTATTGTGTAAGTTCCTCGTCCCGTCACAAACACACTATCAGCTTTTCCGCAATAATATTCGTATGATTCAGTTTGATATCGTTCATGCTTGCTCTTACAACTAGCGGATGTATTTGTTTCATTATAAATTACTTTTATAGTATTGAGTCAAGTAGAACTGCACACCACCGACTATTAGTGCTGCAACCGAGGCCCAATATCATGCCTAAATCTGGCACTAACCGGTCTCCCTCTGTAAACAAAGGTTTCTATACACCAACATGTTCGTACAAGTATGTAGATTATGAAACTGCTTGTTGCAGTTGTGATATCTGTGGGCCAACATCGCTATTCAAGATGGCGTCCAAGATGGCCGCCACAAACATGAAATATCACTAACGTACTACCTATTGTAATTATTTTCTGATTATTCGACTAAAAGTGATTCAAGTGCACTTTGAACATTATAAAGGAGTCATATTATTCACGTTATGTGAAAATTGACCGTTTAACCTTTCTACAGCGACCAAAATGTTCAAAATGGCGTCAAAGATGGCCGCCATAAGCACAGAAATATCACGCACATACTAACTTTTACAATTATTTTCTTATTGTTTTACTAAAAGTGATTGCAATGCACAATGAAGGTTAAATTAGAGTCATACTGTTCACTAAATGTGAATAAAGTCCGTTTAAATCTTATACTACGAACAAAATATGGCGTCCAAGATGGCCGCTAGAAATTTACAATTATCACGAAAATACCATCTTTAATTCTAAGTGGTTTCTTTATGTTAACTAAAAAGATGACAATGCACCTTTGACAGTACAAAAGGGATATATAATACATTTAATGCATATAAACTTATTATAAAGATAGTTTTACTCCTATTCAGTGAACAAGATGTCCAAGATGGCGACCAAGATGGCCGCCACAAACAGAAAATACAAGGAACTTACTATTACTTTTTTCATATACATGTAGGTTGGTTATCAGTGAGGGCAATGAACTTTCGCCCTTACAAAAAGAGACATGTTATTCACTTAATGTGGATTAAGGCCGTTTAACCCTTGTACTCAGATTAAAATATACAAGATGGCGTACGAAATGGCTGCCACAAATATGAAATGTCAAAAAGATACTTAATATTACAAATGTTTTCTTATAGTTTTAATAAAAGTGAAAACAGTCGCTTCTAAATATTACAATAGGCGCTTATTATTCATTTCGTGTGTATAAACATTTTTTAATCGTCGTACTGCTTTGACCCTAACAAAAAGAGACACGTCATTCACTTAATTTGGATAAAGACCATTTTTAAAACCTTTCTACTCCAAACTAAATATTCATCATGGCGTCCAAGATGCCACAAATATAAAATGTTAGGAGCATACCGACTCTTACAAATGCTTTCTTATGGTTTGATTAAAAGTGATGACAATTGACTTCAAACATTACAAAATGGATGTATTATTCATTTTATGTGATTAAAGTCTGTTTAATTCTTCTGATGCGAACAAATTATTCAAGATGGCGTCCATAACGACCGCCATGCAACGAACTATCACTAACATACAAACTCATACAATTTTCGATGGTTTGACTAAAAGTAATGACAAATGACTTGGAAAATTACGAGAGAGAGAAAGGTATATTATTATTGTATGTATGTCAAGACTTTAATCCTCCTGTTTAAATTAATATATTCAAGATGACTTCCAAGATGGCCACCATAAATCAAAAGTATCACAGAACATACTACTACATACATTTTGTTATTACAGCTTCACCAACAGTGGTGACAATGGACATTGATAATCACAAAAGAGACATAGTATTCACTTTATGTGAATCATAACAGTTTAATCCTTTTACTGGAGGCAAATTATTTCAGATGGCGTCTAAGATGGTCACCACGCCACAAACCTAAACTATCACATATTATTACACTTGCTTTCTCATAATGAACTTTGAATATTACAAAAGAGACTTGTATACCGTTGGCCTAATGTGTATAAAAACTACATGTATTTAAACTATCTACTGCGAACAAATTATTCAAAATGACCTCCACCATGGCCCCAACACACCTAAAATATCACGTTATACTATTTCAATTGTTTTCGTACGGTTTGATTCAAACTGAAGAAAATTGACTTTTAGCATTACAAAAGAAACATGTTACCGATCGTTTTATGTATCTACTGCCAACAAACTTATTGTCTGCTATTTTCCGTCTTTGGTTAAAAATATTTGTAATGTTCCCTATGAGTAACAAGGTTGAGATCCTCATGACATGCTTAGTTATTAAACGTCTCACCCACATTCAAGTTGTTTGCATATATATATTTTAAGAAACAAGGATAAATGTTCATACAAATTGTGTGCACCAACATACATTGCCAAGGAAAAGGTCAAAGACAACTTGTATAGTCCACTTTAGATAGCTCAAAACATGATGGCATACTGCTATTAGGTGACTTCAACGCATGAGTTGGAAGGAACAACAGTAACAGAGCGAGATTCATGGATCGAAATGGAACAGGCAACTTCATAGGTAACTGTGAAATGCTTATTATACAAGGTAAAAACGATGAGTTCATCGCAGGCGGTAACCTATTTTCACACAAGACTATCCAAAAGTACAAATGGGCATCGCCTGACAGGAACAGCAAAAGCAAAAGTCAGATAGACCACATTATCGTTACCAACATCAGCAGATTTTCTCTTAAAGATAATCGGGCGATGTGGTAAGCAGACGGGCACAGTTAACACTATAAGCAAATTCAGAAAAGCCATGTTTGAGATAAGCTGCTACACCATGACACACAAAAAGTACACATGTTTAGTGGATATCTGCAGACATCTGGAAGGCAATAGTTGAGAGGAAACTGTAAGTTAAAGAGTCATTTTCTAGAGGCCAAGTCACAAATATTATGAGAGGGACCTGTTGCATTTTACACGTCCGAAATTTAGAAGGAAAATCTTGAAATTCAGTAAGGTAAGAGAAAATTTTAATTGACATGCAGTACCGGTATGTGCAGAGATCACTGCTGAAATTCAAAACATAATGAGAATCTACCAAACTACCAAGAAACTTTAATTGTACAAAGGCATACTTCAAGACCTGTCAGTAAATGACTTTCTTGCTACATGTGAGGCAACAGAACTCTTACAGTGGGGAGAACAGTTCTAACGTATCCTTTACAAAGCCAAAGTCACACAAAAGTCGTACTTGCATAAATAACTAAGGCGGATACAGATCTTGACATTAACGTGGAACCTATCATATTACAGGAGGTCCCGTATGCCTATGTAGGAGAAGTCCCTTGGAGAGGATGGAATGTTTGTTGGCTTGCTGAAAGTGGAGTATCTGAAAAAACAAAGGCTATTGCTGCTTATTCTTCAAAATATTTTTAGACAAAGTGGATATACCAGATGACAGGAAGAAAAGAGTTTTAATGCAACTGTCCCAGAAATGTGAATCGGGAAACTGCAAAAACTGAAAACCATTACACTTCTTTCTCTCACCAGCAATCTCTTCAGTCATATCATTTTCAAATGCGTAACTGTGGCGGTTGACACCATATTGCATCGAAAACAGGCAGGTTGTTGCAAAGAATAATCAGAAAGATCATCCATTGACTGCATGTCTTTGCACACATCTTAGTTAATGATTAATTTATAATTAATTATTGATTGCTACTGACCGTACCAAGGCGGGCTCCTATGTTCACTTTGCTTTATGTTTGTCTTGCGTGTTGTTTTCTATTTAGTGTGTAGATGAAGGAATGGGAGTGTGCGTGTGTGTTTATTATGGTATGACTGTGTGTGTGTTCTGCTTGAGAGGTGGGTGTATTGTTTGTGTTGCGTTTCCTGCTTGAGTCTTTCGTATTTATTAGAACAGTTATTCAAAAACAGATGGTTGATATATTATGTAGATACCAGGACTCTCAACAAGACAAGAGATATGGTTCTAAGTGCGACTGCCAATAATATAGGCCTGAACGTCAACTCAGAGAAGACACACGTTCTGACGATCAATACCACCATCCAAAGTTACATCGAATCATTACTGCTACTTGTCATGCTCAGACCAGTTTGGTGATCAGCATTTTAGGCATCAATGCCAAACTGTAAAAGTACAGGGCATTATTTTGTATGTAATCGAAAAACAACCTCTCTGGTTTCTGAAACGAGACCTGTATTCTGAATAGTTTCTAACCCAACACCATTTCGCATGCGGAACTACTCAATCAGACCAGCATGCCACCAGTTAGAGAAACTATTCGATTACGATTTTAGTGTTTTTTTGGCTATGTATACCGCATGCAACCCAACTCGCTCCACAAAGTAACCATTTAATGGCCACGAAGGGGAAGAGGGGACAAACTGGCACGAAGAAACCTGGAGGCAGACTGTGGGAAAAAGACCTCAAGAAAGAGAACTCAACCTATCAACAGTCCCTCATGCATCAGCAAATAGATTCAAATAATGATGCATTGAACCGGCCTCAAGTACCAGTCCACGCAGAGAAGAGTGTACGAGTATGGATGTCATTGATCTTGTCACTTCATATGGTAAAGTGATTTATGTATCCTTGTATGGCACCTACCCGTAATACTGGACACTATTTGTTTTTATTTACATAATCAATTATAATGGGCTATTGTCAGTAAGCATCAAGAGCAATACAAGTAACTGTAAGACTGACGGCCATTTCGTCTACCATTTTTGTATTGAAACTAAACACACAGATAACATTGTTACTAATTTTGAACATTTTTTAAAGCACTATCAAATACTGAAACATAAGATAAATTTAGCAGAGGACATATTTGTTTGCGATAGAATGATTCACATTAAGTGAATAATAGGTTTATTTTGTAATGTTTAAACTTTTAGTCAAACCATAAGAAGGCAATTGTAATACGTAGTGTGTATGTTGGTGATATTTTGTATTTGTGCTAACCATTTTGGATGCCGTCTGTAACAGTTTGTTTGAAGTGAAAGGGTTAAACGGTGTTTATACACATAACTTACATGCTCTTTTCGTAATGTTCAAAGTCCATTGTTCTCATATTTAGCCAAACCATACGAAAATGATATAAAGTTTCTATATATTTTCTGTTTGTGTCGGCCACGCTTTCTTGAACATTTTGTTCGGTGTGTAAGGGTAAACATATGTTGTGAATAATAGAGTATCCATTTTGCAATGTTCAAATATATTGTCATCTGGTTAGTCAAACCAAAAGGAACCAATTGTAATAGTATGATCATGAAATTTTATGCATGTAGCGGCCACCTTGGACACCATATTTGAATAATATATTCGCAGTGTAAGGATTAAACGGTCTTTATACACAATCAGTGAATATAATGACCCTTTTGTAACGTTCAAAGTCAATTGTAATCAATTTAAGTAAAATTTTAAGACATTTTTAAGCTTGTGGCGGCCATCTTTGACGCCATTTTGAATGTTTTTTTCCTAGTAGAATAGTAAAAATGTCAATATTAAGAATTTTTAATAAAATGACTCTCTTTTAATATTCAAAGTGCATTGTCATCGTTTTCAGTGAAACTATAAAGAAACTATCAAAGATAGTATTTTCATTATAATTTTATATTTCTAGGAGCCTTCTTGGAGGCCATATTTGAACATTCTGTTCGTAGTATAAGGTTTAAACGGACTTTATTCAAATAAAGTGAACATTGTGACCATTTGTAATGTTCAGCGTGTATTGTCACTCCTTTTAGTAAAACAATAACAAAACAATTGTAAAAGTTAGTGTGTGCGTGATAATTTTATGATTATGGCGGCCATCTTGGACGCCATTTTGAACATTTTGATATCTGTATAAGCGTTAAACGGTCTTTATTCACATCACATGAATACTATGACTCCTTTATAATGTTCAAAGTGCATTTGCATCACCTTTAGTAGAATAATCAGAACATAACTGCAATAGGTAGTATGTTCGTGATATTTCATGTTTGTGGCGGCCATCTTGGACGCCATCTTGAATAGCGATGTTGGCCCACAGATATCACAACTGCAACAAGCAGTTTCATAATCTACACACTTGTACAAACATTTTGGTATATAGAAACCTTTGTTTACAGATGGAGACCGGTTAGGTGTCCAAAACGGCCCTCGAGTTGCAGCACTATATAGTGGAATACGTCTGTCGTCAAGTTCTGCACCAAAGTCTAAATTTAATCCTGTACATTTTTTATGTGTGTGTCGCAAACCACCTTAACCCTTTACCCCATAGCATGTTTCTGATTTTGTAGATAGGTGACCACTTCAAGCAGGTTGAAAGTAAAGCAGAATGTGCCTTAAGACACGTTCTGCTTTACTTTCAACCTGCTTTAAGCTACTGTCTGCTAGAATATAGAAACTATTTCTTACAATACAAATTCATGACTATATAAGTCGGAACCATTTTTCTTCAGTTGAAGAATAAATTGAATGAACTAATTATTATTATTATTATACCCAATTTATATAGCGCTCTTTTCACACAGGAGTTGTGCGTTCAAAAGCGCTTCACATGTAATTATATAAATGTACCTACAAAGCAAGAAAGACAAATAAATACATTCACAATAAAAATGATACAATATTGAGATGCATGGAAACATGGAAATTCTTTCAATATTATTACCAAGATTATAAAATTGTTATAGTAAGTTTGTAAAATCATTTTTAAAATGAGTCAAATAATTAAAAGATCAATGGCATGATTAAAAACAGAGTGGTTTTTTGTTTGTTTGTTTGTTTGTTTCAGTGTAGAGCCGTAGAGTAGTTCACAAATCGTAAAACGAATGTTTAAAACAATACTCTCCATGTTGTTTGGTTGAATTTGTTTGTTTGTTTGTTTGTTTCAGTGTAGGGCCGGAGAGCAGTTCACAAGTCGTAAAACGAATGTTTAAAACAATACTCTCCGTGTTGTTTGGTTGAGTATTGTATAATCTATGGCCGTGGTACACCCTTAGTTCATAAACATAAAGCTGTCCAAGAATTTCACCATAGACCCCTAGCCAAAATGGTTTCAAAGCGATTGGGCAATCCCTACCAGCAAGATCCACCAGACAGGCACAATGTCAATGGTACAACACCAGAACTGCCATTCAGACCCACAGCATCCACAGCAAGAACACAGCCCAGACGTAGCAGTCATTGATTACCTACTTTCTTCTAATAACAGATATTAAAGAAAACGCGCTTCTAAAGGGGAAAGGGTTAAGTAGTGCTTTGGATTCTAGTCTCGTATATACGCTCCCTTTTCAAACAATATGCCTGTGAAGAGTGGTTTCGTTTTGTGCAAAAAGTGAAGAAGGAAATATCTGAGCATGGTATGCATTGTTTGGAATTTTGCAAATACATTGACAAAAAGCATTCGTAAATACATGTACTAAGGCAAGGCTGATATTTCTCCAGATTTTTCTGAAATATTTGGATTTTTATACTGGCAGATGATAGCGTAAGGCAGGCTAAAAGTTAAGCAGAATGAACCTGATGGTGCATATTGCTTTACTTTCAACCTGCTTTAAGTAATCACGCTTGAAAAATAGAAAATTTGGAAATCTTAAGATTTTTCATGATCAACTTATGGCAGCCCTGATAAGACTAATAATTATTGATAACTAGAATTGTCCGTTTTGAGATTCATGGAGAAAAGGGTTAACCATATAACACAAGTCTCGATAATAAGTGGCTTAATATAGATTCTAGCAAACGTTGTTGATATTAACCCTTAGCCCGCCAAATAAATTGTCGTCTGCTATATTTCTCGTCTGCTTCAAGTTTCAAAGGGCTTCAAAGTTGCTCAAAATTGCTGAAAATGTTGTCCGAGTGTCAAACAGCTTGGATCCGGATGAGACGCCGAGTTACTCGGCGTCTCATCCGGATCCAAGCTGTTTGCATATGGAGCTATAGTCGTGAGTGGCAGGCTAAGGGTTAAGCTTTGAAACTTACAATCTCATCAATCCGCTCCATCATAGATCCTTACTTTGAATGTCTTGAAAAGAAAACAATGTGTATCTTATTTTACCACCAAATTCAATATTACTCTGGGGGCCAATGGAGTCTACCGGGCACCCCCTAGACTTTTTTCATGGGTACCAAAATGTTCAGTAGAGTCTACTGAATCAGAATCGCGAATGTACTCAAAAATAAACTCTTTTAGGCTACGTGTATTTTAACCGTTTCCATGGCAACCCCCTCCTCCGTTTTTTGTTATGATGACCAATACCTGAAAAATCATTCATATCACAGTCAGGTTTTGTCCTGAACATATAAAACTGGTTCCAAATTGAAGATAAGACATTGGGCTTTTATATCTAGTTATTTTTTTGCAAAATGTATTGTCTTCAATTTGGTACAAGATTTATTTGTTTCGGACATAAAATGGCTGAGATATGGATGATTTTGCAGGTATGTGTCATCAAAACCCTACAATGGGAAGTTCCCATGGAAACAATAAAATACTGTTAAATTAATTCTTAAACGTTAATTTGTGTCCTCAAATAAAACAGTTTGTTTTCTGAGGATATTTTGGTCCTTAAGTTAAATATTTTGTTTTTCCCATGATTTTTTGCATCCTTTTAAACTACATTTGAAGTTGTTGTCTGATACTAGTAGGCTAAAAAAGTTAAATGTAAACGTTATTTTTTCATTTTTCGATTTTTTTAATGTTAACATTAATATTTATGAATATGCAAATGAGATATTTAAAAAAAATAATTTGATATAAAAGGCCAATGTCTTATCTTCAATTTGGTACAATTTTTATATGTTTAGGACAAAAACTGACTGAAATGGAAAACTTTTCAGGTATTGGTCATCATAACAAAAAACGGGGGGTTGCCATGGAAACGGTTAAAATACACATACCCTAAAAGAGTTTATTTTTGAGTACATTCGCGATTCTGATTCAGTAGACCCTACTGAACATTTTTGTACCCATGAAAACAAGTCTAGGGGGTGAATAAAAATTACATAGAGGGGTATTGTTTTCAGTAAATGATGGAATTTTTACTCCATTGAGTGTAGATCATACGTTATATTTTCACGAGTGGCAACTCCATGAGTGAAAATATAACAGTCTGGTGTTCACGAAATGGATTAAATTCGATCTGATATTTTTTATGCTTTTAAAGAGGCTCGCAACCAACATATGTCAAAAACTGATATTTATAAATGGTAATGAATTTGTTTAGGATAAAAATTCTGTTTAAAAATGTATTTAAAAAAATGCTCTGGTGGGATTCGAACCCGTGACCTTCCATGCAGGAACATACATGCAAAATAAGGAAACCCCTTAGACCACTCGACTACGGTATATTCATATCTTTAGAATCGGTTTAACGTACTTCAGTGTGTAACGATGGAGAGTACACAATTCGGCTCGGGTTAATGTTTGAGCCCGTGTTCAATTTCTGTTGCGGTTTTCGACGCAACGGATAAAACGATGGAAAATATCTAAAAAAATGAAGATTTGAAGACTTTTCTCAAGGATGTTATTAGACTGATCATATTTTTCTAATGCAGGTTGCATGGTAATGCTACACATTTGGTTTTATTTGAGCATTTTTTTTGCAAATACACCATCCGGTTGCGAGTCGTTTTAAGCAACTTTTTAAACGAAAATGTTCGACAATTAGTAGCGAAAGTACATGATTTACCCCGTGGTGAGCCCCCCAAGTTTATATCGAATCCTACAATGAAGTCGCTGATTTATTGATTTCACGTCACCGGAATAACGTCATTACTTCCGATCTTGCGTTCGTGTTCTTCCGTTTAGTGGTTGGCGACAATTCGAGCTACCGGAATGAAACGATATGACACGATTGACTACGATTATTGGGGAGCCCAACGGGGAAAATTCATAAAAGAAGCACGCGCGACGATGGTTCCACTGCTTGAAACAGTGAACTTATCAAGTGATATCCGCTGCTATTTCCTAATATTCCACCGAAAAGCATAGTTCTGCATGTTTTCATCAACTTCTTAGGGAATACATTTAATTTTTATTACTTGATTTCGCAGATTTACTGACCATTAAATGTTTTTAACAAACCCAGACAATGCCCTTGCGTTGTGGTTTTATACAAAAAAGTTTGCTTTTTCCGTTCTTAAATAATGCATGGAAAAACAAAGGTATTCCGCTTCAATCCAAACACTGACAGAGTTAGAAAAGAGTTTGATTTCTCGTGAATAACTTCTTCAAAACTAAGCACAAACACAACATGGGGCTGACATCTTGGCAAGCTGGCGAAGTACATATACATTGGATGCTTGCGGTCTGTACTATGAGGACAGATTTTCCCGCACGATGTATTACCATTACAACAACAACAACAATATAGACCTGGGGCGATAAATGTTACACTTAAAGTACTCAAAATGTACAGCAGTTATCTCTTATATCAAACTTACTTTCGTGACAATTTGCCGTACAATGACGTCACTAATTTATTGATTTGAGGTCATCGGAATTACGTCGTTGCTTCGAATATTGGATTCGTGTTCTTCCGTTGAGTGGTTCGAGACAAATCGGGCTGCCGGAATTTGATAATCTGACAATTTGATAGGCTACATTTGTACCACTGACATCACTTTACAATTAATTAAATTAAATATACCTCAACAGAATGCAAGTTTTGCGCACACAGCATTACTATATTTCTGTTTCATATTTCTTCAACTTATTTCTATTTGTTCATCCGAGATTTTTCAAGTGAACTATATATAGTGCTCAGTAGGTATCTGTTATCAAGTTCATATTTGCTCAGGATGTTCATCTTGATTAGATATAACTTCAGTTTCAATATGGGCCATATTGGGTTCAAAAAGCAAGTCACAAGGTCACATCTTAGTTAATACTTATTAAGACTCTAGGTAAAAGTACCAAAATATTGTCAACATCAGGAAGCATAAACCAATAAGTTTTACTCATTAATACACTTTTGCTTTTTCCGTCCATAGACTAAGCCTAAGTTCATATTACATGTAGTTATACTGTATGGTAGTTTAGAATCTATACGGTAGACTAAACCAAGATTCAGACTTGAATCTAAAGAAAGAGAGATAGGCACCAAATGGTGTTCCATCTACTGTGTAAAGTATACCACTTCCTTTTAACAATTCAGCATACAGTATTGTGTACGGTCCCCGTCCCGTCAGGAAAACATCAACAGCTTTTTTCGCAATAAAGTCCGTATGGTTCAGTCTGATATTATTTATGTTTGATCTATACGAAGGGTATGTGATCATCAACACACACCTGGTCACACTTTCAGGAACGAATAAATGGTACTCAGATTTGAATTGTGACAGTCCAGGTACGATTAGCATCGATCCATCGAAATCGTTCGGCAAACCTGCTGGTTTACTTGCTCGTCCAAGGGAATAAACAGCGACTAAAATTGGGTTTGTAGCTTTGATATAGATGGGTACTCCGGTAATTTGCTTTTGCCAAACCTTTGTACGATCAAGTGTAACAGACTCTCCGTTTGACAGTACAATTTTCGTTTTGTCTGTAATTGTGGTTATCCTGAAAACGTATTTGTACCGTGGATATGGATAAGAAACGATGAATTCCTTTTGTAGGTCACGTACTGGGGGCATTTGTTCATACAGGTGATCACAATACGGTGTAATTAAATTAGTGCAATCGTGGCCAGCAAACACGGCAACGTTTTTTGAAGATTGTATGATCGTCCCTGATATGTCATCCGGTGTTTGGTAGTGGTAAACCTGGTAACGATCTATTTTTAGCAAATTCTGTGAGCCGTTCCGAAGGAACACTTTTATTTCGGTGTCGTCCACTGTTCCAACAACTGCAAACTCTGCCCTTCTAATGCGTGTGTTTGTCCAAGAAAGTAGAATATATTCATTTGAAAGATGTTTCTCCGGTATCACAACACTCCCATCTGCACTGCCAGTTAGGCCGTTTTCAATATAAATTTCAACAGGTGCAGTCGACTCCAAGAGGAATCCATCTTTAAAAGTGCCGGTATAATTGGAACGTGACAGATAAGACGGGATAACAATTTCAGTTCCATTTGTCATTTTAACATGACTCCGATAAGACTGTAATGGCGACGAAATGTTGATTGTTGTTTGGTATGAAGCCACAACATATACACACAGATGATCATCACCGCTCATGGTGGAATATAAAAATCCAAACATGTACGATATTGCACCATTTGCATCAGCTGTAAACAATAATGAAATAATAGTGATGGAAAAAACCAATGTATTTGGTAGTATGAAGTCTCAACATACATGTTTTAAAATTTATTTTTTAGAAAGACACTTCATCTGTTTATTTAAGAGTGAATAGTTTCTTTAGAAATTTACGAATATTTGCATCATTGTTACGGGAAATTAATTAGTATTTAAACAACGTGTAACTGCTTTTAGCACAGAGTTCAGGGTCTACACTGTCTGCCCCAATATTTCGGGTCACTATGGTATAACGGTCTCCGACTCGGAACATTCAATTTAAGCATTCAAAACATGACAGCGAGGCTGCTGATCCTGTAGGCCAAACATTTTAAATTAAACGGCAGTTTTGTGTAAACACGAGCTGTATATGTTGCAGTCAATCTGGGTAAACAGTCATTTCACGAAATGACTAAAAAATTCAGTCATTATGTGAAATGACTGTTTCACTTTGTCATTTCACGAAATGCCTGAACTTTTCAGTCATTTCACGAAATGTCTGAAATTGACAAGCCATTTTAATAAAAATTGGTTAGAAACCTTTAAATGGATTCAGGCAATGTGTAAATTGAATTTTATTTAATCAATTCAACAGCAGTTGTTCATTCATATAGTTCAATATGCACACTTTTGTTTACTTAATATCTAACAATTATCTCAGAAACATTGCACACATTTTTAATGATTTAAGAGAATTGATTAGTATTACATTTAATATGCATGTATTGTTTCAGTAGTGTAGTTTGTAATTATTAAGAAACACCAATCATAACGGTGTAATAAATAAAGCTAAAGTCAATTAAGTCATCCGCGAAATGACTGAAGGTATTATTTAGTCATTTCACGAAATGACTAACTTTTTTAGGTATTTCATGAAATGACTAAATAAAGCAGTCATTTCACGTAATGACAGAATTTTTAGTCTTTTCACGAAATGACTGATGATACAGATTGACTGTAACATATATACGGATGTTATTTTTATTATATCTCCTCAAAACATCTGTTTTTGATAGATTTTCGACTTTATCATTGAGAATGCAAATGGCTGCTCCCGCGTGCTAAGTTTAAATAAGAACTGTTGTTGAGGGCGTATAGACCCGTGTTAATCACGTTTAATGTGCCCGGTTAGCAATTAACATACATTAATACTGCATTCAGATAAGTTGAAAAAACCTTGTCCTTGTTTAAATCACACACTAAAAACAAACAAAAATATTGTGACTGCTCGTTGGGATGCTTTCAAGTGGCAGTTTTCGACGGTAGTCTCACATTGGGTTTGGGTGCGATACAGTGGAGTAAACGTTATTCTTTCCCAATAAACGCGTTTACGCTAAAACTATTATTTCCTTTGCAAACAGTTTGGAACCAGATCAGACGCCGGGTAACCCGGCGTCTGACCAGGCTCAAAACTGTTTGCCACCAAGATAAACATAAGTTATCAGAATTGTCCAAAAGTTGTATTTTTCTACGTTTTAGTGTTTTGCGTTTCGTTTGGTTTAAACGGGAAAGAATAACGCATTCTCTACTGTATTAAGTCAGGTGTGATAACGGTTTATGTTTGTTGTTTTGGTGGTAAACTTAATAAATAATGAATTTTGTTTAGTGTGTATCATCTGTATGGTATTCTTACAGAGCCCACCCAGCAGTTTTGAGTATCGCCAATTTGGAATATATGTTGTAAGCCAAAATTTCGTAGAATATTAATTTGGATTCGTTCGAATCCGACCTAAAACAACAGTTTTATGATACATAGATAGATAGACATATAGATAGATAGGTAGATAGATAGATAGATATTTTATTGATTTAAACTATACAAAGTTTTCATCAATACAAATACATATTAACAATACATCATAATATTAGGTACATGTGATAGATACATGCAAACACTTAACCCATTTCCCCATAAACACGCCTTGCCATGCCTTCACTTTATGCCTCCGCTGTAGGAATAATTGCGCTTAATATGTACCTTTACAAGTAAAGTTTCTATATCCTAGTAGGTGGTAGCCTAAAGCACGCTGAAAACAAAGCAGAATGTTCCTTACGGTGCATTTTGCATTACCTTCACCCACTCTAAGAGTTTACCTATCTTCAATAGTAGAAACAAGGCTATAGGGTAATGGCTTAATATACTGTAATTCATAATTTCAAATACTAAAGTATTGAACAATTTTTTGGCTGACATTCATGCACGCATGAACTCTTACTGAACCTAAACTAACTTTGATATTGCCCTAACGGCCTTCATATTTAATTTGTGTGTGATTCTGCAATCCTTCATCCAGGTATGAATTTCGCTGCTATACGTATAGGTGCACGTTTATATAGCTTTGCAACCATTCAGAAATGTACAATTCCAGTTTCATTTCAATTTAGCCCATTTGGGCTATTTAGGGTTGTCTTTTACAACCAAGTTTTTTCAAATATCGTTTTTGGCCAATATATTTGGATTTATCTAAATATTTTTAAATATTAGACTGTTAAATTACTTTTCACACATGTATCAACTAGATATCATATGAACATAAATCTAAAAACCTGGTTTTCAATTAATTAAGAAATGAACTGAATCTTTTCGCTATCGATTCATCGTAAAACTTGCCGATCATTTTCTGTCGATTATATTTAATTAAGAGCCGAAAAAATCATCTCTTATATTTACATTATATTTGCTGTAATATCTAATATTAAATGAACATTTTATTAGTATGCATGTATGTTAAACCCATATAAAAGGTTGTTTACATGAGTAAGGTGTACCCTGAAAGGAACAGCGGAGAGCAGATTCAAAAGCCCCGCCTCCTCTGCGAAAGGTATCTACAAGTCCCGCCCCTTGCGAAATTGCGTCTTTACGAATATTTTTTTTTTTACAATGAAATTGAAAGGGGCGAATGTAAATATTCGTTTTTATACCGATCATAGTTTTTAATGTAATATGCACGACACTATTGCAAATTGCTTTTATTTGAACAGTATTTTTGCAAGTACAGTAAAACCTCGCTATTACGACCACTAAAACGAAGGCTAATTAATTGTTTAATAGACAGGTGACAGCTTAAAGCAAGGTGACAGTGAAACAGAAAGCTCCTACAGGAGCTTTCTGTTTCACTGTCACCTTGTTTTAAGCGGTCACCTACCGTAAACACCCTAATAATTAACATAATTTAGTGGTCGTAATAGAGAGGTTTTACTGTACACCATTCGGCTTTTAATCTCTTTAAAATGAATGACAAATGTGAGATTTCGACTGACCTGTGTTTTTGATGCACCCGGATAATGGAGAGGTCCAATTCCCGTTGCTCCGACAAACTTTTGTTAAGTAGGTCGTGTTCATTGAAGTACGAAACCCTTCGTTGCACTTGTAGTAACGTTCAGCGGCGTTTTCTGGCCCCGTAACTGCATTGGGGACTGCGGCAGGCTGCTCTTCACAAACTGAATATTGAAAATAGTCTTCACACCAGTTGTACAATAAACTAGTACACTCCAACGACAGGGCCCTTCTGACAGGACAAATATCGGTAAGTTTTAGATAATTCTTTACGAATGGTCAGTACATAACTCATTCGCCCCCTGGAATTTTTAATGGAAAATTCAATTTCTTATTCAGCCTAGTTCGTTTATGACTATTTAGGGTTATATTCTGCAATACATGTACACATCCCTAGTTTGAAACATGAATTTTCTATTTACCCTTTCCCTCATAGGAGCGCCTTTTAGCGCATTCAGTGTATTCCTCCGCTGAAGAAAATAGTTCCAATTTGTACAGTCATGAATATATATAATTAAAAATATTTTCTTTATTCTAGCAGAAAGTAGCTTAAAACAGGTTAAAAGTAAAACAGAATGCGCCTTAAGGCGCATTCTGCTTTATTTTCAACCTGCTTTAAGTAGTTTCCTATTTTTAAAACTAGAAACAGGCTATGAGGTAATGGGTTAAAAGTTTCAGGGCTTAATGAGTTAAGCATAGCAAAAGTAACGTAAACACCTATCAAACGGTATACAGTTCATTACCAGGACAAAGAAATTTCTCATTAATTCATGAAATAAAATATTGTATAATATATCACTAGGAAATACATATATAATTGTTATACCTTAGCACGACATAGTCGGGGCATACTGTTTTAGTATGTCCGTCTGTCTGTTTATTTGCTTGCCTGTCTGTATATGTATCTGTCTATAATTATATTATTGGCCAAAAGTGTTATAACTGTTATAGAGACTTCAAATTTGGTGGGTGTACTTATCAAAAGACAATTGATATAACCTTTGACATGCCAGACATCAGTATCCTGTAGATGTCAAATGTGATAAGTTGAAGAAATCTAACGAAAAGTGTCAAGTGTCCAAGGTCAGACGCTGCGTTTCGCGATTCTTGATCCGAATGCAGAACAAAAACGGTAAAGTCGCGTATCGGCACTTTTAGACCTAGGCTCTACCAATGTTTCTGTAGTTAAGTATTTTCATTTACTTAATTGTTTATTCTCATTTAAATTATGTTGAGGCACCTGATTCCCGATGCCATTGTACTTTCCTCTCTAAAACTCGACAACAAAATACATCTATACTGAAGTAAAGAATCACTTACTTGCGCTACATGTAGGAGCGTTGGTCCAGTTTCCGTCATTGTCACAAACTATTGGCAACGTGTCGTTAGTGCCGTTACCAGTCCTATACCCCGCACGACATTCAACTTTAATCTTCGACCCTACTGTATATATGTTACCATAGATAGTTGCATTTCCATCTGCTACTTGTCCACATGCTGAAATATATAAACCTCAATATGTGTTGTAAAGCCATAAAGCTTGTACATGTGGTGCTGAAATATATAAACCTCACTATGTCTTGTAAAGTCATAAAGCTTGTACATGTGGTGCTGAAATATATAAACCTCAATATTTCTTGTAAAGTCATAAAGCTTGTACATGTGGTGCTGAAATATATAAACCTCAATATTTCTTGTAAAGTCATAAAGCTTGTACATGTGGTGCTGAAATGTGTAAACCTCAATATGTCTTGTAAAGTCATAAAGCTTGTACATGTGGTGCTGACATATATAAACCTCAATATTTCTTGTAAAGTCATAAAGCTTGTACATGTGGTGCTGAAATATATAAACCTCAATAGTTCTTGTAAAGCCATAAAGCTTGTGACATGTGGTGCTGAAATATGCAAACCTCAATATTTCTTGTAAAGTCATAAAGCTTGTACATGTGGTGCTGAAATATATAAACCTCAATATTTCTTATAAAGTCATAAAGCTTGTACATGTGGTGCTGAAATATATAAACCTCAATATTTCTTGTAAAGCCATAAAGCTTGTATATGTGGTGCTGAAATATATAAACCTCAATATTTCTTGTAAAGCCATAACGCTTGTACATGTGGTGCTGAAATATATAAACCTCAATATTTCTTGTAAAGTCATAAAGCTTGTACATGTGGTGCTGAAATATATAAACCTCAATATTTCTTGTAAAGTCATAAAGCTTGTACATGTGGTGCTGAAATATATAAACCTCAATATTTCTTGTAAAGCCATAACGCTTGTACATGTGGTGCTGAAATATATAAACCTCAATATGTCTTGTAAAGCCATAAATATTGTACATGTGGTGCGGTCGAAACTCTTGTACATGTGGTGCGGTCGAAACTATTGTACATGTGGTGCGGTCGAAACTCTTGTACATGTGGTGCGGTCGAAACTCTTGTACATGTGGTGCGGTCGAAACTCGGTAATGCGAACACGCTTCAGTCGAATATATCCGTAAATGAACAAGACTGTATTGGAAACTGGAATTTTCTATTAATAATTTCAGGGATGAATTAGTTGAAGCTCATTATTTCTTGTAAAGTCATAAAGTTCGATTTATTTATATTTGCTCACAACATGACAACATTTTAGACAATACATGTACATATAATAACCGAAATTAACCAAATTAGCAGTTTATGTATACAGTGAAACCCCTCTAAACCGGAACCTCTAAATACCGGAATTCTCTCTAAACCGGACAAAAACTTTGGTCCCGTTTCAAACTCTTCTTTATTTTAAACCATTACACCATAAATATGCATTTTCACGTCTTTGGTTTATTTATACATATTTATTTAAAATAGTTCCACTTTATACATTCTGGCAGATGATAGCTTAAAGCAGGTTGAAAATAAAGCAGAATGCACCTTAAGGCGCATTCTGCTTTACTTTTAACCAGCTTTAAGCAGTCAGCTATCTCCCATACTATTGGCTAATGGGTTACAACCCCTCTAAACCGGAAACCCCTTTAAACCGGACATTTATGTTGTTCCCACACATGTCCGGTTTAGAGGGGTTTCACTGTAGTTTTCTTAGGTTTTAACATAAAACTAGCTCCAACAACTAAAACGAATCAGGGAAATCACTGTCTAATTTCTGTAGAAGGAAACTTGAGTACACGCCCCCCCCCCCCCACATATATTGGTGATGAAAAAAAATAGGATCTGTCACTCGTCGATGTTTAAGACAAGCTGATCTCAAACGAGTCGAGAAGTGAAATGTTATTAAGCGAGCCTTGGCGAGCTTAATAACTTTTCAATTCTAGACGAGTTTGAGATCAACTTGTCTTAAACATCGACGAGTGACAGATTCTTTTTCTCACAAATCCAACGATTTTAAGCTATGTTTCAAAGCAATAGGCATTTTTTAACCCCCTTGACGTCAAAACGCCGTTATAAATAGTGACGTTAAAGTGACGTCATCAAAGTGATCTCACACATGTTGGAGACATCGTTGTTCGCTTTAGAAAACAAGGGTTGTCATGTGAGAATACTGAATCACCTATGTACCATATGTATATTGATCAATGTAATAATGTTAATGGTAAATGTAGGGCTGAAAGAATCAACTGAATAGTTGATCATCTTGGATACACTGAATTAAGGACATACGCTTCTAATCTGTGCGACACCTAGTGGCTTCAACAAAGTACGATAATTCAAGAATCGTTACTCAACGAAATCGTGCGTATCGGTTACCTCCCGTAGGTACTTTCAGTTTCAAACAATCTCTATCAATCCCGAAATATAAACGTTAAACACATGAAATTGCACTTTGTAAATGAAAATACATGAAACTTAGCAAATAATCTATCTAATAAGGCTAAGCAAATAACCTAGGACTTCCATCAAATTGAATATAAGCGTGAACCAGGAAACAAATAGAAAAAGCCATTTCGTATGCTAATCTATTAAATTAAGAGCTTTCTGCCATTTTCCAGATGTTTCCCGCATAAAATTCATAAAAGGAATAAAATAACAAATGAGAAAAATAAACACGTCATAACAAATTAACAAGTTTGTTATATTGGCCCTTCAGTGCTTCCGTGTTGAATACGTACGAATCTTAAATGTTACATACCTTTAACACTGCAACCACTGTCTCGGCCAAGACACACCTATACAAAATAGATACAAGAAAAATAAAATCCCGCAACAAAACCAAAAGGGTAAAATTTACCCAATATTGTGTCAATGATATACCCACACGGAGGCGGCCTATACTGTAGTACCATTTGCTTCAACAAAACAACTACAGCAAATTACCATCACTAAATTGCGATCTATGTGTATGCGATAGATGACTGCTTAAAGCAATGTGACAGTAAATGTGACAGCTTTCAGCTGTCACCTGTCTTTCATACAATCAACAAGCCTCGTCCCAAAGGATCTTTCTGTTTTACTGTCACCTGGCTTTCAGCTGTCACCTGTCTTTCATACAATCAAAAAGCCTTATCCCAAAGGATCTTTCTGTTTTACTGTCACCTTGCTTTACGCTGTCACCTGTCTTTTATACAATCAATACGCCTGGTCCCAAAGGATCTTTCTGTTTTACTGTCACCTTGCTTTACACTGTCACCTGTCTTTCATACAATCAACAAGCCTGGTCCCAAAGGATCTTTCTGTTTTACTGTCACCTTGCTTTAATCAGTCACCTGTTTTTCATACACTCAATAAGCTTGAGGTTTAGTGATTGTTATAGAGAGGTTTTACTGTATGCTCGCTTACAATGTTGGCTTTTCTCTTACATTTTCTAAAATATTACTACAGTGTTCCCTCTCTACAACGGCCCTCCCAACAACGATTCCCTCCTTACAACGACCCTTGCCGCAATTCCCTAAACGGGACAATTATTTCTAACACTTTTACTGCTGCAATGTTGTCTGTTTAAAATTGTCGTCTGCTGTTTTTCTCAAAATTACATATTCGACATTTTGACAGAAAAATACTTAATGATGAGTGACAAACAGCTTGAATCCAGATCAGACGCCGCGTAACGCGGCATCTGATCTGAATTCAAGCTGTTTGTAAATGTAAACCAATTTTCCCTCTCTATAACGACCTCCATACAACGCACACAATCACTGTCTCCCATTGGTTGTCGTTGTAGAGAGGGAGCGCTGTAGTTAACATTGACCCTTGAGGAGTTTATTCTAACATAATCAAAATTAAGACAAACTTCAAAATTAAGGCAAACAGTACAGCCAGAACACAAATCGGGACCACAGTATGCTCCTTTCATGCTTGTAAGAGACGACTGACAGGTCAGCTGTAATTTCAGTTTCTCTGATTTTCCTGTAGATGTTTAGTTTCTAAATCAATATACCATTTTTCTATATCTATGTAACTCAGACGAAGATCCAGTATGTTTTGTCCTGTCATGATTATTTGTGAGCCTTGTATCTGCTTATAATGTAAATGGATGTGGTATTATGTCATGTGTTAAAGGCGTGCAATCATAGTGTGACAGCACCTTATCGGTCTGAGGTAGATACCGTCTCCATATCACTGAACTATCGTTGTTGGAACGATAAAACATACGCACCCCCAATCTAATGCATTTCTGACATTTAACCCATTTGTGCCCACGAACCCATATATGGGACATAGGCAAACAGTGTAGACTCTGATCAGACGCCGCAAAATGCGGCGTCTGATCAGAGTCTACACTGTTTGCTGATAGGAATTTCAATATAAAACAAAATAAATGACAATTTTGACCAGGCATCTCTTTGATAAAAAATGGACTAATCCAATTTATAAACATAGAAGAATCCGCTGGGCGTAGATTGGTTACGGTTTTCAGCCACAGTTATATATAAAACTAAGCCAGACGGTGGTAATTGTCATCCAAAGGATATAATGCTATTTAAAACGCAAAGTAAAGGTCTACAACATAATGCTATCTATCAAATACAATGTACCGGCTTTTATAAGCTTCGCATCATTTTAATACTGGTTGTCGTATTCAACCCATTCATTACCATTTCGTTATCTGTTTAAAACATTTCGAGGGCTTGGTGCAAAACTATTGTAACTCCTTCACAATTGTGAAGGAGTTACAATAGTTTTGCACCAAGCCCTCGATTTGCCGTCTGTTTCTATGTTTCATATTTTAACTTCAGTCATTTCGACTTAACCCATTGAAATGAATGTTAATCTCTTTTTTTTTATCCTGATCGGCCACCGTGTTACGCGACGTCTGATTAGAAGCCAAACTGTTTGCAAATAAACATTGTCCTCTGTGTAAGGCAGTGGAAGGCATTAAAGTCGCTGTAAACAATGGTTCCAGTCTTGAGGCAGTTCAAATCTTGGATCATGCTTATCATCCCCACAACATACACTCTAAATAGTCATTTTACTTTTCCTAATAATTCACGAAATTCAACACGTATCACGTTGAAGTTTAATAGATGAACCACTGGCCATGTATAAACTAAAATCGATGTTCTGTTGCCCGAGAAACTTTACTTTGCATCTTTTGCATGCACACATGTTATGCATGATTTGCATGTGCATAAAAAGGCGCTTTGTCAAACACTTGTTCTTTTTATACGACGGAAGTATGTAGATATATGCCTCACAAAAGCACATACAATAAGGCCAGGATGAGATTACAAGAACGTTCTTTTGTCTTTGGAAGCTGGCACGCATTTAAAAGAGGTCAATATTTCAGTACAAAATTATAAAAACCACCAATTTAGGAAATAATAAACTCATACCAGTGTATGCAATCGAACACTGGTAGGAGTTGAGATGCGTAGTAATTTAATCACGAGGCCTTTAGGCCGATTGGTTTATTTACAAGTATCTCAAGGACTGCCCGTATGCGAGAGTTAGATAAAACACTGGTATTGATTATTATTTCGATTCTAACACAAAATTTAACCTTAATTTGCACCGAAGCAATGGTGCTACATTTCTTGGTGTACGTATTTTCGAAGCCATATGACGTCACGTTAGAACGTTAAAGCGCGTGAGATTTTATTTAGAATACAAACACTAATACGTTCCTTCTTTAATTATATAGGGGCGTGTGCGAAGTATGTTAGAATATTAATGAACCAGAGAATGTAGGACAACGCTCCATGCCATGTTGCAAGGGTACCATTGGAAATATTGCGGGCAAATGACATTCGTCTGATCACAATTCCGTCGAAGAGCCCAGCTATAAAACATGTAGGGACTAACTAAAACGCAGACTATGTGCTCTACTACCACATCAACATACTTTACGAGAATTAGGGCGTGACGTCATTTAGGAATGGAACAACATACCACAGCGTTACTTGCAGATATATGTTGCTCTAATGCGAAATATTATCGTGATATTATTGATGTTGTTGGGTGACAAACACGCTACTAGCATATCATGGACTGCAGAAAACGTTTATGTTTTTTTTCTCCTAATTTCGAAAATTTCCTTAAATTCCGTCATAAAATGATAATTACTTCTCGTGATATGAAATCTCGCACATGCATTAATTAAACATGTAGCAATCAAATACAACTGTACAGGAAATACTTATGACTTGTTGCAGAAAATTCCCGACTAACGTAGGGACCAATTAGAGATTTTGTTGAGTGTTTATAATCTCTGGAGTTTGTGAATTTTGACAAGGAAATCACTATTTTACTCTCTAATTTGGCTGCTACGAGTAACACGAGTTCTTCATGGTCCGACCTGATTTGAACAACGTTTAAATCAATTCACTTCTGCTCATTATTTACTGAGCAAATATCGCACCGTTTGTGAATTTGCGCCAACCTTATAAAACCCTTTTAAGCAAATCTTATTCGAACAATTGTTTACTGACGTGATGCCGTTTGAAAATGTTTATAAACTGTGCCAACCTTGATCAAACCAGATCCCACATTGTTAAATCTCTTTTAAGCAAATCTGATTTTAAACCTTTGTAAATATTTCATCTCTGCTTATTGTTTAAACTTAAGCAAATGGTAGGCATTTCTTAGTTTGATATATATCGATACTTGCATTTTTGGATGGGTGCGCTGAGCGCACGCCTATAATACATGATCGCTGGGTTGTTGTTTCTCCTATGGTCCATTTATTACTGTCCAACAGCTCTTGGGAAATAATTGAATGAAAAACATCCCTGTATGATGTCGCACTGCTTGATGCACGTTTGTATTGATACACCGCAGAAAGATGCTATCTTGGATTCCGTGGGCGGACAGTTGTTCCATTGTTGAATGAGTATAAATGTGGCAATTGATTCGAATGAGAATGCAACAAACGTTATGCTAAGAAGCTCTAGAAATATGATCTGCCACAGATTCATTCTATCATGCACGAAAATATTTATTGTCATCAATATTTATTGTCTGTATGGTCCCTGGATTGTCAAATGGTTAACTTTCTTGATGCGATGGGCGAATTTGTAATAAATATATATAAAAAACAACAGTTTTGACCATGGTGTAATGCTGAGTTTCTCGGTGACTCCTCTGACACTCGAAAGGTTATGCAGATAAATCAGGTGTAGGAGATTTTTACAATTTTTCGATAGGCAATTACGAAATTTGCTTAATGACATACCAACGGTTGTGATTAAAATAAACGTAATGCCTAAGACAGTGGCTGCTGTTACATATATAAAGTTTATAACACGTGTCTGCAATATGTGTAGTCTACGACATTTTGTAAGAGTTAGTTGCTCTGCATTAAAGCCAGCGAATATTGCCAGAGTTCCAAAGGTTTTGTGACATATGAATACTGAGCCACTCGGCGTGAAAACATATAACCCAGCAATAGTAGTCACATGGCCAGTATTATACTAGAGCTATTACGTCACATATTACTATTTGTGACATAACAGATTTTAATCGATTTCTTTATAAACTCGCCCGTAGAGTGTTCATTCTCGATTGTCTCTCTTTAACCGTTTCATTGTCAACAAATGGGAAATACGGTTACACGTCATATGACGCGTAACGCGGTGTCTGATCAGTATCCATACCGTTTAACACTCCTTTTGAAATACCGTCAGACAAACTGTCTTAACTATTGTTTTGCGAAACTATTGCAGTCAACAATATTGAACAAACGACAATATGACGGGGAAGAGGTAAAATCTTTGCGACAAACTTGTTTGTGAAATCGTTATAGGCATGATTTATTTCGTTGGTCTCATATGATTCAACCATTGCCTACAACAATATTGTCTGCGTGAGAGCTGGCTGCAATTGTTCTTAAAATTGTTTTAATGTTATGTAGCTTAAGAAAACTTAATCACGTGTTTAAAACAGTTTGTATCCTGATAAGAGACCGGGCAACGTAGCACCACTTTAACATCAGCAATGTAATCTGGAGTAAATTTATCCAATGTGTAAAACTTTCATCAGCACATTTTATCGCCTTCTTTAACACTGTTGCCTGACCTTTTATTCGAAATTTAGCATTTAAACAACTTTACTGAAGAAATATTGGAGACTCTCCTTAAGAAGAGAAATACAATAAGCTATTTTAGCTTCGTTTTAATCCTGAACTTTGTTGTATATTTATGAAATCCATGTTAATTATCTATATCAAATATGTTTGACCCAAAGACTTCGGATCCGGACCAGATGTCGCGTAAACCCGGTGTCTGGCCAGGATTCAAACTGTTTCAAAGTCGTCGCCAATCGACTATGGCAGTTAAAGAGTTAAGCAGATGTTATCACTAAGACTGACACGTCGTTTCTAACAGTTTACAGCCATTCATACAGTGGAGAATCTGTTATTCTTTCCCAATAAACGCGTTTACGCTAAAACTATTATTTGCAGTACAAAGAGTTTGGAGCCAGATCAGACGCCGGGTAACCCGGCGTCTGATCAGGCTCAAAACTGTTTGCCACCAAGATAAACATGAATTATCAGAATTGTCAAAAAGTTATACTTTTCTACGTTTTAGTGTTTTGCGTTTGCGTACGTTTGCGTTTAAGCGGGAAAGAATAACAGATTATCCACTGTATGTACGACTTGATAATAACAGAGCCTTTGGTCGACTTCGTGGAACAGTGTAACTCAGGATGTACATATTATAACATTTCACCAATAGTTCGACACCAAAACTCGTTTTTATCATATTCACTCTTATAAAATTGTCTGCTCAAATACTGATCCATTGCTTCAATCGCTTATAAAAAAAACGCTCGACTTGAATATAATTTATCGTCAATTCTCGTATTCTCGTGGTTTCTCATAATCTCGTGTCTTACAAAAACAGATTAAATGGACACTCCTGACATCCAGAAATATATCAACTCTTTTCCTCCGATAAATATATGTTGTAAAATGTTGTAAGGACAAATAAAACATCAATTGGGTTTGAGTTATCTTTTTTCGAAATTTCACATGTAAAACGTGTTGGATATTGTAATTCATTTAATACTAGTGCATAATTAAATCTAAATAAACAAAAATTGATGCAACAGACACAAAAATTGTCCATATGATAGATTTAAAGTCATTCTAAAAACAATTATCTGAACTGAAGAGTTTACCCCCTCCATAGCAACAAACGTAGACAACCAATCAGAAGGCCCGAGAATACGAGAAACATTTGACTGATTCAGATCATGCAGGGAGGTGTATTCAAACGTAGAAATGACCTAGATATTATTTTTATTATTATTATTTTTATGGATTTACTACTTTATTCGGAGTTTCAACTGTTTTTTAAGCCACAAAGAAGACTTCTTAAATGCAATGTATGTGCCTTATATATATTCTAAGGCTTAGCCACACGAGAATAGGAGACAACAGTATACTAGTATATGAATGTAAATCAATTTCAATCCTGATCAGACAGCCCGTTACGCGGCGTTTATGTTAGTGTCATAATGTCTGGAATCGAAGGGTTAAAAAGGCATAAATATGTTATCAGAACTGTATGTCATGCCAACGTGGCGTTGCTACTTGGGTGGCATGTCTAGTTCAATTTCGAGTGATGGAAACACAAGACAACATGTGACTTTATGTGATTTAGCTATATGTCTGTGTGGTCCTAATGCCCTGGCTGTGCTGGTTTGCTTTATTTCTTATTTTGAATTGATATCAACTGATGAATTCTTTGCATTGTGATGTTGACAACATGTGCCTTTATATGGTATCTAGACTTACTTTTGGTTACACTTGGATATTGTCCGTAGTTTTTGTAGATCTAAGTGACGTGTAAACTTTATCAAACTGTTCCGGGTCATTTCGGCATCTCATTTTGACCAAACGGCGTGATAGTTCTCTATATATAATAGTCCTATAGAAAGTTAATCAATGCATTTGTCTTGCCCCACTGAGACGGTCAAGTCATGGGAGAGGAAGAAGGTTCAGTTCATGACGAAGCGTGGCAGGCCTAGCTAATGTCTGAACCTTTAACCAACATCGGTGGGCTTTGTCCCCCATATTCGTCGTCGTCGACGGATTGCCTCAACCTTTGAGATGTTAACGTATTTTGTTCTACATGCAACTTGGTATCCAGCATTAAGAATAGAATTTTGTCATCGCTGGATCAGATCATAATCTAACTTAGAAATTCAACTTTGGAATTTCTCACAAGATTTTGGGACCAGGAATTTCAGATGTCACCAGACGGCAATAGTGATCATCCGCTGACTACAATGTGACTACAATGTGGGACGTCACAGAAAATAGAATCAATCGTGGAGCATGAATACTTAGCAGCAACAACAAAGCAACAGCAAAACAATGCATTTGACCGTCCATGTGATAATTCACCTTTCATTTTTTTGGTTGAAAATTAGAAGATATAGATCTTAATCAGATTTGCCCTCATATTTTACTAGTAGTATATTGTAAATATTTATATGGATTTAAGAATTAGTTGACTGTAGTTTCAGTCAAAATAACGTTCTTCTTTATCTTCTTCTATAGATTAGATTTAGGTCTAATCTATGCACTGGCTGTGCTCGTTTGCTTTCTTTCTTGATAATACATGTAGTGAATTGTTTGCATGTTTGTTTGGAGTTTTAGCAAATGGTCTGGATTAATACATGCCTCCTATGGTGTTTTAATCTGAACAAAAACTGTGTAATTCTCATATTCAGTTTGTGCAAAACCAGTAAAAACATTAGATTGGCTGAAACATTGAAGCTTATAAAATATTTGATTACCCAACGTATAATACAGTTTATTTTTTTTATGATGTATTGGTGGTGTATTAACTACACAAACAAAACATAGCATGCGTGTTTATGACATCTTAAAATCGGTCATGGGGTGTTACGAAATCATCATATACATACTAGTAGGCTAAAGCTACGAACTCATCAGAGTATGGAGTGTAATGTCACCATCGAAGATAGCTTTGATAATATATCATTAAAGTTAGTCAGTATTAATGACACCATGAAAGTTATAAAATCTTTATTTCAATGTCACCAAGAGATGTTTGCGAACCGAAATAAGCCCTTTTGTGATTTTGATCTCTAAATGGCCTTTACCCTTCCCTCAAATGACCCATGTTGTACTGAACTCAATGACTTATTTGGTGGGATACATATGCCAAATAATTATGAAATTTTTGTCACATGTATTTTCAAAGGTTTTTGACAGACAGACAGTTGACAGGTAATATATTTATTTAAAGCGACTCGCAACCGGATGGTGTACTTGTCAAAATAAAATAAAATACTCAAATAAAAGCAAATTTGTGGCATTATTTGGCTTCTGACATTAAAAAAATATGATCAGTCCAAAAAAAGTCTCAAGAATCGTCACCTAATCTTAGTTTTTTTAGAGATATTCCATCGTTTTTCAATAGCGTCAGCTGACGATTTTACTGTTGTTGTTGCTTCTCTACACGGGCTCTGACATAAACCGGAGCCGAATAATGTAGTATTAAGCGCTACCAGTCAAGTACGTTAATTCGCTACCACATATATAGAGAGCGTCCGTGGTCGAGGCGGTAAAGGCGTGTCCTCATTTTTCTTGTTTGTCTCCGCAATGGAGGGTCACGGTTTTCGAATCCCACCAGAGCTTCTTCTTTTTTTTTTTGGAAATGCATTTTTTAACAGAATTTATTATCCTAAACTAAATCTTACCCATTTATATAATCATTTAACATATATTTACAAATTACCATTTTTAATGCTAAATCCGGTTGCGAGCCTCTTTAAAAGAGACTCCAAACATTTATGCCCCAAGACATTTCCGACAGACAGGCTGAAAAACTGCTTTTTGAAAGAATCGAGTGAATCTCATATGAATGTTTTCCTTCAAAGTCGCATATTTCCTACATTTTGCTGTTTTCGTCAAATGTACCGTATAAGGAAAAAACAAACCCCTGCTCCCTGTAATGTAACGACGTTAATCACTTCGCTGTAAATGTACAACGGTTATTTGCAAACAGTTTGGGTCCTGTTCAGGCAACGCGTAATACGACGTCTGATCAGGATCCAAACTGTTTGACACTCATTTTCATAATACTTCAGTCACAATACCAAAACTTCGCATCATGGCAGTTAAGGGTATAAAGAAGGTCTGTGTTTAGAACAATCGTATTTTCGTTTATAAGTAAAACATTAACAAATAAAAAAGTATTGAATATACCGCCTCGATAGCTCAGTGGAAGAGCGTCCATTTTCGAGGCGGGAGGTTGTGGGTTCGATCCCTGCCAAAGACCATTATAAAAACGGTACTAGTAATTCCCTTGCCTGGCGCTCGGAATCATAAGGGTAGTGCTAGGAAGGTGACTGTTATGCCCAGGTAAGTATGCATGTTAATGGATACCTTGTTTTTCGCAATAAAAGCTCTTCAGATTGATTGTTTTACCATATGCGACGTTAAATAAAGCTTACATTTACCTTTACCTCGGCAGCATGCTTAGTTGAACAAATAGTGTAGATGCTTGTGGAAAATACGGTACTAAACTTGTCATTACGGTTTTTTCTGTCAATATGGCCAATATGTAACTTTGGGAAAAAACAGCAGGCGATATTACAGTTATGAAAAGGTTTGATATAACTGTCTTGTTTGGGAAATAGCGATAATCGTTGTTGTGATGAGGAAATCGTTGTTCATTAAGCATTAGTATTTCGTCAGCTATCATTAGGCTAATTCAATAGGTGGTCACTTTCGAACAAGACTGAGTGTATGTTTTTAGAACACTCCTTCAAAAGCTCTCTGTTTAACTGTTACCTTGCTCTAAATTGTCGCCTGTCTTTACATAAAATCAATTATTCTTGTTTTAACCCTTTCCCCCATAGAAGCGACTTTTAGCGTATTTAATTTATTTCTCCGCTGATGAAAGTAGTTCCCGTTTATACCCTCATGAACAATAACCATTACAAATATTTTATATAGCCTAGCAGATTTTATCTTAAAGCAGGCTGAAAGTAAAGCAGAATGTGCCTTAGGGCACATTCTGCTTTACTTTCAACCTGCTTTAAGTGGTCACCTGTCTTCAAAACTAGAAATAGGCTATGAGGTAAAGGGTTAATGATCGAAAAGAGAGGTTAAATTGTATTGTAAAAGCAACCCTAACTGTTAAGAATAGCTAGACTTAATTTCAATCTCTACGTTTGAAGTTTCAGAGGGTGAATGAGTTAAAAGAGGAATGACGTATTCTTCTCTGTAGCTTTTCAATGCCAATGCCATCAACACTTGGAACTGGAAAGAGTTTGGATCCAGATCTAATCAGTTAATACTTTTATCAGTTTTCATAAATCGAAATGCCTCAAATCAGAAATGGTAAAACTGCAAGCTCAGTTAAAAGTAAAGTACCAAGTCATAGTCTAGTAACAGTCCGACTGACCGCTCAGTCGCCTGTTCATTCACTCCCCTAATCATTGAGCCATCTTGCTTACAATATCAGACAATGTAAACGTATGGTGAATTTGAAGTAGGCCAAAAAACAACACTATATTGCAGTTCGTTTCGGGCCCAGTCTTGTCAATCACTTCAATTATACAAACGCGTCTTTGGGTGTTTCTACAGGTTAGATATCTTACCGCGTTGATGGCTTCTTTGAGAACCTCTTACTGAACTAATTACTTTACCTGCCAACTTGTGCAGGGGCGTGTGCAAATGGGTATGCATATGTCTGTGTACATAATCTAGCAGACAGAGACAGATAAATCAGATGTAAGAGATTTTGACAAAATTTCTAATTTCTTTCGTGAACCATTTCATTGTCATTAGCGCAAAAAGACATATTTTGGAACAATTGTATCACGCAGCGTCTGATCAGAATCTAAATTATTTAACACTCGTTTTGAATTATCATCTGACATACATCATTAACCCATTACCTCATAGCCTATTTCTCGTACTGAATATAGTTGACCACTTAAAGCACATTCTGTTTTACTTTCAGCCTGATTGAAGCTACCGGCTGCTAGAACATATAAACTGTTTCTTTTTTTTCTTTTTTTTTTTCGGTTTAGTTCTTTATTTGTTATAAGACCTCCGGCCCATACACAAAAACATTCAGTACATAATATACACAAGTAAAGGAACGAAGTTGTTCCTTAGGCAAAACACAGAAATTCTGCTTTATTACAAGCAGTTACATGTATTTTTTTTTTTATAGTAGATATTTATACACCATAGTAATAACTAGGTTGGAAAAAAAGGAAGTTCCAATGGATGTAGGTTGTAAAATGTATAGAAGTATATATATTTACACTCATGTATATACACGTCTGTTACAGGTGTAACATGTATATAAATATATATGCATGCATATATAGGTATGTTATATATCTTATTATCGTTAGACTAATGTTGCATGCTTAAGAAATTTGAAAAATAGGTGATGAATTTCTTTTTTACCGTTAAAATATTCACCTGCTGTTTTCAGGTCATCATAGAAAATTTTGAACATGTTTATATTTGTTCGCCGCCTTTCACTTATCATATACGTTTTGTATAATGAATAACATATTTGACTAAGAATAAAATTTACATCTGAATATTCTTTAAAGACTGTTTTGTAACCGATGACCATATATTCAAGATTTCTTATGTTGTGGCTTATACCAAGTTTGAGGAAAATATCCTTAATCTGTTTCCAGAAGTCATCGGTATATGCACATTTTATAAGTAAGTGATCTAAAGTTTCTATGTCGTTACAAAATGCACAGAATGGGTTTTCTTTGATCTTCCATGTGAACAAATTTTCATTCGTGGGAACAATCCTATGGATAAGTTTCATCTTAAACTGTTTAATTCTATTATCAGTGGTATCTTTATTAATTATATAGTAGACCGAGTTCCAATTAATAGGTTTCTTGAATAATCTCTCCCAGAATTTATGAATATATGGCGTTTCAAATATTTTTTCAATGTATAATTTTCGTGTGTCTCTGGTTGATAGTTTTTGCAGGTTGTATTTTCCGCAGATAATAATTTCATTCGATGTCTTAACACTTGATTTGATTGAAGCTTCCTGTTTGAGAAGATGTCTCCAAGCACCAGGTAAAGCTTTAAGTATTTGATGAAGTTCAGTTAACCAGTTTCTTTTAATAATTAGTCTATCACGAATGCTCAATTCACTTATTCTACCATTTGTTAAAAGGTCATTAACGTGAACGATGTTAGATTTAATCCAATTATTAAACATTAGACATTTTCCTTTTAATTTTATAAATCGATTTCCCCAGATTACTTGTTTTCTTACTTCATAAAATGTTTTTGGTGGTGTTATTTTCTGTGTATTGTTAAGCTCGATGAATGTAGCAATTACGCTTTTATAGAAAGACGATAGTTCATGTTTTACCTTTGGAAGAGATCGTATTGAATCTAGGTTCATTTTAAATAATAATAAGTT
Source organism: Gari tellinella (assembly GCA_922989275.2). Classification (NCBI taxonomy): domain Eukaryota; kingdom Metazoa; phylum Mollusca; class Bivalvia; order Cardiida; family Psammobiidae; genus Gari; species Gari tellinella. The sequence continues at coordinate 28,972,251 of OV277866.1, read as the reverse complement.
TTTACCATATTGGTCAAACATGAGTTTAGGTATAATTTTCCAATTAGCTGATTCGTTATTTTGAAGAGCTTTTATCCATTTTATCTTAAGCGTCTTACAATAGGTATCCGCATCAATCATTTCAATTCCTCCTTTAAGCTTATCTCCTATTAATGTGTTTCGTTTAATTTTTTCTCTTTTGTTTGACCATAGGAATGTGTAGACTAATCTGTTCAGTTTGTTGATAACCTCTTTGGGTGTAAATATTGTTTGCATTAAATGGGATAATTTTGGTAAAATCAGAGTTTTAATAATAGTGGTTTTTCCATAAAAGGTTAATTTTCTCCCGTTCCATTTATTTATTATATGTTCACATGATTCAAGTTTATTTGTCCAGTTCAGCGTTTCACATTCGGTGTGATTATTACTAAAGTATACACCCAATGCTTTTACATAAGGTTTAAATGAAATGCCAAATATGTTTGTATCTGTTTTGTTGTCTTTTAAGGATCCTATCCAAATGCCATTTGTTTTGTCTTTATTTAATTTTAGACCAGAATATGTTCCAAATTCATCTACCAATTCTAAAACTGTTGGAATTTCATTTTCGTTCTTTATAAACAAAGTTGTGTCGTCGGCTAATTGTGTAATTTTAAGGTGTAAATTTTCATTATCTTTTTTTATACATATGCCATTTAAATGGCTGCAGTTTCGGATTTTAGTCGCTAGTATTTCTGCTACAATTATAAATATAAGAGCTGATAAAGGACATCCCTGTCTGATTCCGCGTGAGATACTGAAGCGTTCTGAAAGCCAGCCATTGTTGATAATTGATGAACTTATATTTGTGTATAGAACTTTTACCCATGATATAAAACTATCTTGGAAGCCAAATTTTGATAATACTTCAAGCATAAATTTCCATTCTACTGTATCGAATGCTTTTTTAAAATCTAAAAATAGTAATGCCCCTTCTATTTTTAATTGCTCAGTGTAATCAATGATATCCTGTATTTGCCGTATGTTGTAACCTATAAATCTATTTTTAATAAAGCCTTGTTGATCAAGACTGATTATTTTTGGAAGCACATTTTGCAGTCTTTGAGCTAAGACTCTTGCAATGATCTTATAATCGATGTTTAAGAGAGAAATAGGGCGCCAATTTTCAATATTTTCGGGGTCACCTTTTTTATATATAAGTGATATAATACTTTGCTTCTGTGTTCTAGATAATTCTCCGTTTTGAAAACAGTCATTTGCAGATTTCACCAATAGGGGACCAAGATGGTCCCAAAATTTTTTATAAAATTCTGCAGTGAGTCCGTCTAAGCCAGGACTTTTATTAAGTTTCATATTGTTAATAGCATCAGAGCACTCGTCAAGTGAAATAGGTCCTTCGCAAAGAATCGACTCGTTTTCATTTAAAGTATAATGTAAGTCGGTACTGTTAAGATATTGACCAATATCAGCCGAATCTATTTCGGATTTGTAAAGAGATTTGTAAAAGTTTACCTCTTCTCTAAGGATTGCATGTTTTTCAGTTATTCGTTTATTATTAACAACTAAAGAGCTGATAATTTTTCTATTTTGTCGAGATTTTTCAAGATTTAAGAAGTATTTACTATTCCGTTCACCATGTTCGAGAAATTGTATCCGAGATCTTATTTGTGCACCTATTGCTTTTGTTTCATAAATATGTTTTATTTCTGTTTCTATTTCTGTTTTGGTATCGTTGTTATTTGTATCAGGAAATTGTGTATTTAAGTTTTTGAGTCGCGTTTCAAGGTAGTTTAATCTATTATGTTGCGTCCTTGATTTTGACTTTGAATACTTAATTGAATATTGTTTTAGCTCATACTTACATATTTCCCATTTTAGAGTATCACTATCAATAACTAGTGACTTGCAGTCATTAATTATTGTTGCAATATTGAGGCAATATATGTCATCATCGAGATGCGAGTTATTCAATTTCCAAAAACCTGTGCCTCTTTGAAATGGACTTTTAACTTTAATTGAGACTGCTTGGTGATCAGTGCTTTGTATTATTGCTGGTCTTATATCTGTTGAAAACACTAAAGGTTTTACATTGTGTTCGATAAGGAAAAAATCGATTCGGCTTTTTTCTGTTCCATTTTTCCTGCGCCAGGTATACTGATAATTTGTTTGGTTATAATCTCTCCATATATCCGTTAATTTGTGTAATTTGATTATAGCTTTAAGTTTATCATTTTTTAGCTTAATATCGGATATAGAACGTCTGTCATCTTTTTCTAGAATTTCATTAAAATCACCTGCCATAATTTTTACGCCTTGTGATTGATCCGATAAAACATTTGAAACGTGGTCCAAGAATAAATTTCGCGACTGTCTATCGTTTGGAGCGTATATATTAAGTATAGAATAAACATTATTGCATGTTTCGATATTACAAAAGTTTCTTATGGTTGATATTCATGACTGTATAAATTGGATTTTTTCTTTCAGTGGAGGAATGAATTTAATACGTAAAAACTTACTAAAAAGGCGTTTTTATTGGGTAATGGGTTAACTGTTTGTTTAAAACGATATTGTAGAAAACAATATTGAAATAGACGACACTGTGATGGTAAAGGGGTAAAAGCTTGATGATAGATTTATTTGTGAAAGCATTGAATATTTACAATATTATTTATATAGACATGATTTATTCCGTTTGTAGAAAACAATATTGAAATAGTCAACAATATGGTGGTAAAGAGGTAAAAGCTTGATGATAGATTTGTTTGTTGAAGCGTAAACTATTTTACTATTTACTCATATAGACATGATTTATTCCGTTTGAAGAAAACAATATTGAAACAGACGATAATGTGGTGGTAAAGGGGTAAAAGCTTGATGATAGATTTGTTTGTGAAAGTGTTAAATATCTTCAATATAACTCATATAGACAGGATTAATTTCGTTTGTGTCACACAATTCAACACTTGTCTGCAATAATATATTCGTCATAAAAACTATCTTAACCCTTTCACTGCCAACATTTTCGAGACCCCCCCCCCTCGCCGTTTTATTATAGTCTGCTTCAATTTTGTTTGTTCTAATATGTCAAGTCCAACTTAGCTCTATAATACCTCTTCACAAGATCTGTGGTTTCACCGTCCTTTTGAAGGCTACACTATATTTCATTAAAGAAACAAAACTTACTATTTGACAGACACGCCAACGTTTCATTGGTGTTCATATACTAGGTTTTAAAAGGTAAATGATGTTAGTCATCGATTTTGATGCGATTGGGAGTGGTCTCTTAACGAGTGTTTGATTCCGCGAAAACACATGACTTTTCAAACGTTGCTCATTTTTAACAGTTATTGTAGAAAGTATACATGTTAATAACATTGTTTACTTACAGTTTGCATTTCTTCAAAAGACATATTTTGGAACGATTTTATCACGCGGCGTCTGATCAGAATCTAAATTGTTTAACACTCGTTTTGAATTGTCATCTGACATACATCATTAACCCATTTGAATGTCATCAAAGTTCGATCTAATGTTTGTTTTATTACACCGAGCTTATCAACCCTAGCTGTGGAATCGTCTCCTTCGTATTTAATAAAATATGTTGTGAATACCAATTTAGCGCCGCCGTGCACGTAACGCGGAAAACGACGTCTACGTCTAAATAAATTGAAGACACGACGTCTTTTTATTGTTTAGTTTGCGAATGTCCTCCTCCGAAATTGTAATAAATCGTTTGGATGCCATGTTTGTTATCGTCTGATGACAGAAATCTGAGTCAGTAAATTGTCTAGACGCTTTATGTTTTGCAAGGTGTGGACAAGGAGAAGCAACTCGTACAGAAAATGCTTAATTATAAAAAGGAGTTATCTGCCCTTATAGATTTTCTGCGACATTCACATAGCGAAAAGAATATCATATATAGAGTGACAGTATTTTTTTTATATATGTAAAGGACAAGCAAAATGTTTCGTTTTGGTCTATGGGAAATTAACATTTTAACTGAAAGCGAGGTGAAACTATTACAAATAGAATACCTGCTGAGTGTACATTTGTCCTATGCAAACAGTGTATACCCAGATGAATGGACACCTATAGGAAATATATGATGTCAAACTTGAAAAGAATTGAACATGGAGCATAAAAAATTTGGTCCTTTTTCAAAAATCCCGTATTTGACAAAGGGGGCATAACTCTGCCAACGAAAGACGCAATCGTCTGAAACGCAAACGCGTCCGAGTTATGGTGCAGAAATATTTGTGGTCAGTTAAATTAAATTTGGTCAATAAATGAAGGGCTGAGAACGCTTATAATGAACAAGTTAACGGACGGACGTACGGGCGGACGGCGCAGGCTATACATTAATATGACCCGTTTTCTCGGGCGTATAACAATCACTAACGCTTCAAATAGCGCCGATGAATGATATTGGATGTTCAGATGAGATGACAATAATTCTTGGAAGATGATTTCGGCATTCTATTTATTGCAAAGTTACGCACGAGATCAAAACCTCCGACCTGCATTCCTTTTAGATCTTTGCAGAGGGAATAATCTCGGTTTGATAAACAGAAATAATTCCTTACGACAATTTGAACCCTTTCCCTAATGGAAGCGCCTTTTATCGAATATGATTTATTCATCCGCTGAAGAAAATAGTTCCAATTTAATCTGTCATGAATATATATTATGGAGAATGTTTTTTTTTATATACCAGCACATGGAAGCTTAAAGCAAGTTGAAATTAAAGCAGAATGCACCTTAAGGCGCATTCTGCTTTACTTTCAACCTGCTTTAATTAGTCACCTGTCTTCAATACTATAAATAGGCTATCAGGTAAAAGGTTAATACCCTGAACCACGTAAAGTTAGGCATTCATGCTTCTTGGGATTTTTTTCTCCAAAAATATGAACATTTCATATTGACTCTTGATGGTTTTGTTCCAAAATATTCATTCTCAAAGAAATCAGTACAGACAACGGTAATTGGGCTGTTTGGCCTACATTGTTAGCAAAAAGAGCATTTATTTTATTTTCTGTGGTCCCATTTGATTCTAGGGCGTACCTTAGTGACACAAGAACTGATACCCAATCGTATCTATTGTCTGATCGTAAGAGACGATACATAGATGTGCAATCTAAACTGTTTACTATGTGTTAAAGGCGTGCCATCATAGTGTGACAACACTATATCGGTCTGAGATAGACACTGTCTCCCTATCACTGAAATATTGTTGTTGGGACGATCAACCCGACACACACTCCCGCAAATGAATTACTTATGTTTAAGGTTTTCAACAAAAATATATAAAACTGGGACGGATGTTGGTAATTGTCATCCAAAGGCTACAATGCCAAAACTATCAGAAGAGATCTACAAAATAATGCTATACCAGTATATAAAATATATTAACTCTGCATCATTGTAAACCTTATTTTCGTATTTAACCATTCATCTGATTTAAACAATTGCCGTCTGCTTTTATGTTTCAACTTTAATTTCAGGTAGTTCGACTTGAAATATGTATGGAAATGAATGTTTAAGAATTTTAGATCCTAAATTTACGAGACGTCTGATCAGAACCAAAACTGTTTGCAAAAAAACATTGTATTCGGGGTAAGGCAGTGAACCGCGTTACAGGTACTGTAAGCAAGGGTTCGAGAGTTGAGCCAGTTCAGCTCTTGGAATATGCTGGTCAATTATATCGATTTTTTAAAAAATTATAAAACTAATTTGAAATGTCCGAAACTGACCATAGTTTTACATTACGTTTCGCGGTTTAATGCCTTTAATTTTCTTAAGATATCTCCTGAAATATTGACACGGGTCATTAACAAAGTGATCAAGTCATCAAGTGTTCCGACCTTTCGCGCGGCAAGTAAAGACCGCAGTCATACATTTACGGTAGCGGCCAGTCCCACATCGGCAAAAATGCAAGTCTGCCTCGACGGGTGGTTTATGGGTTTATGCGTCTGGTTGATAACTCTAGTGCCACTCATTGGAATAGTGGTTTTTTCCGACGGTAAGGGCAGCAATTTTCATGAGGGATTGACTAATTGCAATCAGGATGCAGCATGCCACTGTTGATTAACATACATGCATGAATTGTGTGTTTAGTTGTGATATTCATTTCGTGTTTAAACAAAAGTTGAAATAAGGGATTGCTAATTTTCTCGTCCATCATTAAGTTTAATTGTACTTTTTTGACAGTTTAGTTAGTATTTGTTCGAAAATCACTAAGAATGTCAAAGCCTTTTATCTGAAAAGTAATGACTTAAGCTTTATGTACACTGTACACCAAAAGTACCCGACAACATGTGTGGGGAGATATGACGTCACAAATAGGATAAGGATCGAGTATTTCCGCTTGCGAATATGCAAATATAGCGGCCTCCTGTTTAATTAGTGAAGACTTACCTGCATAGTTTTTTATCTATTTTTTAAGCTTCTATGCATCCTAACGACAACGGGATTACGACATGTTGTTTGTAAGACAAAATCTACAATATATAACCGACTTAACCGGAGCTGACCATTTTCCTTAAGCAAATCTTATTTGAACAACTTTTTACCGGGGAGATGCCGTTTGAAAATACTAACAAACTGTCTAACATCAGACCAGATCCCACATCGTTAAAACCTTTTAAGCAAATCTGATTTGAAAACCTTTGTAAAAAATTCACATTATGCTCCTTTTTTACTGGGGAGTTGTCTTTTGTAAATATAAACTTAAACAAATAGTAGGCATTAATTGGTTTGATCAAAATAGACACTTACATTTTTGAATGGGTGTGTTGAACGTTCGCCATGGATACATGGTCGCTTGATCGCTATTTCTTCTATGGTCCAGTTATCGTTGTTCAACAGCTCGCATAACTTTCCTCTTGGGAAATAATTGAATGAAAAGCAACCCTGTATGATGTCACACTTCTTGCTGCACGTTTGTAGTGATACATCCGAGAAAGATTCTATCTTGGATTCCGAGGGCGGGCACTTGTTCCATTGTTGAATGTGTATAAATGTGGTAATGGATTCGATTGTGAATGCAACAAACGTTATGCTAAGAAGTTCTAGAAATATGATCTTCCACAGTGCCATTTTAGCAAGCACGGAAATATTTGTTAACAGAACAACTTGAGTCTGTATGATCCCTTGATTGTCAAATGGTTATCTTTCTGGATGCGATACGCGAATTTGTAATACATATTAAAACATTTTAGCCAATGTTGTAAAGCCGAGTTTCTCGGTGACTCCTCTCGACACTCGAAAGGTTATACCAATAAATCGGATGTAAGAGTTTGACAAATTTTCGATAGACATTTACATACCCGGCTAAAGGGTATATCAACGATTGTGAATAAAATAAACGTTATGCCTAAGAAAGTGGCTACTGTTGCATATATAAATAAGCCCTTAAACCTAAACATTATCTGCAATAGTTGTCTACAATATGTGTGGTCTACAACAGACTGTAAGAGATATTTTTCTGCATTAAATCAAAGAAAATATTGTCAGAGTGCCAAAAGGTTTGGCGAAATTTGAACATTAAGCCACTCGGCATGAAAGCACAACTTAGCAGTGATCGTAAACTCTTCCGGAGTTTTTATTCTCAAACGTCTTTCTTTAATTAACCAGTTCCTGTTCAATAGCGAAACAAACCGCATTTGCAAACAATTCGGTTACTTATGCGGCGTCTGGTCAAGTTTCCATATCATTTTACACTCCCTATGACATGTCCTCTGGCTCCGAGGTTATAAAGCTTTTGACTCGAGTCTAAACTCGTTCCCAAGCATTTGATTGGTCAGATTTGAGCCTAGGCTCAAATCTGACCAATCAAATGCTTGGGAACACACTCAGACTCAACTAAAACGCTTTATAACCTCGGAGCCAGGCAAATTGTCTAAACTCTTATTTGCAACAATATTGCAAACAACAATATTGAACAAACGTCAATCTGATAGTGAAGGGGTAAACCCCTCATGATAAATGTTTTTGTGAAAACGATATTGACATGATTCATTTTGTTTGTGGCACATATTTCAACCCTTGCCTTTAACAATATTGTCTGCGTTAGAGCTGTCTGCATTTTTTCTTCAAAATATCTAAATGTTATGCAACATAATAACGCGATTCAAAACAAGTTGGATCCTGATCAGAAACCGCGCTACGCAGTACGACTTCAGCGTCAGCAGTGTTATATCCTTATTATCCAAATGTTAACCTTTCAACAGCACATTTATCGCCGTCTTTAACACTGTGGCCTTAACAATTATCTCAAAGATAGATGACTAAAGAAATATTGCTGATTTTCCTTATGGAGAGAAACACAATAAGCTATTTTGCTTTCGTTTCAATCCTAAACTTTGCTGTATACATGTACTTGTGAAATACATGTTTATTATTTTTACAAAATATGTTTAAACCAAAGAGTTCGGATCTGGATCAGACGTCACGCAGCACGATGACTAGCCAGGATTCAAAGGTGTCGCCAGCCGACTATGGCAGTAAAAGAGTTAAGCAGATGACATCACTAAGATTGACACGTCGTTTCTAACAGTTTACAGTCATTAATATGTACGACTTGGTAATAGCAGAGTCTTCTTCGAAATAAACATGGTCGACTTCTTGGAATAGTGTAACTCAGGATGTACATAGCTTAACTCTTTCCTCCCTGAAACTTTAAATGGATAATTCCAGTTTCCATTTAAGTCTAGTCCATTTCCGACTTTTAAGGGTTGTTTTTGTCAATGTTTGGCATTATGACAAACAGTGAAGACCCTGATCAGAGGGCTCCTTTCGGGTCTTCACTGTTTGCACAGGACAAGTGTACTATTCACATGTACATTGTTTGAAAAGGACGCCTATATGCGGGACTAGGGCACAAAGAGTTAACCTTTTACCAATAGTTCGACGCAAAAACCTTTTTTTTTAAAAAACATATTCACTCTTATAACATTGTCTGCTCAAATACTGATCCTCTGCTTTCAATTTAAAAGCTGAGAATAAATACCGTTTGAATTGAACATCATTTACTAATATATGAATGTTATTCAATTTGAATTCTGATCAGACGCGGCGTGTGATCATAATCCAAACTGTTTCCCTATGTTAGTGGTATAATGCCTGGAAGCGAAGGGTTAACATTGTTTCTTAGGCTATTATCATTCTTCAAGAAAAGTTTCATAACACATTGTATGGAAACTAAGCGGACCCGCGAAGTACCTTAAGACCGCCCATGTGATTTTAATTTTCCTGTCATATTTTGTTTGAAAATTAAAAATATACATGTACATGTATATCTAAATCTACTTATCAGATTTGACCTTATATCATACTAGTTGTATATAGTAAGTATTTGTATGTATTTCAGAATAGTATACTGTAGTTTTAGTCAAATAAACGTTCTTCCTTTTCTTCTTCTATAAATAAGATTTAGGTCTAATCAATGCACTGGCTGTGATTGTTTGATTTTTTTTCTTGATTTAAACTAATATTAACTTATCAAATACATGTATATGCATGATTATGGTGAATTGTTTGAATGTTTCGAGATTTTTAAAAAAGTCTGGACCAAGAACAGGCCTCCTATGGTGTTTTAACCCCTTCCCTGCCGTGACGTCATCAGTTTTAAACAATTGTCGTCTGCTTTTATTTGTCAAATTTAAATTATAGGTATTTTGATTTAAGAAATATGGAAATCAGTGTCAAACAGTTTTGATATTGATCAAACGCCGCGTAACGCGGCGTCTGATCAAAATCCAAAATGTTTGGAAATAACCATTGCACTCGGGGTAAGGCAGTGAAGGGGTTAGTTAATATGGACAAAAACTGTTTGATTCTCATATTCAGTTTGTGCAAAACCAGTAAAAGCCGTTCGATTAGCTTAAACACTAAGAATTATAAGATAAATGATGAAAATTACCTCACGTGCAATACATGAACACAATTTAATCTAGAATGACAGTTTATAGTTTTTTTTAAGATGTATTGATATTGTATATATTACAGAAACAAACATACCCTGCGTGTTTATAACACCTTAAAATCAGTCATGTGAATGTTATGAAATCATCATAAAGTTGTAAGTGAAACCTAAGAAATTATCAGAGTATGGAGTTTAATGTCACTATCGACGTTAGCTTTGATAATATATATTCAAAGTTAGTCAGCATGGAAGGCACCATGGAAGTTATAGATCTGTATTACATTTTCACCAAAAGGTGTTTGTGAACCATAATTCGCCCTGTAGCGAGTTCAATTACCACTTTTTGCTGTATAGGTTAGCAGTCGGTGCCCCGTGCGCAGCGTGCACGGTACAGTAGAGATAATGTTTTCTTTCATAATAACCCCGGTTACGCTTAAAGACATCTCCTGACGACCTTTAGGTCATAACGCCTTGCCAGATTATTTACTGTCAATTTCCTTGCAAAAAGCATGGGTCTTGTGCATATTGAACCATTGAATCGTCTTATGTGAGACCGGACCTTTATATTTGATAGTTTGGTTAGAAATAACCATTGAAAATCACTAGAGCATGAGTATTATCTCAGGTAAACTGAGAGTGTATTGCACGAGCTTTACAGTTACATTGACAACTCCAGAACAATATGCTGGTGGTCCCTCAATGGACTGAGGAAAAGTCTTTAAACTATTATCATCATTGCAAACAGTTTGGAGCCAGATCAGACGCCGGGTAACCCGGTGTCTGATCAAGCTCCAAACTGTTTGCCACTCAAATTAAAACTGATAGTCGGAATTGTCAAAAGGTTGTCATTTTCTATATGTGATTGCAATGCGTAAAATGCGTTTAAACGAAAGAAGCACGTTAACACCACGGTATTTCAGACCGGTAGCCAACTCGCAATCGATGACAAACGACGGCTATCGATTTCTTCACTGAACTCATCACTGATGTTATTGTGACCTCTAAATGACATTTATCCTTTCCTCAACTGAACTATGTTGTACTGAGTCCAATGACGTTTTTCAAATTGGTGACATACATATGACAAATATGAAGTTTGTATCACATGCGGCTCCTAAGTTATGGAAAAGGTTAAGTTTTTGACAGTCAGACAGACAGTTGACAGTCAAGATATTTATCTTATAAAGATTTTAAAGTCCAAAGACATTTTCAACAGACAATCTGAAAAACTATTTGAAACGATCAACAGATTCATAATATATTATATATATGAATTGTGTCCTTCAAAAAGATCAAAACCGCATATTTCCTACCTTTTGCTGTGTTCGTCAAATATACCGTATATGGGATAGACATCCACTGCTCCCTGTCACAAAACGATGTTAATCCCTTCAATGCATTTTCCCTATACATGTACAACAATTATTTGCAAACAGTTTAGAACCTAATTAGACGCCGCGTAACGCGACGTCTGACCAAGATCCGAACTGTTTGACACTCATTTTCATAATACAGCGTTTCCTCTCTTCAACGACACCCAATGGGAGACACAAAATATGTGCGTTGTTCGGAGGGAGTCATTACAGGGAGAGAAAATTCGTTTACATTTACAATCAGCTTGCATCCAGATCAGACGCCGCGTGACGCGGCGTCTGATCTGGATTCAAACTGTTTGCCACTCATTTTTAAGTATTTTTATAGCAAAATGTCGAATATGTAATTTTGAGAAAAAAAGCAGACGACAATTTTAAGCAAACAATATTACAGCAGTAAAAGCGTTAGTCATAATTTTCCTGTCATGGAACTGTGGCAATGGCCATTTTAAGGAGGGAATCGATATTGGGAGGGTCGTAGTAGAGAGGGAGCGCTGTACATCAGTCACAATACCTACAGTTCACGTCATGGCAGTAAACGATAGAAGAAAATCTATGTTAAGAACAATCGTATTTTCGTTTTTCCCTTTCCCCCATATAAGAAACTTTTAGCGTATTTAATTCAGTCCTCAGCTAAGAAAATAGCTCCTGTTTATATCCTCATGAACAATTACAATAACAAATATTTTGATATAGCCTAGCAGATAGTAGTTTAAAGCAGGCTGAAAGTAAAGCAGAATGTGCCTTAAGGCACATTCTGCTTTACTTTCCACCTGCTTTAAGTGATCATCTGAATTTAATGTTATAAACTGGTTTATTGGGTAAAGGGATATAAGTGACACATTAACCCTTAGCCAGCCAAATAAATTGTCGTCTGCTATATTTCTTGTCTGCTTCAAGTTTCAAATTGCTTCAAAGTTGCTCAAAATTGCTGAAAATGTTGTCCGAGTGTCAAACAGCTTGGATCCGGATGAGACGCCGAGTTACTCGGCGTCTCATCCGGATCCAAGCTGTTTGCATATGGAGCTATAGTCGTGAGTGGCAGGCTAAGGGTTAACAAACAAAAGTATCTTGAAAAACTCAGCAGCATGCTTAAATGAACCAATAGTGTAGATGCGCGTGGAAAATATGGCATGATATTTGTTTAGGGACCGAAGTTAGTTTATGATAAGAAAGTTATTTGAAACTGACCTCACATTAATCTTTCAATATATAACCATAGATGGACACCATATAGCAAAGGAAAGTATACACCCGTGAAATATAATATGTACACCCAAAATAAGTCAAAATAACTGTTCGGTGGTAGCAAACAATTCTATTTATAAATGCAATAAATAGTATAAAGAATTTAAAGCTGCTGTCGTCTGCTGTTTTCGAATTCTTTTTAAACGCTTGTTTGAATAGAAATGGACATGAGAGTCAAACAATTTGAATTTTGACAAAACGCCAAATATTGCCGGGCGTCTGATCTAAATCCAAACTTCGAGGGGCAGCAACTGATAAATAATTTCAATATAATAAGTGCAAAATGTATGTGTGATACATCATTTTAAAGAATAATTTCTTAATATATAAGTTATTGATCAGTTGCAACTACTGAAAAAAGGCCCATCGTACTTGTATCGAAGTATTGTTATTTCATACCCCTGTGGCAATGCAGTGAGGGATTTCAAATATGGTCAATGTAAGAAGGAACGAAACGTCAGGTTTGTTTTGTTGAAAGTGAACAAAACAACCTTAGATGATATACATAAAAATCAGCGGAAACATAATAAATGTCCCAACAGATCAATTCTTTTAAGATCGTCTTATATAACAGGTCATCTTTTATAAACCGACTGCTAAATAGAAGACCTTTTATGGTATTTTTGTTTTTAAAATCCTGAATACCGGTTGTTGCTAATTGCAGGCTAAAGATAATTAAAAAACAAAAGCTCATTTAGAGGACCAGATGCAGGCAATTTGTATACTTTGTTACTTTGACGATGCTTTAAGGTATCTCGCGGGTGAGCTTAGTTTTCATGAAAGGTGTTCTGAAACTATGCTTGAAGAATAAAAATAGCCTAAGAAACACTGTGTGCAAAATTATCGTTTAGTTTGTCTTTCAGATCTCTTGTTAACAAAACCCTGGAATGTTGATGATTTTTTTTCTCAATAATAAATAGAGCTAATGACTATAAGTCTCGCGCAATAAGTTGTTTACAACATTTATTACAAAAAAAGCAAATTGCATAATGAATGAAGGTATACATAATGAGAATAAACATTTAGGCTGGTCCATTACAACTCTCATCCCAACACTCTTATCCCCACTATCTTTCTTTCTCTCCCTCCTTCTCACTCTCACAACTGAAAAACAATTTTTATCTTACTAGGAAAATGTATTTTGTATAATATGAAAATTGTAAAATATTTTATATGATTAAATAAGATTCATTTAAAAAGTCACTGATCGCTCGCAAGCCAAACTTAAAATAACATTTTAACAAATTGCTAGTACCCTATAACTTAAAGCAGGTTCAAGGTAAATCTTAATGTGCCTTAAAGTGCATTCTGCTTTACTTACAGCCTACTTTAAGTTACCATCTCCTAGGATATAGAAAATGTATAAAACGGGAACTATTTTCTGCAGTGAAGTAAAATATAGGCGTGAAGAGTGTATGTTTAGGGTAATGGGTTAAAGAGCTAGGTATTCATACGAGGGGCCGTCAGAAAATATCCCGGATTTTGGCTCGTTCTAGGAAAATATTCAATATCTTTAAAAAATACATTCCTATTATGTTCAAACTTTTCCCCACCTACATCTTTTTACATCACCATTGAAGCTTATGTATATCCGTTGTGAACCACGGCGTAGCCATTTGTTTTAGGTCTGTTTTAGGTTATGTGTTACAGCTGATGATACCGATGCTGGGTTTGTGGGCTACATCATCCTTCAAAGCTACTCGACGATCTTGTTTTTTATTGTTTATTTTTTAAGAAAAAAACCCTTAAACATCATTGTCGGGTCATCCCTCCGCTGGCCACTTTGTTCTAGACCTGTCATAAACACATGGGGCCCGTTTCATAAAACTTCGAATGACAAAAACGATCGTAAGTAAAAAGTTTAAAATACTTTTAATTTCTGATTATTCTATCTTATCCTGTCTTGTGACATCTCTTTGAAATCGTCTTGAAAAGACAATTCCAAAAAGATGCCACAATACAGTATTCGATGGAGAAATAAATAACAATTGAGGCTTTTATAATCTGACTTACGACTACATTTGTCGTAAGAAGTTTTGTGAAACGGGCCCCTGTTCCGACCTTACGAAACTGAAAACTCCAGTGGTAGAAGGTTGAGCACGATACACGTTTATAAGAAATTATTTTTAAGCCTTTGAAAAATGTGACAGTGCTTTTACTTTCTATGACTATAAATAGAGGTTTTTACATGAGTGCTCATTAATTATCATTTTTAATAAACGAGTTTACTGAAACAATATCCGCGAGCCTTAGTGAGCGTTATATTTATTTTATTCAACGAGTTTATTAAAAATAACAAATGATGATCACAAATGTGAGATCTATTTATCACATAAACATCATTAAGTCAATTGAAACAGTAGTTGGTCTGGTCTCAGCCATATTATTTCCCGCCAAAAGTCGACGTTGTGTATGGTAACGTTATTGTAATTGACGTCATTTGTCGCCCTACGTCATGTAGCGCTTGTGGTCGAACAGGTTGGATCTGAGTCAAAACATTAATGTTTCAATTTATTTATTGAATGACATTATTACACTGCCAGAGGTGGTTTTGTGTAATAAATTGCATTACAGAGTGCCTTTCCTCTACCAAAGAGTCCATAATAGCCGAAACACATTTCATATATCAATAGACAAAACATTGTGTATACATACTTGTCATTGAAGGTAAACCGACAAAGTTATTGGTAAAAAACATTTAGTTTTCAATACTGTAAGATGTGTGTTTATAGCTGCATGGGGAAAGACAGGGGTATTAAAAGTCTGGATATTTTCTGACTGTCCCTCGTGTGCATGTTTGAAAAGTTCTAATGTGACGCAGCAATTCACATAATTTTATGTCTGTTTATATACTCAAATGATATGTTTTATGGACAAATAAAGTAGTGAGCCAGTTTAGATCTCCATTGAAAGTAGCAAGCAGGGCCCGAGGTTATAAAACTTCAAATGAACTCTGTACTCAAAACTCAAATTTGATTACAGGTTTTCCAGATTTCACAAAACATATTTTCACTCATTTTAGTAATCTTATTTGGGTATATATTTACAGTAGAATTATGTATGTGAATACTTGTTATATATTAACTTTTTGCGGAAGTGTTATGAACTGAGAAAAAATCTGAGTTTTGAGCACAGAGTTCATTTGAACGATTATAACCTCGGGGCAAGAGCTCATTGCAATATCAAGGCATAAATGAGTTAACATCAGAAAACACATTTTAAATTTGACCACATTGATACCCAACTACACATTTGTAGTCTAAAAAGGGTTTAACTTAAAAATATACCTGTTTAAAGATTACACATATCAATCTATGTTTTAGTCACAGAAGATGATTTCTTGTTAACACGTAAGCATAAAAGTTGAACACTTGTATTCCCTTGCTTTGCGGGAAAACATAATTTACAAACAATGTAGAACGTCCGATAATGCTTATCGCCTGATTTCGTACCACACACTATATATACGAGTGCAGATGATAGCATTTAAGTAAACTTTAACCCAAATAAAGTCCTTGCATGATAAACATATACAGTGCATGAATAGTTTATAATTTGTAATGAAGACTTAACCATGATTTATACTTATAGCTAAAAAAGAGAGATAAGCACCAAGTGGTGTTCCATCTACTGTGTACACTATACTACATGTACAGTGAAACCCCTCTAAACCGGAACCTCTTAATACCGGAATTCTCTCTAAACCGGACAAAAACGTTGGTCCCGTTTCAAACCCATCTTTACTTTAACCCATTACACCATGAACTATTTTCTATATTCTAGAAGATGATAGCTTAAAGCAGGTTGAAAGTAAAGCAGAATGCGCCTATAGGCGCATTCTGCTTTACTTTCAACCTGCTTTAAGTGATAAGTTTATTGTCCATACTAGAAACAAGCTATGGGTTAAAACCCCTCTAAACCGGAAACCCCTCTTAACCGGACATTTATGTTGTCCCCAAACATGTCCGATTTAGAGGGGTTTCACTGTACTTTCAGCGTACAGTATTGTGAAAGTTCCTCGTCCCGTCACAAACATACTATCAGCTTTTTCGCAATAATATCCGTATGATTCAGTTTGATATTGTTTATGCTTGCCTCATTGGTTAAACTCTTACAACTAGCGAATGTTCTTTTGTTTTCATTATTAATTACTTTTATAGTATCGAGTCGAGTAGAACTTCATACAGCTGACTATAATGGAATACGTCTGTCGTCACGTTCTTCACCCAAGTCTAATTTTAACCATGTCACATTTTCGTGTGTGTGTCACACACCATCTTTAGTAGTGCTATTGATTCTAGTGACGTATACACTAACCAGTTTTAAACAATATGCCTGTGAAGAATGGGCTCGCCTTGTGCAAATAGTGAAGAAGGAAATCGCTGAGCATAAATGCACTGTTTGTAATCTTGCAATACATTAACAAAAAGCAATCGTAAATACTAAAACAGGATAAGACAGAATGCCATTTCTCCAGTCTTTTGCAAAATATTAGGATGTTTATCCTGGCAGAGAGTAGCTTAAGGCAGGCTAAAAGTTTAGCAGTATGCGTCTCAAAGCGCATTCTGTTAAACTTTCAACCTGCCTTTAGTAATCACACTTGAAAAACAGAACATTTGGAGATCTTAGGATTTTTCATGATCAACTTATGGCAGCCTTGATAAAACTAATTGATAACTGGAATTGTCCATTTCAAGTTTCAGGGAGGAAAGGGTTAAGCATTGGACACAAGTCTCGATAAAAAGTGTCTTATAGATACTTTCAAACATTATTGGTATTTAGCTTTGAAAACTTAAAATGTCATTGATCACCTCATCATAGATCCTTTCTTTGAATGTCTTGAAACGGAAACAATGTTTATCTTAGTTTACCATCAACTTCAATGTATAAGTTGGAAAAGGCCGTATGTCGAAAATGTAAAGAAGATTACAGTGTAACTATGCATGTCATTATTCATTTTTTACGGAATACATTGATTTTTTATTACTTAATTTCGAAGATTTACCAAACAATAGATTTCAATGCACAAGAGTTATCATTGCTACGTTTTTTTTAAAAAAAACTAGCACAGACGTACCTTGAAGGACGATCGCGGCAGTTTCTGATTCGAACGGTTAAAGGGATGCAACTTATGCAAATATTTTGATTAAGTTGCCTCCCTTTGACCAATACTGTATGCTATAGTTTATATTTCAAAGTTTGTACTTTACTTTTTCTATCTGAATAAGCTAAACCATGCGGTCATACCTGCATTTGGTAACCACGATTAGTGATATGTACTAATGGTGCTTAGATAGTGATATATTGTTGACGATTGAACAGTAAGGATTTGGACACATTTTAGCATTTGAAGTGGTTAGCATATAACATTTGCAGGTAGTCCTATATGCAAATGGATTGACATGTATTGCTCTCTATGCAGACATTTGTAAATTTCATAAAAACTGATACGGGTAAAAAAAATGTTCACGTGTGGTTTCAGTAAATTAATGTTTCAACAATATTTGTGCAATATATTTGTGAAAAATATTGTCAAAATCTGAATTTTCGAAATGTAGGAGAAAAAACTTTGAAAAATAACTATTTGATGTGTTCCCATTATTGACGGATAATGTGTTGTTTTTCATTTTTTTGTGCTACTTGATCCTACGTTTTTCTATTTTATGAAAACATATGTATAACCCAACAAATTAGTTAAATTACAAAGCTGAATAAGGTTATTCTGAGATTTATGATTAAAAGCACGTGTATCCGAATAATTAGGGGTATGCCAAAAACATGCTTTAAAAAAAAGTTTCCAGTTCGAGGACCTTCTATTTTTTATTTAATATTTCTGCATAACAGAGTATATAGTAGCAACCTTAAATTTAAAAAAAATCTGAATGTTTTGAAAATTGGAAGAAACTGCCGCAATGGACTTTTAATTGTGTTTTATAATTATACTGCATGTCCGTCTAGAATATATACGGTAAACTGAACCAAGATTCAGACTTATTTCTAAAGAAAGAGAGATAGGCACCAAATGGTGTTCCATCTACTGTGTAAAGTATATCACTTCCTTTGAACAATTCAGCGTACAGTATTGTGTACGGTCCCCGTCCAGTCACGAAAACATCAACAGCTTTTTTCGCAATAAAATCCGTATGGTTCAGTCTGATATTATTCATGTGTGATCTATACGAAGGGTATGTGATCATCAGCACACACCTGGTAACACTTTCAGGAACGAATAAATGATACTCAGATTTGAATTGTGTCAGTCCAGGTACGATTAGCATTGATCCATCGAAATCGTTCGGTAAACCTGCTGGTTTACTTGTTCGTCCAAGGGAATAAACAGCGACTAAAATTGGGTTTGTAGCTTTGATATAAATGGGTACTCCAGTAATTTGCTTTTGCCAAACCGCTGCACGATATAGTGTAACAGACTCTCCGTTTGACAGTACAATTTTCGTTTTGTCTGTAATTGTGGTTATCCTGTAAACATATTTGTATCGTGGATAGGGATAAGAAACGATGAATTCTGTATGTAGGTCACGTACTGGGGGCATTTGTTCGTATAGGTGATCACAAAACAGAGTAATAACATCAGCGCACTCGTTGCCAGCAAACACGGCAACGTTTTTTGAAGATTGTATGATGGTTCCAGATATGTCATCCGGTGTTTGGTAGTGGTAAACCTGGTAACGATCTATTTTTAGCAAATTCTGTGAGCCGTTCCGAAGGAACACTATTATTTCGGTGTCGTCCACTGTTCCAACAACTGCAAACTCTGCCCTTTTACTGCGTGTGTATGTCCAAGAAAGTAGAATATATTCATTTGAAAGATGTTTCTCCGGTATCACAACACTTCCTCCTGCACTGCCAGTTAGGCCGTTTTCAATATAAATTTCAACAGGTGCGGTGGACTCCAAGATGATTCCATCTTTAAAAATACCGGTATAATTGGGACGTGACAGATAAGACGGGATAACAATTTCAGTTCCATTTGTCACTTTAACATGATTCCGATAAGACTGTAATGGCGACGAAATGGTGATTGTTGTTGGGTATGAAGCCATAACATATACACACAGATGATTATCATTGCCCATGTTGGTCTTTAGAAATCCAAACAAGTACGACATTGCACCATTCGCATCAGCTGTAAACAATTACCAAATGCTAGTGACGGAAAAACCAAAATAGAGGGTAGTATGAAGTCACAACATACATGCCTTAAGATTTGTCGAGAAAGACACTACATCTGGGTCCCGTTTCATAAACTTCGTACGACAAATACGGTCGTAAGTCAAAACCTTAAAATACATTTAATTGATGATTTCTCTATCTAATAATGTCTTGTGACTTTTCTTTGGAATCGTCTTTTCAAGACGATTCCAAAGAGATGTCACAAGATAGGATTATATGGAGAAATAAATAATATTTGAGGCTTTTATAGTATGACTTACGACAACATTTGTCGTACGAAAGTTTATGGAACGGGTCCCTGGTTATGAAAGCGTGAATAGTTTTATTTACAATTTTACGAATATTTGCATATTTGTTACGGGAAATAATTTACGATTTAAACTACATGTAACTGCTTTTAGCCAACAGTTTAGAGTCTAAGGTATGTCCCAATATTTAGGTCACAATGGTATAACGGATATTATATTTCTAATATCTCCGATGGTTCAAAATTTTGATCATTGGGAATGCATATTGCTGCTCCCGCGTGCTCAGTTTAAATACTTACTGTTGTTGAGGGCGTACAAACCGGTGTTAATCACGTTTATAAATGTGCTCGGTTAGCAATTATCATACATTAATACTGCATACAGATAAGTTGATAAAACTTTGCCCTTGTTTGAATCACACACCAAAAACAAACAAAAATAGTGTGTCTTCTCGTTGGAATGCTTTCAAATGTCAGTTTTCGATAGTAGTCTCACACTTGGATTTGTTGCGATATTTAGTCAGATGTGATAACGGTTTGTGTTTTTTGTTTTTGTGGTCAACTTAATAAATTTGAATTTTATTTAGGGTGAATCATGTATATGGTATTCTCTCAGAGTCCACTCCCAACAGTTTTGAGTATTGCCATTTTGGAATATCGGTTGTAAGCCAAACTCCCGTAGAATATTAATTTGTATTTTGTTCGTATGGGAACCAAAACAACAGTTTTATGCAGGTTTCTAATTAACATAATGCTGCTTTAAAAGCAATATAAAAACACTAATGTTTGTTTGGTTAAAGAAACCTTTTCCGGAAATATGACTGAATGTTGCCAGAAGTAAACGGATGTGTTAACAGCAAGCGTTCCATGACGTCATAAATTGGGTTTGACGATGTTTATTTATTTCGTATTTTCCTTGAGCCGAAACCTTATCAAGCACTGCATATAGTAGTT
Source organism: Gari tellinella (assembly GCA_922989275.2). NCBI lineage: Eukaryota > Metazoa > Mollusca > Bivalvia > Cardiida > Psammobiidae > Gari > Gari tellinella. The sequence continues at coordinate 28,951,334 of OV277866.1, read as the reverse complement.
GATAGTTGAGCACGACTAAACCATCGAGAGCGGAATCCTTCACAATTACTAATTTGTTAATTATTTATTTTAATCTGGTCATCACAAATCACATTCACATAAAAAAAACCTTCATATTTCCATTGTGTAGATCTATAAATAGCATTTTTTAACTTTCATAAGTAGAAGAACAAAAAGAGTCAAGTCGCAATCGATAGGCAAGGGATAGATATAATTAATAATTGACTTATTATAGCAATGAACAATCGTTTTTATCCTCTGAAGACGGAGATGTGCTGCCTATATGGCGAGGTAATTAGAAACAGCTGTGCATGTACGAGATAAATATGAAGTGTGTCTTAACCCTTAGCCCGCCAAATAAATTGTCGTCTGCTATATTTCTTGTCTGCTTCAAGTTTCAATGTGCTTCAAAGTTGCTCACAATTGCTGAAAATGTTGTCCGAGTGCCAAACAGCTTGGATCCGGATGAGACGCCGAGTTACTCGGCGTCTCATCCGGATCCAAGCTGTTTGCATATGCAGCTATAGTCGTGAGTGGCAGGCTAAGGGTTAATTTGAGCTTCAACGCTGTTATTAACTTTTGATATTAAAAACATACTACCTTACTGTTTTTATTAAGCTTTGGACAAAAAGCAGGGGGTGTGAGCACTGTTGCATGTTTCAGTATTGCTCATGAACAGACTCAATTAAACCGAGTCTGCAATTTTCAGTATTTGCTTTGTTTTCTGTGCTTTCAAAGGATCTCCCCTTATTCAGATTTTTATAATGCACAACAACAGATGTTAAGTGCTTGTGTGGTGGCTGTAAAAAGTCGCCCCGTACTTCATTCTCAGTGTTGTTATACTTTCTGGTATTTGAAATTATTGATTTCAGCGCATTTACAGTTGAAAGTTAAATTCCTCTTAAGCTGGTGCTAGGGGGCGTGAGCACTGTTGCATGTTTCAGTATTGCTCAGGAACAGACTCAATTAAACCGAGTCTGCAATTTTCAGTATTTGCTTTGTTTTCTGTGCTTTCAAAGGATCTCCCCTTATTCACATTTTTGTACAAAATGGTTTTGGCCACATATTTGAGAAATCTTAAGCGATGTAAGAATGTTTCGTTAATAACAGTGTTGTAGTTCATGTTCAGACAAATCTGATATTGATCCAATTACTTTGTCAAAATCATTCTTAATTTTATAACATATCCTGGTGACTATGTCACATGAAATGAAATTTCAACAGGGTTGTTATACTTTCCGGTCCTTTGGAATCATTGATTTCAGCGCATTTACAGTTGAAAGTTGAATTCCGCTTAAGCTGGTGCTAGGGGCGTGAGCACTGTTGCATATTTCAGTATTGCTCATGAACAGACTCAAGTAAACCGAGTCTGCCATTTTCGGCATTAAGCTTTGTTTTCTGTGCTTTCAAAGGATCTCTATATAATTCACAACAGCAGATGTTAAGTGCTTGTGTGGCGACTGTAAAACGTCGCCCAGTGTTGTTATACATGTACTTTCAGGTCCTTTGGAATCATTGATTTCAGCGCATTTACAGTTGAAAGTTGAATTCCGCTGAAGCTGGTGCTAGGGGGCATGAGCACTGTTGCATATTTCAGTATTGCTCATGAGCAGACTCAATTAAAACGAGTCTGCCATTTTCGGTATTAGCTTTGTTTTCTGTGCTTTCAAAGGATCTCCCCTTATTCAGATTTTTTGTTATAATTATGACAAAATGTATTGCAATAAATCGCTCTTGGTCGATATTTGAATAATGTAAATCAAACTTTCTTTAATTTAAGTGAATTTTAGAGTTGTAGGATGTGACCATATATACGTGATATTCGTCCAACCGATTTGTCAAAAGTTATAACATATTTATCTTATTATATTTCTTGTTGACTATTTAAACTTTAGACGGATTTCAACGTGTTTTGTAAGAATTATTACATTTCCTGTTTTATTACATCTAAGGTTACTATATACAAACGACCACTCAATAAAGAAGCATAGAATCCTACCAATGTGAAAAACTGACGAGTGACGGAAGTAATGCAGAAACCATCTGTATGAGCTACAGTTGAGAAGAAATAATTCTTTCCCGTGTAAACTCAAGCGAAACACAATCACATTGTAATAAAACGTAGAAAATAACATGTTGATAATTCTGACGATCAATTTTAATCTGATTGGCAAACAGTTTGGAACTTGATCAGACTCCGGGCAATCTGTTTGCACTGGAAATTATAGTTTTAGCATTAATGCATTTGTTTGGAAAGAAAAACATCTTCTCCGAGGTATCTGTATTACTTTTAACTTACATTAATCTGAAACAATCATACAATCAATATAAAATTACAATGTCAGTGTAAGAGGCCGTTTAACATTGGTCTTACTGTATCGACAATTAAGCCATAACACTCTTTTTGTAGTTTAATAATTTCATTTGCATATACCTTATTGTTTTATTCATTGAAATTATATGGAGGCACCTGAATCCAAAAGTATTTGTTTTATGTGTAAGGAGGGAGGGGCGACTCTGGAGGAGGGAGGGGCGACTCTAAGTTGGTAGAACTTATGTGTCAACCGCTTTTCCTGTCTAAAAATCGGACACCAAATATGTTTAAGATAAACAAAAGAATCACTTACTTGCGCTACATGTTGGAAAGTTGGTCCAGTTCCCGTCATTGCCACATACTATTGGCAACGTGTCGTTAGTGCCGTTACCAGTCCTATACCCCGCATGACATTCAACTTTAATCTTCGACCCCACTGTATACATGTTACCATAGACAGTTGCATTTTCATCTGCTACTTTTCTACATGCTGAAATATATAAACCTCAACAAAGCCATCAAGCTCGTAGTGAAGTCGAACCCCGGTAATGCAAACTCGCTTAAGTCGAACTTAACCGTAAATCTACCGGTAAGTTGAAAACAAAAAGCAACGTTTTTACTTAGTCATCCAAAATAGCTCTTTATCTATAGTTAAGATCTTAGTTTCAATAAATACGAAATACTCAAGCAGGAAACGCAACACAAACAAAACACCCACCTCTCAAGCAAAACACCACACAGTCATACCAAAACAAACAAACACACACAACACATACACACACACACGCGCAATACCATTCCTTCATCTACACACTAAATAGAAAACAACACGCGAGACAAACATAAAGCAAAGTGAACATAGGTGCCCGCCTTAGTACGGCCAGTAGCAATCAATAATCAATTAGAAATTAACCATTAACAACCACTGGGGGGTTAAACCTGGGTTAAGGGGAGCCCAACCTCACTCTTATCTCTTATATTCACCTATAAAGACGAACAGTGTACATAAAATATAAACCCTGTTTCACAACCTTACAATAAAAAAACCGCCAACACAGTAAGTTAATATATGTAAAACATCTAACGAAAATTCTATGACAAGAAGATTATTAGTAACACGGGAAATAATTAAACATTCAAGCCCGTGCTAAAAATAACCCATTATGGCAACGGTCAATTTGTACTCAAGCGACTTGTCCGTAGTCACGAGTAGCTGTAAGACATGGATGGGTTCAGGGTACGACAGAGAGGGAGAGAAAAACAAAGCACAAAAATCCGACATAACTCTCCCGGTTATGCTAGGTTCACACCAACGGCGCTTTGATGGCGCTTTGAAGCGGCGTGCAAAGCGGCATCAAAGCGTAACAAAGCTTGATTAAAGCGTCAGGGTTGTAATAGATCGTGGGAAAGCTTGGAGTAAAGCGGGACATTCGGCAAGAGCGCCCAATTTTTTTAAACTGTTTAAAAAATTTGCGCGCTCTGTTACGAATTGATTAAAGCGCCTAGAGCGTATCAAAGCTTATCAAAGCTTAACAAAGCGTAACAAAGCTCAGCAAAGCTTGACTCAAAGCGTAGGAAAGCTTAACAGAGCTTGGTTCAAAGCGGGGACTCCATTCTTCACGGTCTGTCACCACTTGACACGCTTCGTTAAGATATCTCAAGATTTGTTACGATCTGGCATGAAGATCTGACACGAGGTCAGACGCTTTCATCAAGATCTGACTCGCTTTGTTGCGATTTGTTACGTTTTCATGAAGGACTCTCATGATTTCCCACGAATTGAGACGCTTCGATCAAGGCTTGACACGTTTTGTTAGGCTTTGTTACGCTTGGCAAGCTTCCTCACGCTCTCTCACGCTTTCAAGGGCTAGGATGTAGTTATACAATTTGGAGACAAACATCATAGATAGATACTGCTTTGGTACATCTGGAACTTCTGGATCTTGTTGTTTTGCCATCGTATACTGGAGTCAAAGGTGCAAAGATTTTGTGGTTCTACTGCATCGTTATATGGGCTCTGGATAAAAAGCGGCATTAAATCGGCGATCTTGACATTTTCCATTGCGTAACAGAGCTGAACAGAGCGTACCAATACACAACAAAGCGCGATAACCGTATCAGAGCCTTATTCAAAGCGCCACAATCGCATCAAAGCGTGATAAAGCGTACTAAAGCTTATAAAAGCGTGATTTCAAGCGCAACAAAGCCTGGTCAAAGCGGGATCAAAGCGTGAGGAACCGTAACAAGTCGGGAAATGATTCGCCCCAAAGCGGCAACCAATTCGTATCAGAGCGTATCAGAGCTTATCAGACCGTAAGAGATCGTGATGCTTTTGGAAAAGTTAACGAAAATGACGCCGCTTTGCTCGCCGATTTAAAGCGCGGCATTCGCCGTTGGTGTGAACCTAGCATAAAGGACGGCTTTAGATACATGTATACATCATAAGCCCTGTCTGTCGTCGCACAACCAAAGAGGAAAGCATTGTTATCAATTGTAGATTGATCGATAACCAAACGTGAAGTGCGCAGCAATATAGTTGGATCATAATCTTTTTTGAGGAAAGATCTAATACTTTTCACAAACGGGTTTTGAAAATGCACATGTCCAAGAATCTTACGAAGTCTGTAAATTACATCACCATAAAACTCCGGATGTGAAATACCTCGCCGCAGAAAAGACTTTAAGTTACATTTATACTTGTTAATGAGAGGAAGATTTCTCTAAAAGAATAAATAAATAAATTTGTTAATTTTATATAAATGTTCTGAAACAAGTTCTAAAAATGTGTACAAATTACTCTTGATAGTCCGAATTGTGGTGAATGTGGTCATTTCTGTAGGAAAAAACCTGAGTACCCGAAGAAACCCACGAGCAAGATGGGTGTTGTTAATTCTACATAGACAGACAGACAGACATAGTTTATTTGGTAACTTATACACATTGTATCTCGTACATACTGACTTCTCAGTGTGTACTATAAATAGCACTGCCGCGGCGAATGAAATCGGCAGTATCGAATTCCTAAGTTGGTGAGTAGATTTTTAAGCTCAGAGGATATGGTATTAGACTGTCACGCCAGGACCCCGAGTTCAATACCCGCCCTTGGATTCTCATAATTTCCGATGTGGATTATTCTGCTATGCTTCGCTACGATAGTTTCTCGTAAGTGTGTTCACAGTATCCTGTTACTTATTGTTCCGAAAGGGAGTCGAACTCGGGACCGCATCTGTGAGAAGCGAGTGCGCTAAACACTTTGCAATCGGACACTCAACAGTTTTGTTTTAAAGTATGCTGTTGTTAAAGCGAATTTATTCTTTTCCATATAGAAGCGCCTTTAAGAACGTAAAATGTATTGCTGCACTGAAGAAAATAGTTTCAATTTATGCAGCCATGAACATGTGCCATAAGAAATATTTCCTATATCCTAGCAGATAGAAGCTTAATACTGGTTACATTGTAGTTGATTTATTAAATTTAAATCAGTTTGATCCCTGAATTATGTCCCGAGTGAATACTGCTTAAAGACATGTATCAAGTAATGATAAAATTCAAACTCGGCATAAAAAGAGGTATAGAATCTCTCTATTGAGTCGTTATTAGGCTATTATCAAATCAGAACCGTTAATTTGGATGCCTTTAGAGTATTGAGATGTGCACAGATGAAATGTCCAATTCAATTACAAAAAAAAGAGAAAAAGTACTCGAGTTTTACAATACCCGAAACTCGTTCAATAAATTAATTTCTGAAAACACTCCAATTCAATTTCCTCTGTGTCTAATCTGGTAAAAACGTTTTGTCCTTGTATGGTAGCCGACATTTCTTCACATAACACGATTTGACGCCTCCGATTTATTCCTTAACTAAATAAAATTGTTCCATTTTTATAAGGCTTACATATGCACCAAAAGAAATATACCTTATATCCTAAAAGATAGGAGCTCAACCCCTTAACTGTCATGGCGTCATCAAATTTTAAAAATTGTCTCCTGCTTTTATTTCTGAAAAAACAAACAAACCCAACAATGTTTAGGTATTTTGACTTAAGTACTATTGAAAGTAGTGTCAAACAGTTTAGATCCTGTTTAGACGCCGTGTAATGCGGTGTCTGATCAGGATCCAAACTGTTTGCAAATAACTACTGTACTCGGGGTAAGGCTGTGAAGGGGTTAAAGCAGACCGGAAATCGCAATCTACTTTATTTTAACCCTTTCCCTTATAGAAGCGCTTTTGAGCATTTGCATTTTATTCATCCGCTGAAGAAAATAGTTCCAATATATAGCGTAATGAATATGTGTCATGTTTAATTATTTCAATATTCTAGCAGTTAATAGCTTAAAGCAGGCTGAAAGTGAAGCAGAATGCGCCATATGGTGCATTCTGTTTTACTTTCAACCTACTTTAAGTATTCACCTATTTTCAAAACAAGAAACAGGCTATAGGGTAAAGGGTTAACATACTTTAAGTGGTTACTTGTTATCTGAACTAGGAAAAAGGGTTTAAGAAATTCTTGTTCTGAAATAACTACCATGCACTCACAATGTGTACTATTGGACAAGTACTATTGGATAAAGTGTCAATCTGTTTGCAAATAACTACTGTATTCGGGGTAAGGCTGTGAAGGGGTTAGATCAGACTGGAAATAGCAATCTACTTTATTTCAATATAGTGGAGAATCTGTTATTCTTTCCCAATAAACGCGTTTATGCTAAAACTATTATTTGCAATGCAAACAGTTTGGAGCCAGATCAGACGCCGGGTAACCCGGCGTCTGATCAGGCTCCAAACTGTTTGCCACCAAGATAAACATGAATTATCAGAATTGTCCAAAAGTTGTACTTTTCTACGTTTTAGTGTTTTGCGTTTGCGTACGTTTGCGTTTAAACGGGAAAGAATAACAGATTCTCCACTGTATACTTTAAGTGGTTACGTGTTATCTGAACTAGACAAAAGGTTTCAGAATCTCTTTGCCTGAAATATTTACATTGCACTCACCTTTAACACTGCAGATAGAATCTTTGTCAGAGCAAACCTGTGTACAATGGAGATACAAGGAAAACAAATCAGTAAATGATTGTTAAAATATCACAACTTAAATTTTAAATCAAATCCTGCAACAGAAACAATAGGGTCAAACATGTCCAACACCGTTCAATTAAGTGTCAGTAATATACAGTGCTCCCTCTCCACACCCCATGACTATTTCATTATCTAATTTGGTTGCTTCAAGTTACACGAGTTCTTTGTGATCCGACCTGAATTGAAATAACCTTTGAACATACAGTCGAACTTCGAAGCTACGAAGTCGCTTAAATCAATCTTACCAGTATTTCCTTAGTTAAATTTGATAAGTCGATCTCGTTTGAGTCGAACAGACCCGTCTTTCGAAGTTAATATACGTGACTGATCCACTTTTTAACTTTGAAATATAGTTAAGTTCGAACAAACGCGAGTTCGTAGAATCGAGTTTTTACTGCATTTTACCTCTGCTCATTGTTTACAGGGGATATCCTGTTTGTGAATTCTAATAAACAGTGTCAACCTTGATGTAACAGACATAAGCCCACATTGTTTAAACCCTTTTCATCTAATCTTATTTGAACATATGTGTACTGAGGAGATGCCGTTTGAAATACAGCGATCACTCTCTACAACAGTCCTCCGAAAAATGACTCCTTCCTTACAACGTCCCCTGCCGCTGTTCCCCAAACAAGACACTTGTATGTCTAAAACTTTCACTTCTGCAACATCGTCTACTTGTAGCTGTTGTTTGCTGTTTTTCCATAGTAACACTTTGGACATATTTACAGAAAGAAACACGATGACGAGTGACAAACAGCTTGAATCCAGATCAGACGCCGCGTTACGCGACATCTGATCTGTATTCAAACTGTATGCACATGTTAGCCACCTCCCCTCCCTATAACGACCCCTCTCTTCAATGCACACACTTTTTGTGTCCCATTGGGTGTCGTTGTAGAGAGGGAGCACTGTATTTATAACTGTGCCGACCTTGATCAGACCTAAGTTCACATTGTTAATACCCTTTAAGCAAATCTGATAAGAAAACCTTGGTAAATAGTTCACCTGTGATAATTATTTACTGAGAAAATGTCTTTGTTTGTAAATATTAAATTAATCAAAAAATGGGAATTAATTGACTTGATAAAAATAGATACTTGCATTTTTGGATGGGTGCGTTGAACGTTCGCCATGAATACATGGTCGCTGGGTTGTTGTTTCTCCTATGGTCCATTTATCACTGTCCAACAGCTCGCATAACTTTCCTCGTGGGAAATAATTGAATGAAAAGCAGCCCTCTATGATGTCACACTGCTTGCTGCACGTTTGTATTGATACACAGCAGAAAGATGCTATCTTGGATTCCGAGGGCGGACACTTGTTCCATTGTTGAATAGGTATAAATGTGGCAATTGATTCGATTGTGAATGCAACAAACGTTATGCTAAGAAGCTCTAGAAATATGATCTGCCACAGATTCATTTTAGCATGCACGAAAATATTTATTGTCAACAAAACAACTCGGATCTGTATGGTCCTAGGATTGTCATATGGTTAAATGTCTGGTTGCCATGGGCGAATTTGTAATAACTATAAAAAAAAAAACCACAAACATTTTAGCCCAAGGTATACTGCCGAATTTCTCGGCGACTCCCTTCGACACTCGTAAACTTTGTTGTATATTTGTGAAATACATGTTAAATTATTTATATCAAATATGTTTAAACTAAGAGTTCGGATCCGGACCATACGCCGCGCAACACGATGTCTGGTTAGGATTCAAACTGTTTGCAATTATGGCAGTAAAAGAGTTAACCCTTTCCCTTATAGAAGCGACTTTTAGCACACGCATTTTTATCATCCGCTTAAAAAATAGTTCCAATATATACCGTTATGAATATGTGTCAAATTAATGCTTTCCTTATTCTAGCAGGTAATAGCTTAAAGCAGGCTGAAAGTAAAGCAGAATGCGCCATATGGCGCATTCTGCTTTACTTTCAACCTGCTTTAAGTAGTCACCAATTTTCGAAACAAGAAACAGGCTATCGGGTAATGGGATAAACAGATGTTATCACTAAGATTAACATATCGTTTCTAACATTATACAGAAATTCATATGTTCGACTTGATAGTAACAGAGCCTTCTCCGAAATGCGTATGGTCGACTTCGCGGAACAGTATAACTCAGGATCTACATAATTTAACCTTTCACAGCTTAAACGCAAACAAAACGCAAACGCGTTGAAATAAATCGTAGAAAATGAAAATTTGTTGACGATTCTGACTATTTATCTAAACATGAGTGGCAAACAGTTTAGAGCTTGATCAGACACCAGATTACCCGGCGTCTGATCTGGCACCAAACAGTTTGCAAATGATAATTATAGTTTTAGCGTAAATGCGTTTATTGGTAAAGAATAACGTCTACTCTACGGTGTTTCGACGCCAAAACTCTTTTTTTTATCACTTTCACTTCCATAACATTGTCTGTTCGCATACTGTTAGTCTGCTTTCGTTTCGAAAGCTCAAAATTTGATACCGTTTGACTTGAATATAATTTACTAGTATAAGAGTGCAAAACACCTTGAATCCTGACTAGAAGCCGCATTACGCGGCGTTTTATCATGATCAGAACTGTTTCCCTAGTGTTTGAATGCCTGGAAGCGAAGGGTTAACCCTATAGATTAAATCTATCGGGAGGTTTTTACCCATCCTCCGTCAAATTGTCGCCTGGTTCAATATTCTTGTCTGCAATACCGTTTCAAAATTAAATTTAAGACAGTATAACTGATGTTATTTCAAAGAAGAGGTAAACAGTTTTGATCCTGATCAGACGCCGCGTAACGCGGTCTGCCAGGATCAAAATATTTGCACCTGCGCTTTTTGACGTAATTGAGAGTGAAAGGGTTAACATTCATAAATGTACGTAATGAAAACGCAGTGTTGCTACTTGTGTGGGACGTCTAGCTCTATTTCGAGTGATGACAAAACGCAGACAACCTGTGCCTTTAGATGATTTAGCTGTGGGTCTGGGTGGTCCTAAACGTCCTGGCTATGATGGTTTTCTTTACTTCTTAATTTGAATTGATGTCAACTGATGCATTCTTTGCATTCTGATGATGACAACCTTTGTCTTTTTATGGTATATAGATATGCAAGCCAGCCTTACTTGTGTTTGGACTTAGATATTGTCCGTAGTTTATGTAGATCTTAGTGACGACGTGTAAATTTCATTGAAGACTATGCAATTCGTCATCTCATTTTGACCAAACGGCGTGATAGTTCTCCATAAATAAAAGTCATATAGAGAGTTAAACAATGCAGTTTTCTTCCTCCCACCGAGACGGTCAAGTCATGGGAGAGGAACAAGGTTCAGTCCATGACGAAGCGTGGCAGGCCTAGCTAATGGCTGAACCCTTAACCAACATCGGCGGGTTTTGGACACTAAATAGCGCCGTCATCGAAAGATTATCTCAACCTAGGAGATGTCTAGATATTTTTGTTCTACATGCAATTTGGGATCAAGCATTAAGAAATCTCTCGCAAGATGTCGGAACCAGGCACTCCAGGGGCTCGTCCTACGAAACGTCGAACGACAAATATTGTCGCAAGACAGATTCTAAATTTCTAAAATTTTATTCATTTCTGCATCAAATCCTGTCTTGTGACATTTCTTTGGAATTGTCTTGAAACGACGATTCCAAAGAGATGTCACAGTACAAGATTAGATGGACAAATATAAAATTGGACGCATTTTAAAGTTTTGACCTACGACCGTTATTTTGTCGTACGACGTTTCGTAAGACGGGCCCCAGATGTCACCAGAGTATTCCCTGTCGGCCGAAGGGACGTTTAACTGTTTTGTAAAAACAACCCCTATTGTCAAAAAAACCTAGACTTAATTTCAAACTGTCCATTTGAAGTTTCACGGTGTGAATGAGTTAAAAGAAAAATGGAGTATTCTCCTCTGTAAACATTCTATGCCAAGTCCAGCAACATTTGGAATTGGGAACAGTCTGGAACCAGATCAGATCAGTAAATACTCATATCGGTTTTCATAAATCGAAATTTGGTATTACATGTATAACAAGCTTGCGATTTTGAAGTAGACCAACAAATACCACTGTATTGTATGGAACGCCTTTTTGGGGGCCTGACTTGTTGCCTTTCACTATATTGATACTACTGCATCTATGTTTGGGTGTTGCTACAGGTTATTTATCTTTTATCTTACTGTGTGTGGATTTATGGCTTCTTTGAGTACCTCTATCTGAACTGAGTAATGTACCTGCTAATTTGTGCATGAACTTGCGCAAATGCGTGTATTATGCATATATCTGTATGGGATCTGTAATCTAATAGACAGAGATTTAGTACCAATTAATCCTTAATATACTAAGCGCAACTTGGTCAATATTCGCAAACGGTTTGTATCCAGAACAGACGCCGCGTAACGCGGCGTCTGTTCTTTGATCCAAACTATTTGCCATTCATATACATAGCTTCTTATTTATATATTAATTTTTATTTGCAGACGATAAATTGAAGCAGACGACATTTCAGCATGATATAGGTTAATGCAGATCGCGCACTGCAGTAGGCGTCAGAAGACACTGTAGACCCTGACGAGACGCCGAATTGGGTATCATGGGCACCTGCAATAATTTCAGTATCCCTCACTTTACACTCATTCTTCATATAAGGCTATTATCTAAAAAACAGAGTTAAAGGCACCTAAAACGAATAGATTACGACGATATGCCTTCTCACAGATACGTGGGGTCACAAATCTACAACCATAATATGTTTTTTGACGGTGTCATTGTCTTTGTCTATTTAAAGGTATACAAGTGTCCACTTTAAGAGTAAATAGTCCTGTCGCCGCGAACATGGGCTACAAGAAAACGGTGCTGTAATCCATCTACGATAGTATTGACAATGAAAAATATGACTTTTTATTACATTTTCTCATAACCTGTCTGTAACTGCTTACTTTTGCTTGTCAAAAACCTAAAACAAAATCACATTACTGCGACTTTGTCACACTCAGTAAAGTACATGAACGTTGTTTTCAATTTACATGTGTACTAAGTGGTTTCAATATCTGGTCCTGAGAGTAAAAAAAACAACTGGAAACAACACTTTAAACATCTGAAACAATGTTTTATTAGTACTGCACATTACATGATTACAGATAGCAGAAACTATAGGTTGAAGAACAGATACGTTACGACTTCCACCACTTTTTTTATCAACCATATAATCGTATGACATGCGTTTACTTACTCTGCAATTCAAATCTTCCTTTGCTACTACATGTATTTCCCCAGACAAAGTATCGAGAGGTCGAAACGTAAATTCATTCATACACGTACAGCATTGATAAACATGAACAGATACGTTTACAAAACAGATATGTAACGATTGAATAATAAAGGGCGATACCGGTGTCTATATACGACGTAGACCTACCAATTCCCAGTAAAGTGATAGCAACCTTAATATGCAATAGTTGTAGTTCAATGAAGGTGTTCTAAGTTTTTATATACGGTTGATTATCACTGACGATTTAGAAACAGATACGTTACATTTATGTACAGGTGCAAATCTTATGCATTGTCAATTGACTTCAATTGACTATTTTGTCATTAAGATTCGTTACAATCTATTTATCATGGACTTAGTTTTATTTAAAACTATCTAAATTGCATGTATGGTACATTTTGAAGTTGTCTGGCATTATTTTAAAGGTTACACGTAACGTATCTGTTCCGCTAGATCGGATGGACCGGGTAGGCTTTGTACTTTTCGTAGCTTGTTATTCGTATAACATCTCTCCAATTTGATTGAAAATAATGCCGTTCTCCGCAATACATTGCTTTTCAAATTTACCCCTGGTTACACAAACCAATGCCAACATAATGTTATTCTGACCAACAATGGACCTATGTTGACTATAGATGCAAGAAATGGGATAATGCATCATTACATGGGTTTGAGCACAGGAACAAGAAATTCACAGGTTTCATCGACAGTAAAGTTTCTCGTATGGAGGCTGTGTACGGACTTCTACATTAAAACTCTCTATTGCAACCACTAAAACAATTGCTAATTGAATTTATTTCACCTCGCCTTTTCCCAAAGATCAAAATGAAACAATTTGCATGTCTTTTACATCTACTAGTATCAAAAAAAAAATACAGTGAATATGTGATATTCTTTTGGCTATAAGAATGTCGTAGAAAATACATAGCGGCAGGTAACCCTTTATCAGCTTTTTTCATTTTATGTATGTGTTGCTTCCCTCTGTCCACTGCTTACAAAAAATTAAGCGTCCAAACGACTTGATCACACTCTTTCTTACCAATATCTGACCCTGATCCAAACGATTTGAAACCCTTTCGGAGGAGGATATTTACCAACAAGACAATGAAAAAGACGATGTGTCTTCAATCTACGTGTCTTAACGTTCTTCTTTCTTTTTTGTAATGATATAAACAATGTGACATCGTAGACGTCAACGTCGTTTCCCCCGTTAGGCGTTGGCGGCGCTAAATTGGTATTTACAACATATATTTTATAAAATACGAACGAGACGATTCTACAGCGAGGGTTGATAAGATCGGTGCTATAAAATAAATATAAAATGGCAGTTTGCATGCCATTCAAATTGTTAACCCTCGAAAACAAGAATGTCACCTTCAGCTTGAACTCGGGCTGCCATTCTGTTTCTCGGATTGACAATTTGAATGTCACGCAAACTGCAATATAATATTCATATAGAATAATCACACGATAAAGCTAAAAGCATGGTGACATTTTTACTATCACTTTATTATAAGCACTCACCTGTCGCAAACACCTATAGTAGAGGGCATTTAGCGTCAAAAACACAAATAAAGGAACTTATTTGTACAGAAATGATTTTTGTGCCCTCATATGCTACGACATGAACCGAATAACCGAAAAAAAGTCCCAAGAAATCACACGATGCGAAATATGATTTTTGGGGTAAAATGGCTGAAATAATATGTAAAAGCACGATTTTTTGGGATTTCCAAACTGCGATCGTAGAAATCAATATAAAAGCTCCAAATCTACAGGCTAGACAAATGTTCATGTCAGCTGTGGAATAGTACTTGTTAAGATAAATAAAATTTTCAAAAAACTGATTTTTGGGGTGAAATTGTCAAAATATTAAACCAAAATCCCAAATTTTGAGAATTTCAAACAGACCCTGACATCAAAAAGGAAATAAAGGAAATGGTACACAGAGTTGATTTATATGTTATTATTTGCTTAAATATGTTCCAAATGATAGACAAAAAGTCTAGGAAAATCAAACAATGCAAACTATGTATTTTGGGTAAAATGGTTGAAATAATAACTTAAATCGCTAATTTTGGTGATTTCCCTGCTGTGATCGAGAATATCGATATAAAAGCTCGAAATCTACAGGCTAGACAAATGTTTATGTCAGCTTTGGAATGGTTCTTGTTAAGATAAATAAAATTTTCAAAAAACTGATTTTTGGGGTGAAATTGTCAAAATATTAAACCAAAATCACAAATGTTGAGGATTTCAAACAGACCCTGACATCAAAAAGGAAATAAAGGAAATGGTGCACAGAGTTGATTTATATGTTATTATTTGCTTAAATATGTACTAAATAACAGACAAAAAGTCTAGGAAAATCAAACTATGCAAAATATAATTTTGGGTAAAATGGTTGAAATAATAACTTAAATCGCTAATTTTTGGGATTTCCCTTCTGTGATCGAGGATATCAATATAAAAGGTCCAAATCTACAGTATGCTCACATATTCATGTCTACCATGGAATGGCTCTAGGTAGGATGAACACAACTTAAAACAAAAGATTATTGGGGTAAAATGGTAAAATTATTAAACCAAAATTTCATATTTTTGGGATTGTTGACAGATTTTGACATTGAAATCAAAATAAAGGAAAATATGCACAGAATTGATTTATCAGTACTTATGTTTCAATGTGTACCAAATAACAGACAAATAATGTAGGGAAATCAAAGAATCCGAAATATGATTTTGGATAAAATGGTTGAAATAATAACTGAAAAAGCTATTTTTTGGAATTTCCCTTCTGTGACCATGGATATCAACATAAAAACTCCAAACATCCAGGCTAGACAAAAATTCATGTCTTCTTCAGAATGGTCCTTGTTAGGATAAATGAAGTTGTCAAAAAACTGTTTTTCGGGGTAAAATTGTCAAAATATTAAACCAAAATCATCAATTCTTGTTTGTAAAATAATCTAGGAAAATCCAACAAAGCCAAATATAAATTTTGGGGTAAACTGATTAAAACAATTAATGTAAATGCGAGTTTTTGGAAATTCCACACTATGGACTTAGACGAGAATATAGAAGCTACAAATTTACAGGTAAGGTACATATTACTGTGTACTGTAGCCTTGTACTTATTAGGATGAACTAAGGTTTAAAAAATCTGATTGGGGGGGGGGGGGGGGTAAAAAATGTAAATACATGTAGTTAAATGAAAACCCATATCTTTTCACTTCACTATACTGTGACCTTAGACATCAAACTATACGTTCAAGGTCTATAACTTACACACATACACCATTTTAATGTAGCTTAGTTCAAGTGAAGATAAATCAAAGAGTTTAATTGATTAAAAGTTTTATGTAAAAATGGTAAACTTAAATAGGGCACATTTTTAATGTATATATTATGACAATTAATATGATTAGAAAAGCTCCAAATCCATTTGAAAGTACATTGAGTACATTGTTACAGCAATATAACATGAATATAAAACTTAAAAATATAGTTAAGACAAATATATGAATGGAGACTTTTATAAGTAAGGATAACTACTATTTTGAATTTGTTTTGAAATTCATTACTAAGGTCAAACAACTAGGTCTGATATGTCACAGGGTGGCCGAGTCCATTTATAAGGGAGATCAGCATTTCAGATGTCCTCGTGTCAAGTTTTAAAGGAAAAGGTTCGGTTATAGGTACAAACAATATGCGAATTAGTTATTGGAAACATAACGTAGGCTTGACACAGTCCTTTCAAATGAGATCTGCAACTAGTTTATCCAAAATTACACATAACAAGCTCAAAAATATATTATAGTGATTTGGAAAAATACACCCCTCCACCAATAAAAGAAATCAAAACATAAACGAACAATTTTCTGCATTGTTGGATTTTCTGCACGATACTGGTTGGTTCTGGTGTTGGTTGGAAACAATTAGACATGAGCTATCCTGTACTTTGAGCTGTCATAATGGAATCTGACAACTGTGTGAAATATCAGCAAATCATAGTATACGCACATTGGGCATACATCGTAATTAATGTAATTAATTGATCTAACAGTGCTTACTATATATACATGTATATGAAATAACTCATAGTATATATATCACCAGGTCAATAACAGTCAATATTCTTTTTGTGGTGCTTATTGCCTACTATCAGTGCACACTCTGATTTGACAAGTGGCATTTTAAATGCTGCTTCTAAGCTAGTACATTGGTTTAATTATCAAAATGCTGTCTTTTAACCCTTATTGTGTGTGAAACGAATATAGGTTGTTACATAACCCTAATTGTATGCGGAACGAGAATATATATCATTGGCAAATAGTGAGGACCCAAATCAGAGTGATTATAGCCTACAGTACAAAGTATATTGTGTCTTACCTGTAAATTTGAAGCTTTTACATTTATATCTAAAGCCATGTTGTGGAAATTTCAAAAAATCGCATTGAAACTAATTTTTTAACCAGTTTACTCCGAAATGTCATATACATGTATGGATTTGACTTTGTTGGATTTCCCTTTATTTTGCTGTTATTTAATTCATGTTGAAACATACTCAAATACATAAATCAACTCTCAACGCTTTTCCCTGTATTTGCTTAAGGCTTTATTTGGAGTTTTCAGACCAGGAGATCTCTGCTAAAATCTCGAAAATTGGTGTTTTTTGTTTAATTATTATAACAACTTAAGTGCATAAATCAGTTTTTTGACAGTTTTATTCATCTTTATAAGTACCATTCCACAGTGCAATTGAGTATTCGTTTAACCTGTAGATTTGGAGCGTTTGTTTTAATAGCCACCACCACAGTAGTAAAATCCTAAATAAAGCCCATTTACATTTTATTTTTCAACGATTTTACCCAAAAAACATATTTGGTATTGTTTGATTTTCCTAGATTATTTTTCTATTAATTTGTACATATTAAAGCATATGATAACGCATAAATCAATTTTGATTTTGATGGCAGGGATTGTCTACAAAAATCCCCAAAATTGGTGATTTTGGTTTAATATTTTGACAATTTAAACCCAAAAATCAGTTTTTTGAAAGTTTTATTATCCTTACTAGTACCATTACACAGTTAAAATGATTTTTTGTCTAACCTGCTTATTTGGTGCATTTATATTGATATCCACGTTCACAGTAGGGAAATTCCAAAAATTTGCGTTTTCATTTATTATATCAACATTTTTATCCCAAAATTCATAATTTAAAATTTTATTTACCCTTAATAATACTTTTCACAATAGAGATGTATAAGTATCTAGCCTGTAAATTTGGAGCTTTTATATTGATAACCAAGACACGGTACTGAAATCCCTAAAATTAGCGTTTTCATTTACTATTTCAACAATTTTGCCTCAAACAAACATATTTCGTATAGATTGATTTTCCTAGATTTTGCTTCTATTATTTGGTACATGCTCTACCATATAAACAATTTCTGTGCATATTTTCGTGTTTGACATCAGGTAATCTCTACTAAAATCTCCAAAAATTTGGTTTTTGTTTAATATTTTCATGATTTTCACCCAAAAAGAACCATTTTTTGAAAGTTTTATGTATCCCAATTAGTACAATTTGACAGTGCATGTAACTTTCAGTCTAATTTGTAGATTTGGAGCCTTTATGTTAATACCCAGGATCACAGTCTGGAATTTCCAAATATTATCATTTTTGTTTATCAATTCAATCATTTTACCCCAAAAAAATCGGATTTCGCATTGTTTGATTTTCCTTGATTTTTTCTGTTATTCGGTACATATTGGAGCATATGAAAACACAAAATCATTTCTGTGCATTTTTTCCCCCCAAATTTTTAAATGCCCTCTACTACAAGATCTTAACGTGTGTTCATTTAACTAAATTCCTTTTCACTGACAAAATAAACCTTAATTCAAGCATGCAGGTATTCTTACAAGTAATTTATAACATTTAAATGGAATATGTATCTTGCATGAAGATTTAGAGCTAAATGATTCATATTCAAAGCCACTGGAAAAAAAACTCCTAAAATCCTGATTTTTAGGAATTTTCTAAGGTTTTACCCAAAAATATATTTGTTTTTTTTTTATAATATTTCATTTTTTATCTGGTAATGATCTTTTTTATCTTAATTTAATAGAACATTTTGTGCAACGTATTGAGTTGGAGCATTTATATTCATATTAAAGCCATAATATATAAATTTCAAAATTTCATGTTTTTTTGTTGTTGTTTTTTTAAAATACATTTTTACCATAAAAACACATTCTTTTAAAACAAATACTTATCTTTACCTAATAACTTACTCGATTTAGAAGGTGTGTGCAACTATTATTTCAAACTTGAACATTTTTTTTCATAGTTAAGGACACAGTATCGAAATTCCAAAAATGTGTGTTTTTTAACTTATTTTTTACAATTTTACCCCAAAAAATCCAGTTATTTTAATTTTTCTTAAACTGGTGTGGTACTAGCCTGGAGTGTAATGGAATATGTGCCTAATCTGAAAAGTTGGAGCTTTTTTGTTCAAAACCATGGTCATAGTGGCGAAATTCCAAAAAATCGCATTTTCGTTTACAGTGATGCTCACTTATAACGAACTTGGATATAACGAAAAACTGCTTAATACAAACTAAAAATAAATCCCCGACTGCTTCCTTCTTTATTTCAATGGTCTCATGCTTGCTTAAGATGAAAACTGGATATAACGAAAAACTGGATAAGACAAACTGATTTTTAGGTCCCTAAACTGGATTTTACCTGTAAAATGGTTCTGTTAATACAACATGCCGATCATTATCACAGTTTGACAAGTGGCTTACAAAGGTGACAGTACTTAATTGCTTAGCTGCTCATCACCTCAGATAACAAAACATTACCCAACCAACATGTTTTGTATATATGCTATTGATAGGATGTTCAAACAACTGGAAATAATTAGTTTACTTTGCACATTATTTGTTGGATCCAGATCAGATGCCTTATAACTGGGTGTCTGATCAGACTTCTTGCTGTTTGACACCTGTATTCTGCAAAAAGATAACAACCGCTGATGCTTTATCAACATAGTAGAACTTCTTTATATTAATAATTAAGTTTATTTATTAAATGATCATAATAGGTTGAGTTTTCTATTAATACAATACAGGGAACAGGTTAAATATTCAAGAAGAAAAATGGCATTTCTTATAGTCATTTCTTTTGTCATAGCCAATCTTATTTTGTTATCATTTAATTATTCTATTTGGTACAATGAAAAGAAATATTTAAGATTTAATTACGATGCCTTTCTATATTTCTTTATTTCTAATCAATTATGTACTAGAAGTATATTGAGTAAACATTTCTTTATATGCAAACTATTCACAAAATAGTTTCGATGTTTGGATAAGACGAAGTTTGGATAAGACGAACTAATTTGCAAGATCCCCTGAATTTCGTTATAAGTGAGCATCACTGTATTGTTTTAGTCATTTTACCCCAAAAATCATATTTCGCATCGTGTGATTTCTTGGGACTTTTTTTCTGTTATTCGGTTCATGTCATAGCATATGAAAACACAAAAATCATTTCTGTACAAATTAGTTCCCCAAAATCTGTAATTGCCCTCTACTACTACTGATTAAGATAATTCTGTGTTCGTAATAAAGAGGTGTTACTGTAAATTATGGGTATTGCCCTCAATCTTACAATATTCTTGTTATGTCGAGAAATGAAGCGTACAGTTTATAAATAATACATGTCTGACTGTGTGACAATACAATTGTCAACTTTTCGGAAATTACTGTCAATATTTTTCCTAAAGTTGACAATTTTACAGCCACCCTGTCAGACATATAACAGTTATCTTATAAAACCGAAATTCTGGGATTTAACCCTTTACCTGATAGTAAGATAGGTGACTTCTTAAAGCAGGTTGAAAGTATAGCAGAATGCGCCTTCAGGCGCATTCTGATTTACTTTCAGCCTGCTTTAAGCTATCATGTGCTAGAAAATAGAAAAATATTCCCTATAATATATATTCATGACTGATTAAAATGGAACTATTTTGTTTAGCGGAGGAATAAATCATATTCGCTAAAAGGCGCTTCTATGGGGTAAAGGGTTAACCAGAAAAGGTAGACCTTTTCCAAAGCTGGCTTGAAATATAATGTATCTATAATGTAACTAGATTCACATACATTTAATAATGAAATTCACTGTTTATAAAACAAAATGGAAAAAATGGAAAAAAAGAAGGAATTTGAAGGAATTATATATACTTTAAGCTGTATCATCCCTATATAAATAAATAAGCTTGCATATATTATAATATACATGCATAGGTTTCCTTTTCCGAATAGGACGGCTTATTTGAATCATTTTGTCACCCTTAACTTCAAACTGCTTAAAATGTAGGTAGTTCCAAGTTTTAACAATATATTAATTGAGACGAAAGGCGTGTTAACGTGGATTTGACATCATTCTCAATTTGACATCAGTTACGATATTCCATTACCTATGGTAGCGGGCGACAGAATCTTTTCGATAGCATTTTCTTCCCGCTGGGTCTGACAGTATTTATATAGCATGGTGGCCTGTGGTAGATTAAAATTGTAAATGAAATTGGATATTTAAAAAAAAGAATGAATCAACATTTTTAACAATGGTCGGTTATTATTGGATTTACAGATGGCTTGGCAAATTTAGTCCTAGCGAGGTGCATGTTCGTCATTTCAGAACACGGGTACACTTGTGAAATGCAATCGGTGTAGACCAAGCTAAAATGGTTTCTAAATGAGCCCTCCGATCAGGGTCTGAATTGATTGTTATTTTGTAAAGTGTGACATTCATTGCTAATTAGTCAGACTTTATTTAAAACCGGAACTGTCGATTTTAAGCTCCTTGGGGCCCATTTGATAAAACTTCGCACGACAAAAACGGTCGTAAGACAAAACTTCAAAATGTATATATACATTTAATTTCTGAATTTTCTATCTAATCCTGACTTGTTACATCTAGTTAGAATTGTCTTTTCAAGACGAAATAAATAATAATTGAGACTTTTATAATCTGACCTTGTTTAGTTGTATGAAGTTTTATGAATCGGCCCCCTGGAGTAAATGAGTGAAGACAAGACTTATAATTTGTACAAACTATCGTACAAAAATTTGAAAATAATAAGAGACTCTCTGCCATCCCAAGATGTACTTAGCCACCAACTTTGTTATACATATATGATTAGGTATAGATCATGTGCTCCGAATAATTTTCTCTATAATTAAAGACTTTTCCTCAGTGCGTTGATGGACTACCCCCATTGTCCTAGATTGGTGAAAAAAGCATACAATTAATGCTGCAAGAGGGTATACCAATATCAGTTTACCCGATGAGTCCCAGATTATACTCATGCTCTAGTGCTTATCAATGTTTATTTCTAACCAAACTATCAAATATAGTGGTCGGGTCTCACATAAGACGCTTCAATGGTTCAATACGCACAAGACCCATGCTTTTTTGCAAGGAAATTGTCCGGATAGGCGTTATGACCAAAATGTTGTCAGGAGATGTCTTTAAAGTCAATGTCAGGATAGTCGTAACTTGAATATGGTATTCGACACCCCATCATTCGGTAATCCTAGCTGATGTGGTATAAGAAATATTCTGTATAGTTGAGGTCTTAACCCTTTACCTCATAGCCTGTTTCTAGTTTTGAAGACAGGTGACCACTTAAAGCAGGTTGAAAGTAAAGCAGAATGTGCCTCAAGGCACATTCTGCTTTACTTTCAGCCTGCTTTAAGCTAAAATCTGCTAGGCTATATAAAATATTTGTAATGGTAATTGTTCATGAGGGTATAAACTGGAACTATTTTCTTCAGCGTAGGAATAAATTAAATACGCTAAAAGTCGCTTCTATGGGGGAAAGGGTTAAGTCTTAGTCAAAGTTATTTAAAAACGTCGACGATCAGTCTAAAGATGTCTCATACACCAAACTTTGGCATCAAAACCTGATGTGGTATAGGAAATATTCTACAGCGGCCAGTCTTACTAAACGTCGTCCGACAGAAACGGTCATACGTCAATATCTTAAAATACATATAATTTCCGAGATCTCAATCTAACTGTGTCTTGTGACATCTCGAACATACAGTGAAACCCCTCTAAACCGGAACCTCTAAATACCGGAATTCTCCCTAAACCGGACAAAAACGTTGGTTCCGTTTCCAAACCTTATTTATTTTAACCCATTACACCAATAATATGCCTTTTTACGTCTTTGAATTATTCCTTCACTGGAGAAAATACATTCATGGATATGTATCATCCGAACTATTTTCTATATTCTAGCAGATAGCTTAAAGCAGGTTGAAAGTAAAGCAGAATGCGCCATAATGCGCATTTTGCTTTACTATTAACCTGCTTTAAGTGATCATCTAGCTATCGTCCATACTAGAAACAAGCTATTGATTAAAACCCTTCTAAACCAGAAATCCCTCTAAACCGGACATTTATTTCGTCCCCACACATATCCGGTTTAGAGGGGTTTCACTGTATACTCAAACAAAAACGTTGAAATCCCGATATAATGTAGTTCAGGAATTATGCTCCATGTCAGCGTTTTCTTCAATTGAGGTAAAAGGCCAATATAGTGACCTGAAAATGTGTGCGACACTCCGCTGAGTGTTTGGTCTGAATCCAAACATGCACTCATTATTTTAGTCCGTAAGTCAAAACATCTAAAATTTTAATTAGAGAAATATAGCAGACGATAACGTTTTTAAATTGATGGGGATCAAATAATATCAATACCAGCGAATCGCTATTTTTCTGCACGACACATTAACCACTTCACTGCCATGACGTCATATTTTCAAAAAATGACGTCTGCTTTTGTTTCTCAAATTTGAAATTAAGGTAAATCGACAAAATTGTTATTCGGATGAGTGTACAGCTCTTGGGTATAGTCAGCTTCCCGGATGTTTGATTATCCTAATTGGAGTTAATAGGAGACAGGCAACCAGACTACACTTGGGTACTGATCAGACGCTGATTTATCAGGATTGAAACTGTTTGAAAATAAACATTGTTACAAGGGTACGGCAGCTAAAGAAATAAACGCGTCTGATCTGAGTCTGCACTGTTTGAAACCATGAAATTCTATTAAAAACAAAATGAAAATTAGATCAGGCAAAAACTACGCTTTAAGACAATCCAACTGGTACGGGAACTCCATATTTATTCACATTGATTTTGCATTATTGAGTATAAACTAGAATAGATCAGGTAGTAAACAATTTGTTGATAAACAGTCATACTGTGATGGAAAAACCAACAACACACAAATATAGATTCATTAATTTTTATCAGTCTTTAAACCATGCCAACATCGTAAGTTCTTGCTTTCTGTATATTTACCTTGCTATGTTGTACCAGTCACGTGTAATGTTTAGTTGAAAGCAACAATGCTATTATATTGTTATTATTTTATAGTTGAACATACAAACGTCATTTTTATCTGAAATAAGTACCGGAGTTATTGTTTTTTTTCTTCAATTTTATGGAAAGAGATGAGAATGGTGTAAGTTTTATGCAAATCGGGAACCATGCGTGCCGACGTCCCTAGTACAGTGGAGAAACCGCTATTCTTTCCCGTTTAAACGCAAACAAAATGCAAACACAAAACACTAAAATGAAGTAAATAACAACTTTATGACAATTCTGACCATTTATGTTAAGCTGAGTGGCAAACAGGTGCTGACATTTCATACAAAGCTTCATTTGAGGTCAAATACTGAAGTATTTTGACTACAAATCCCCAGGTTAAAGTTTTTCGGACGGGTTGTTTGAAAGTTTAATATTTATGCTAGGATGCTGACATTTGGCACTGGCGTTTATTTCAGGTCAAACATTGATGCTGTAAAGTTAATACTTTAAAGTTAAAACATATTGGTTTGCATCCATTTTTGAGATGTTATGGACTACATAGAATTTCTTTGGCCTCTAATCATCAGATTAATGCTTTTTGTACAGGTTGTTTAAAACCTAACTATTAGTTTTAGGATGCGGAAATTTTGTATGGAATTGTTTTGCGGGTCAAGCATTGATGATTTGACGTTAAAACTTCAATCTGTAATTCTAATATTTTTCAAATATTCGACTTGTTTAAGTGTTAGTATTTTTTGCCTCAAATAAATGGGATAAGAGTTTTGAACGGATTGTTTAAAATCTTTGAAGTTATAGAGAGTTCATATTTGGCATGCCCACTAAACTGAAGAAACCATTTAGCCAAGTACAGCTTGGGGCATTAAATTCTAAACTTTTGAGATGAAAGCACTTAGCAGGCGATAGGTTAACGAGCAGTGTTATGACAGTGAATTTATAAGAAGAATGTTGGCTTCTTAATGGCACTGAAAAGGGTAAGATATGTCTATCTCCGAGTTAAAACTGCTCGACATTACTCAGTGTGGCGAAATTTCTGGTACTTTCAAGTCGTACGTGAGCAGTGTTGTATACTGATAGTATTCGCATTAGTATCAGGGATAACATCTGTTTAACTCTTTTACTGCAATAGGCGGCTGGCGTTAACTTTGCAAACAGTTTTGATCCTGATCAGAAT
Source organism: Gari tellinella (assembly GCA_922989275.2). Taxonomy (NCBI): domain Eukaryota; kingdom Metazoa; phylum Mollusca; class Bivalvia; order Cardiida; family Psammobiidae; genus Gari; species Gari tellinella. The sequence goes on along the minus strand of OV277866.1, from coordinate 28,926,082 downwards.
AGAAACTCTTTGAAACTCGTATCAGGATTTCTGCGTCCAGTTTGAAGGCAGACGATATAAGTGAGTTTAGGTGGGTTAAAGCAAAACATCAAATTTGGCGTGTAAAGTTTAAACATTGGAGCATTTAACTTCTGATTACATAGTGTTAAAACACTGCTGATGTTGCTGTGATACTGCGTAGCGCAATTTCTGATTAGGTTCTAAACTCTTTGACCCGCGTGGTTAGATTTATTTATGTCCCTATTCAACATCGACTACAAATCCCATAAATCGCAAAGAACCGATAAATGTTATGACTCAAGGATAAGAGGAATTTTGTGAATCTTGTATCGAATTCGTAACTGTCTACGAATCGGTTACGAATGAGCTAAGAATATTCGTGATATTCGGTTCGGATCACAGGAATTCTGTCAAGAATTCAGTGCGAATTACAAGAAATAAATACGAATACTGCCCGACAGCTAGAAATCAGTTACGTCAGTTCCAAATATGCCGAATGCATCTACAAATCAGGTACGAAAGAAATACCAATGACTATTTCTGAAGGTATTTCTCGTTCGACTTGGGCATCAGTTAAAAACGGACGTTTGACATAGAGCAGCAGTAGCACTTGGCTTGAAATCGGCGTATCGTCACCAGCTGCTAATTATCAAAATATTACACCGAATGAGAGACCGTGACTTACGCCAGATAGAAGACAAGGAACATGGCCTCTACAACAGGGGCTCGTATTACGAAACGTCGTACGATAAAACCGGTCGTTAGTCAAAACTTTGAAATACTTCTAGTTTCTTATTTCTGCGTGTAATCCTGTCTTGTAACATCTCTTTTGAATCGACTTTTGAAGACAATTCCGAAGAGATGTCACAGGACAGGACAAGATACAGCAATAAATAACAATTTTAAATCTAAGAATCTGACTAACGACAACATATTTTGTCGTACGACGTTTAGTAAGACGGGCCCCTGATCGTTGCTTGAACTTATAGCATCCCAGGTGAAAATGCATTGACCAACTATGTAAGAATGTCAGGATTAGGCCAGTCATTTGTTCGGAGGAGGGACTCCCACTTGAGACCAACATTAGATGGTTGCTTGAAGCTGGTCATGGCCCTCAAATATCTGGATACACGATCATTGTACCAAACCGGTATTCACGAATCTAAGGAACGAGTTAAAATCCCATAAATGGCTAAAAGTCGATTACGAATGAGTTACGAAGCTTACGATTCAGTGACAAAGTCTACAAAAGCACTGATAATTCGTTACGAACTAATTACGAATTGTTTTATTCGGGGAGTTCGTGGCCAAAACTTTGAATAGCAAACACTTTTACCACATATTCCCGAACTCTCACGAATTGCAAAAACTGAATACGAATCAAGTAAGAAATAGTGACGAATTTGTAACAAATTATCTTCGATTCCTATAATTTAGCAATTCGTAGCGATTCGCGGGATTCGTAGTCGGTGTGGAATAGGGGGAATAGGGGCATACGTTACATAGCATTAGAATAGTTTGTAAAACAACTTGAGGCAGCTGTCACGTAGACGATATCTTTGCAGACAAGTGCTGAATTTTGTTTCACAAGCAATCAAAATCATGTCTATATGATTTATATTGAAAATATTAAACGCTTCCACAGAGAAAGCGATCATCAGGCTTTCCCCTTTTACCACCGTATTGCCGTATATTTCAATATTGTTTTCTACGAACCGAATAAATCATGTCTATATGAGTAATAGTAAAATATTTAACGCTTTTACAAACAAATCTATTATCTGGATTTCACCTCTTTACCACCGTATTGCCGTATATTTTCAAAATTGTTTTCTACAAACGCAATAAATCATGTCTATATGAGTAATAGTAAAATATTAACGCTTTCACAACCATATATATCATCAGGGTTTCCCCCTCCACTAATATAGTGTAGAAACGGAATAAATTATGTTTATATGAGTAATAGTGTAAATTTTTAACGCTTTAACAAACAAATCTATCATCAGACTTTTTACCCTTTACCGCCATATTGTCATCTATTTCTTTACTGTCTTCTACGAACGGGATTAATCATGTCTATATAAGTAATACTGTAAATATTCAACGCTTTCATAAACATATCTACCATCCGGTTTTTACCCCTTCTCCATCATAGTGTCGTCTATTTCAATATTGTTGTCTACCATATCGTTTCAAAACAAAGAGTTACTGCAGTAAGTCTATAGACATTTGAAAACGAGTGTTAAACCATTTAGATCCTGATCAGACGCCACGTCTGATCAGGATCATAATTGTTTAAAAAATGTATGTTTGCGCTATTTACATTGAAAAGGATAAAACACGAAATTTAGAAATTTTGTCAAACTCTCGTACATCAGATTCATCTGTATTACCTTTCGAGTGTCAAGATATGTCGCAGTGAAACTCGGCGTTACACCTTGGACTAAACTGTTTTCAATAGTTATTATAAATTCGTCCATAATATCCAGAAGGTAGATCATTTGAGACGTAGTTGATGCAACAATCCAGGCTCCAAGGTTATAAAGCGTTCGAGTTGAGTCTGAGTTAGCCTAGGCTAAAATCTGACCAATCAAATGCTTCAGAACTCACACAGACACTATTTAAACGCTTTATAACCTTGAACCCATGGGACTATACATACTCATGCTGAATTTTGACAATGAGTATTTCCATGCCATACCCGTTTGAAGCAAGTTAACACAAACAATTCGAATCTGGACTGTACGAAAAACCCGAAGTGTATTTGAAGAAAACCTGTTGAAGAGCTTGCTAAAATGACTCTGTGGCAGATCATATTGCTGGAGCTTCTCAGCATAACGTTTGTTGCATTCACAATCGAATCCATAACCACAGTTGTACCCATTCGACAATGGAACAAGTGCCAGCCATCGGAGTCCAAGATAGAATCTTTCTCGGGTGTATCAGTACACGCATGCAGCAAGAAGTGTGACATCAAACAGAGTTGCTTTTCATTCAATTATTTCCCAAGAGGAAAGGTATGTCAGCTGTTGGACAATGAAAACTTGACCATCGGAGAAACAACAACCCAGCGACCATGTATTCATGGAGTACGTTCAACGCTGCAATTTAAAAATGTAAGTATCTTTTTCTATGAAACCAGGTAATGCCTACCGTTAATTAAAAGGTTTTAACAATGTGGTCTCATGTCTTTTCAAGGTTGTTTAACTGTTTGTTAAAATTGACAAAAGGCATCGCCTCAATAAACAGTGAGCAGAGGTGAACTATTTACAAAATTTATTCAAATCAGGTTTGCTAACAATGTGTGTTCAGGTCTGGTACAATGTTGGTACAGTTTGTTAAATTCTATAAAATGCATGTCCAAAGTTAATAGTGAGCAGAGGTAAACTTTTACGAACCTGGGGCCCGTTTTACTAAACTACTTACGCAAAATTTTGCGTAAGTCAAAATCGTTTAACTCTTATTTTTCGATCATAAACGTTTGCAAACAGCACATAGCTAGATCAGAGGACGCGCTAAAGGCGCGTCCTCTGATATCACTATTTGCTGTTTGTAGCAAATAAATACGAAAGACTCAAGCAGGAAACGCAACACAAACAATACACCCACCTCTCAATAAGAAATATAAATTAAAATTTGAAATTTTGACTTACGCAAAAACTTTGCGTAAGTGGTTTAGTAAAACGGGCCCCTTGTTTAGATCAGGCCAGGTCATAAAGAATCGTACTCGTTACAGAAAAAAAGAATAGAATAGAGATCTTCTCGTCAAAATATACCACTGAAACTCAAGATATTTTGTATGCTGTGTAGAGGACCAGGGGCCCGTCTTCGGAAACTAAGTATGGCAAATATTGTCGTTAGTCAGGTTCTAAAACTCTCAATTGTCTTCCCTTATAATGAGGGACAATTTTCAAAAGAGATGTCATGCCACAGGTTTAGATGGAGATATCAGAAATAAGATATATATTAGAGTTTTGCCGTATTACGACCGTTATGTCGTACGACGTTTCGTAAGACGGCCCTTATATAGTCCAAGAGTTAAACTGGTCACAACCTCTTAACTCTTTGAACCCTAGTCCCGCATATAGGCGTGCTTTTCAAACAGTGTACATGTGAATAGTACACATGTCCAATACAAACAGTGAAGACCCAGATCAGAGGGCTCCGAAAGGAGCCCTCTGATCAGGGTCTTCACTGTTTGTCACAATGCCAAACATTGACAAAAACAACCCTTTAAAGTCAGAAATGGACTAGACTTAGATAGAAACTGGAATTGTCCATTTAAAGTTTCAGGGAGGAAAGAGTTAAACCATTGTTTTACAATGACTTTAATCCCTTCCAATGCCTTACCCCGAGTACAATGTTTATTTGAAAACAGTTTGGATTCTGATCAGACGTCGCGTCAAAAATGTTTAACATTCATTTCAATATTCTTAAGTTAGAATACTTGAGCTCTAAATATGAGACATAAAAGCGACGACAATTGTTACAAACAGATGACTTCATGGCAAGTGAAGGCATTACATACGTACACCAGTTTTAAAATAATGCGGAGCCTATACATATTTGATATATAGCATTTTATTGAAGACCTCTACTGATCATTTTAACATTTGAGCATTTTTATGCCAAATACGACCGCATAATGCGGCGTCTGATCAGAGTCTACACTGTTTGCCTATGTCCCATATATGGGATCGTGGGCTCAAATGGGTTAATTTTGCATATGTTGGAATAAACCCCTTAACCCTTTACCTCATAGCCTGTTTCTAAATTTGATGACAGGTGACCACTTAAAGCAGGTTGAAAGTAAAGCAGAATGTGCGGAGGAATAAATTAAATACGCTAAAAGTCGCTTCTATTGGGGAAAGGGTTAAGAGTCAATGTTAACTGGTAATATTTTTAAAACAATTGTAAGGGACAATACAGTAAAACCTCTCTACAACGATCACTAAACCTAAGACTAATTGATTGTATAAAAAATAGGTAATAGCTTAACGCAAGGTGACAGTAAAACAGAAAGATCCTTCAGGATATTTCTGATTTACTGCCACCTTGCTTTTAGCAGCCATCTGTTGCATACACTTAAAACACAATTTAGTGATGGTAATATACTGTTGTTGTTTTCTTGAAGCAAATGGTGCTATACTATCGGCCGCCTCCATGTTGGTATATCAGTGACACTGACATGAATAATATTGAACAGATGTGGCCCTTTTGTTTCTGTTGTAGGATTTTATAGTCATTGTATCTCTAATATGTACAGGTTTGCTCTGGCAGGGACAGTGGTTGCAGTGTTAGAGGTAGGTAACATTTAAAGATTCTTACACCTTTAGTACGGAAACCCTCGAGGTCAATTTTAACTTACTTGTTAGGATTGTTTTGTTATGACGCATTCATTCTGTTTCGTTATTATATTGGTACTATGAATTTTATGCGGGAAACATCTGGAAAATAGAGGACAGATCGTAATTTGATAGATAAGCACATACATTTAATACTTTTATATAACACTCATAGCATGTGTGTTTATAACATGTTTATATTCTTACAATATCTTGTCATGTTGTAATATGTGTGTATATATTATGTATGTAACGAGAAACATTATATGTTTAAGTAACAATAAAACTTTTGAATCTTGAATCATGTGTTGTTCTGTCCGCTCCGAGCATGCGTGTCCGTTGGTATTCCATAATATTTACTCCTTTCGATGCCTTATTAACCGTGAGTTTTTCCCCTTCACCGCTTTGATGTCGTCTGCTTTACTATTCTTCATTGTAAGATCGTTTCAAAGTCAAAGTAAGTTTCAATGTAGTATGGCTTAAGAAATGTCAATACGATTGTAAAACAGTTTGGATCCAAATCAGACGCCGCTTCAAGCGGCGTCTTATAAAAATCCAAACAGTTTGCAAAGTCTAAAGGGAAACATGAAGAGATACCAGATTAGTCTTAACGGGCTTCAGTTTAATCAAAATTCTTGGGCATTAAATACCGATATTTGAGTATTCCTTCATTTGTGATCCATGGATTCGTTCGATATGACAGACCCTTATTTGTGGTGGTTCCATGGATTCGTTCGATATGATAGCGCCTTATTGGTGATGGTTCTATGGATTCGTTCGATATGACAGCGCCTTATTTGCGATGGTTCCATGGATCCGTTCGATATGACAGCGCCTTATTTGTGATGGTTCCATGGATTCGTTTGATATGACAGCGCATAATTTGTGATGGTTACATGGATTCGTTCGATATGACAGCGTCTTATTTGTGATGATTCAATGGATTCGTTCGATATGACAGCGTCTTATTTGTGATGATTCAATGGATTCGTTCGATATGACAGCGCCTTATTTGTGATGGTTCCATAGTTTTGTTCGGTAAGACAGCGCCTTATCTGTGATGGTTCCATATATCCGTTCGATATGACAGCGCCTTATTTGTGATGGTTCCATGGATTCGTTCGATATGACAGTGCCTTATTTGTGATGGTTCCATGAATTCGTTTGATATGACGGTGCCTTATTTGTGATGGTTCCTTGGACTCGTTCGATATGACAGTGCCTTATTTGTGATAGTTCCATGGATTCGTTCGATATGACAGCGCCTTATTTGTGATGGTTCCATGGATTCGTTCGATATGACAGCGCCATATTTGTGATGGTTCCATGAATTCGTTTGATATGACGGTGCCTTATTTGTGATGGTTCCATGGACTCGTTCGATATGGCAGCACCTTATTGGTGATGGTTCCATGGATTCGTTCGATATGACAGCGCCTTATTTGTGATGGTTCCATGGATTCGTTCGATATAACATCGCCTAATTTGTGATGGTTTCATGGATTCGTTTGATATGACGGTGCCTTATTTGTGATGGTTCCATGGATTCGTTTGATATGGCAGCGCCTTATTGGTGATGGTTCCATTGATTCGTTCGATATGACAGCGCCTAATTTGTGATGGTTCCATGGATTCGTTCGATATGACAGCGCCTTATTTGTGATGGTTCCATGGATTCGTTTGATATGACAACGCCTTATGTGTGATGGTTCCATGAATTCGTTCGATATGACAGCGCCTCGTGAAAGATCATTACGTTGTTGTATCACTTTATGTGAGCCATTGACTCAGAAGGAATTGAACTATTTAAAGGTGTCGGTTTAAAAAAAGATATACAGTGTTCCCTCCCTACAACGGCCCTCCAAACAATGACTCCCTTTACGCGTTACGCGGCGTCTCATTTGGATTCAAGCTGTTTGCAAATGAAGCCAATGTCCATCTCTATAACGACTCCCTCCGAACAATGAACACAATGTTTGTCTGCCATTGGTTGTCGTTGTAGAGAGGGAGCACTGTATTTCAAAGGGTCTGAAGTTTGTTTTGCAATGACAGTGACGATGCCACTGACAATGACAATGTTTTATTCCGGCCAAAAATACAAAACACATCTTTCAACATAATATGTGTAGTGGCAGTTTTTTTTTCAAAATAATTTTGAATACATAAAATGTACCCGTTTTTCCATCTTACTGCGCTTGACAAATCAAGGTAAAAGTATAATACATTAAAGTGTCTATGACATGTCTGCAAATAAATACGAAAGACTCAAGCAGGAAACGTAACACAAACAATACACCCACCTCTCAAGCAGAACACACACACACAGTCATACCACAACAAACACACAAACACACGAAATACCATTCCTTCATCTACACACAAGCACGCACTAGAACAAATCTATTTAGAGTATGGGTATCTTAGCGTAAAAGCTCATATCTGCATACATAGGCGGATATATATGTAAGTATTAATCACTTACATAGCAATATGTGATTGACAATGTAGTTCGCATATTGATTTGCAATTCACAGAGCTATTGACGGACATAACAGGCGAGTTTTGTGGCTCGTAGTAGCGAATAGTAAAAATTCATCATCTATCATCACCTCTATTTATTGACACTCTAAACGACGGGCATAGCAGGCGAGTTTTGTGACTCGTAGTCGCGAATAGTAATAATTTATCATCTATCATCAACACAATTTAGTGACACTATAAAACACGGGCATAGCAGGCGAGTTTCGTGGCTCGTAGTAGCGAATAGTAATAATTAATTATCCATCATCACCTTTATGTATTGACACTTTCTAAAAGATTGCTTCGCATTGACCGTGAAACGAAACATGTCAGATTAATTTTATTGCACACCCATTTTCAAGTAAAATGAGACAGTTTATGTGGTACTAAACTTTTATGTACGAGAAAAGTTCTTAAAATCAACGTATATGGTCGTAGTTACTGAAATATAGATGATGTCTCTTTAAGATAGTTATTTGTTTGATGCAACAAACACTTTTCATATACAGGGGTATTCTTACAACAACGCCCAATAGGACAGGGGTCTTCTTACAACAACGCCCAATAGGAGACAGCCAGTGTGTGTGTTGTTCGGAGGGAGTTATTGAAGGGAGTGAAGATTAATGGAGAGCGTGTGCAAATAGTTTGAAACCAGATCACTGTTTGTCACTCGTCTTTATGTATCTTCTGTCAAAATGTAAAATACGTCATTTTGTTAAAAACGGCAATCGACAATTTTAAGCAGACATTATTGCAACAATGCTGGTATTGGCATAATGGTATTGTTTTTGGAACAGCGGCAAGCTTTGTTGTAAGGAGGAAAACGTTGTTCGGGGGTTGCTGTAGGGATGGAGCACAGTAGAATGTTTTTGTCAAGGACTTTTCCAAATCTGCAGCGGACTGAATAGCTATAAATTAAAACATTAAGAAATCCCATTATAGCAAAATGCAAACAAAATCAGCAGATGTAATATATTTGCGTGTTCGGAACTGATGGAAGGGGGCATAATCTTTGACATCGTAATGATAAAACAGACATACGCACATGCTTTGATCTACAGTCCCCCTCTCCACAACGGCCCTCCAAACAACAATGGCCGCCTTAGAACATTGCTTGCCGCTGTTCTCAAACAAGACAATGATGTCTATCGCTATAATTGATGAAATATTGTCTAATTTAAAATTGTCATTCGCTGTTTTGTCTCAAAGTTACATAAATGACATTTATGACTATCTAGGGTTGTTTTCTGCAAAATTACAAACAGTGCAAACCCTGATCAGATGTATCCTTAAAGATCCATTTGATCTGAGTCTAGATGGTTTACATATGAAAAAGTACTCTTTAAAGGTACACTTTTTGTAAAAGACAACTTGAAAGGTATTGTCGTCATTAGGGTTCAATATGTTAAACATTTCAGCATGTAGAAAAGTAGCAGATGAAAATGCAACTGTCTATGGTAACATGTATACAGTGGGGTCGAAGATTAAAGTTGAATGTCATGCGGGGTATAGGACTGGTAACGACACTAACGACACGCTGCCAATAGAATGTGGCAATGACGGGAACTGGACCAACGCTCCTACATGTAGCGCAAGTAAGTGAATCTTTTGTTTATCTTGAACATATTTTATTTCTAATTTTGTACAGGAAAAGGGATTGATCCACAAATTCTGCCTTCTTAGAGTCGGCTCTACCCATGCAGCTTTACAAATAATACTTTTGGAGTGAAATGGAAATGAGAGAGAGAGAGAGAGAGAAAGAGAGTGAGAGAGAGAAAAAAAAGAGGGAGAAAGAGAGAGAGAGAGAAAGTGAGAGAGAAGAGAGAAGGAGAGAGAAAGAGGGAGAGAGAGAGAGAGAGAGAGATTGTGTTTAGGTGCAACCATTTACATTGGATGAGAAGATTTGGATTTGTCTTGTTTTTATGTCGTTTTAACAGCATTTCAGTGATATCTCAACGTCCAGCTAATTAAAGGTATAGGAATACCCCAAGAAACACTTTAAGCACTATATTAGGCACAAATCGGCACAAGCCAGCTGGAAGGTTTCCCCAAATAAAATTCCGAATGCCCAGACCGGATTTGAATCCACAGCGGTGAGGAGTTTAGTGGTGTAAGTTACAGTGACTATGCCAATAGGCCAAGAAGGTCCCTTTGGATCAGAAGAAAAAAAATAGGTAAATGAAAATACTAAACAACATATAAAGTGGTAAGGCTTAAAATCTATACAGACCCAATATGAAACGAAGACTTGATAGAGATTTACACTGTTTTCATAAAGGCCAATATACCTTAATAGTAAGAGAAAGCGTTAAATAAAAGTAAACACAGCATTGATTCATATTATCTGCGGCTTTCGAATACAGGATTCCAATTGGTCCTATGTTTTACTCATTATCGCCTAGAATTTCAAAAAGACAATTCAAGTTTATATCAAATATATACATGTACATTATATCTAGTCCATTTTGCTTTTTCAGTAATATTTTTAACATATATTGGAAGATGACTAACAGTGCACGTCATTTGGGTTCACGCTGTTAGTATAGGACGAATGTGCATTTCACAAGTTTATGTCGATAAAATAGTTATACATAGCTAATGTTAACATGTTATTTATGAACGGACTTTAAATAAATAAATCTGAATAAGGGGAGATCCTTTGAAAGCACAGAAAACAAAGCAAATACTGAAAATTGCAGACTGGTTTAATTGAGTCTGTTCATGAGCAATACTGAAATATGCAACAGTGCTCACGCCCCCCTAGCACCAGCTTAAGCGGAATTCAACCTTCAACTGTAAATGCGCTGAAATCAATGATTCCAAAGGACCAGAAAGTATAACAACACTGAGAATGAAGTACGGGGCGACTTTTTACAGCCGCCACACAAGCACTTAACATCTGCTGTTGTGCATTATATAAATCTGAATAAGGGGAGATCCTTTGAAAGCACAGAAAACAAAGCAAATAGTGAAAATTGCAGACTCGGTTTAATTGAGTCTGTTCATGAGCAATACTGAAATATGCAACAGTGCTCACGCCCCCTAGCACCAGCTTAAGCGGAATTCAAATTCAAAGTTTGATTTGATTTGACTGTTTGTAAAGGATTGGTATTGACGTCGATAAGGTTCATTAAATGGTTATAGGGCAAAATGCGATATACTACTGTAAGAACAAGATGCGTTTGCGAAACATTCTGAATCTGAATCTGAATATAGTATGTCGTAGAATCCTATAAAGGCTTTTACACGACGGATGTGAAGAGACGCCATTTTATTGGCGATGATCTCGTAGGGCTGTCTTAAAAGCCTCTACGGAATCAGCATGCACTGCGCTGTCTGGAAGTTTGTTCCACTGCATCATAGTGTCTACAAAGAAGAAATGTCTGTACTGTGGGGTTTTGCTATTTGGGACTGTGAGTCCTCTTGTGTTGTTGCATACCTGGTTTTCAATTATATTATTCGTACTGTAATCTTTAAATTTAGTAGCTTTAATGTTTCTCCTTGGTTTTGCCGGTTTGGTAAATGTTTGTGTTGGTAGAGCTGGTACTAGACCTTCTACTTCCTTGTACATGAGTATTAAACGAAGGCTTAGTCTCCTGTCTTCAAGGGTCTCTAGTTCCAGCCGTTCTCTCATTTTGGTGATAGCCCCTGTCTTCATGTCTTTCTAGTTTTTTGTTATAAATCTGATTGCTCGGTTTTGAATTTTTTCTATTTTGTCGATGTCCCCTTTGAGGTAACGATTCGAGATGGTTGTTCCATACTCCATTATTGATCGTACTACTGAAATGTATGCTGTTTTTCTGCATTTTTCGGGAACGTTTCTAAGGTTTCTGCTAAGGAATCCAAGTGTGTTATTAGCTTTCTTGCATACATTGTTTATGTGCACATTCCATTTGAGGTCTTTTGATAGCTGTATGCCTAGATACGGATTATCTTGTACCTCTTGTAGAAAGTGGCTATTAAGTTGATATAATTTGGTTATCTTTTTGTTTATTGAGAGTATGTAGCATTTCTTTGTATTGAATCTCATGCCCCATTTGTATGCCCATATTTCTAAGCTATTTAGGTCTGTCTGTAGTTTTTCTTGGTCTGTACTACTTTGATTATCCGGTACAGTAGGCAGTCATCTGCAAACAGTCTAACAGATGATTTCACACAGTCTGGGAGGTCATTTATGTGACAAAGGAACAGGATTGGGCCAAGAACAGTTCCTTGGGGGACTCCGGAGTCCACTGATGTTTCACCTGACTGATCCCCCTCCACAATGGTTCACATTTTACGAGTGGTCAGGAAGTTGGTCAGCCAGGTATGAATACTTCCTTGGACTCCGTATTTTTTTATGCCCCCTGATGTTACCAATACCTCTAAATTACCTTGACCTGTGACAGATATGACATGATGTGAATAGGCTTATTTGGTGGAGTACTTACGCCTTATATGGCGACTCTATCATATGTACTGTAAGTTATGGTCAATGTTAATATTCAGCCTTTTGTACCTCTAAATGAATCTGACTTTTGTATGGCATGCCCAAGGTTGTATTGAACTCGGGGATTTTGAGTAAACGCACATACCAAATTGAAAACTCTTTTATAGTTGCAAGATTATGGTTAAGGTTAAAGTTGTGGATAGACAGACATACAGACAGACATACATAGACAGAAAGTAAGATAAACATACAGACAGGCAAACACACATACATATGGATGTACCAAAATTAATATACACGACTATGTCGTAGAGGGGGGGGGGGGGTGTATTTAATTTTTTTTACTTAGTGTCTCATAATTTTATCTTTTCTTTCATAAGTTTAGAAGACATAAGAAACTTCCTTGTCCTAGCAATGAACTGAATTCCGTTTTATCCCGTATTATGAGTGTCTACGTTTCTTTTCGTATGCTCAAAACAATAAACCCTGACATTTAGAATAGAAAATTCCAGTTACAAATAAAGAAATTACATGTATATTTTCAAAACACAACACTAAATAGAAATATGTGAACGAGGTTAAATCAGAAATTGAATTTTTTAAATTCTAGGGGTGAATGGGTTAAGTACTGACCATTCGTAAAAAATAATCTAAAGCATGCTTAGAATTAGCTCAAACATGCCAAGAATTTTCTTAAACATGTCGAAAAATATCTAAATATGCCGAGAATTATCTAAAACAAGCCGAGAATGATCTAAAACATGCCGAGTACTATCTCAAACATGTCGTGAATTATTTAGAATAAGCCGAGAGTTATCTCAAACATATCTTGAATTATTCCTAACATGTCTAGAATTATCTAAAACAAGCCGGGAGTGATCTAAATCATGCCGAGTATTATCTCAAACATGTCGTGAATTATTTAGAATAAGCTGAGAGTTATCTCAAACATATCTTGAATTATTCCAAACCTGTCTAGAATTATCTAAAACAAGCCGAGAGTGATCTAAATCATGCCGAGTACTATCTCAAACATGTCGTGAATTATTTAGAATAAGCTGAGTGTTATCTCAGACATATCTTGAATTATTCCAAACATGTCTAGTATTATATCAAACATGTCGAGCATTATCTAAAAGATACCGAAAATTATCTAAAATTTGCCAAATATTATCTCAAATATGCCGTGAATTATCTTAAACATGCCGCAAATGAAAACAAGCCGATAATTGTCTATAACATGCCGAGAATTATTTAAAACATGCCGATAATTATAAAAAATATGCCGATAATTATCTCAAACATACCGTGAATTGTTTCAATTAAAGATATCTTGCCTCTCCACTGATCCTGCCACAGGAGTCTACATTCTTCTTCTTCTTGCTTTACAAATGACGAGGAAATACTTTTTCAATTTTCAGTTTGTGCAGAGCAGCCTGCCGCAGTCCCCAATGCAGAAATGAGACCTGTAACCGCTGCTGAACGCTACTACAACTTAATGATAGATGGGAAACTTAGCAAACTCTTTTCCCCAGGTTTTGTTTTAACACGAACATGCCGAAAATGATCTAAAACAAGCCGAGAATTATCTAGAACAAGCCGAGAATTATATAAAACATGCCTATAATAATCTAAAACATCCCGATAATTATCTAAAAAATGTCGAGAATTATCTCAAACATGCCGTGAATTGTTTCAATTAAACAGATATCTTGCCTCCCCACTGATCCTGCCACAGGAGTCTACACTATTCTTCTTGTTGCTTTACAAATGACGAGGAAATACTTTGTTCAATTTTCAGTTTGTGCAGAGCAGCCTGCCGCAGTCCCCAATGCAGTAATGAGACCTGTAACCGATGCTGAACGTTACTACAAGTGCAATGAAGGGTTTGTTACTTCAATGAACACGACCTACCTAACACAAGTGTGTCAGACTAACGGGACTTGGACCTCTCCGTTAGCCGGTTGCATCAAACACGCAGGTCAGTCTCAATCTCGCATTTGTCATTCATTTTAAAGAGATACCCAGCTGTGTAAATGCAAAACAATGAAAATAACAACGAAATAAAAGCAAATTTGCACTAGCAAATGCAATAAAGAAATGAGGTCGTTACAAAAACATCCTAAAGAACAATCACTGAATCTTACTATTAGTTTTTAACATCGTTTTTTCTACTTCGAGCCATGACGGAGTAGATCTTCGCGTAACTCCTTACCTCTAAATGACGCCTTAAAGCGCGTTTGTAAAAAGTTTAGGTCCTGATCAAACGCCGCGTCACGCGGCGTCTAATAAGGACCCAAACTGTTTGACACTCTTATCGACATTTGTTTAGTAATTCAACCTTAAATATAACTTTTGAGCGTGTCTTACAGACAGCAATACTGAAGCAGACGGCAATAAAGCGGCAAAGGGGTAAAAATCTCCCGAATAATTTGATAATGAAAGGGTTAACTTCGCTACATACAATTGAAGCCGTATAAAAGAGACCGCCGAATAAAAGTAGTTTTCATCTAAGACATAACATCATTATAGATTATTACACCTCGCTTTGAGGTACAATGTTAATTTCCCATAGACCTAAAGTTAACATATTGCATGTCTTTTACATCTATCCAAAATATACTGTCACTCTTTATGATATTCCTTTTGTGACGTCCTTCTAAGTGATAGTATTTTTTTCCTCCACTCTTTAATGTACTGTCAACTATGATATGATTTTCGCTATGGGAACATAAAAGAATGTTTATAAACAATGTGATGTCGTACCCGGCGACGTCATTTCCCGCGTTAAGTACATGTCCGCGCTAAATTGGTATTCACAACACATTCTATATAATACGAATGAGACGATTCCAAAGCCAGGGTTGATAAGCTCGATGTAATAAAATAAATATTAGATGTCAGTTTGCGTGACATTCAAATTGTCAACCCTCGAAAACTTAAAATGTCACACTCGGCTACGCCTCGGGGTAACATTCTGTTTTTCGGATTGACAATTTGAATGTCAAGCAAACTGCCATCTAATATTTATATAATATTCTCCGAGGGAAATTTAGGACATATGTTTTCTAGGCGGAAAATGTTGGAGTTAAACTTAATTTTGCCACCAAATAGTATGTGTGACTATCAATTGAAATGACACTTGAAAGAATCCAAACGAGCAGTCACAGCATTTTTTGTTTTCTTTTTGTTGTATTTGAAAACAATGGTCAACAACGTTACCTGTATGCAGTATTAATGTATGTTAATTGCCAACTAGGCACATTTCTAAACCTTTACGCCCTTTCTACTAGTTTTTATTTAAAGGGAAATGGACAGTTTCGATCAAGTCGGTTTTATATCGTAGATTTGTCTTACAAACAACATATGTCCAAATCCCGTTGTCGTTACAATGCATATAAGCGAAAAAGATAGATTATAAACAATCCAAGTAAGTCGGAACTATTCGGTCTTTATCCTATTTGTGGCGTCAATGACATGTCCTCTGTAGTAAGTAATAAGCTCTTACTCTATGCAGATGACTCTGCAATATTGGTATCTGCCAAACACAAGCATGACATAGAACATATTCTAAGTCACGAATTAGACATGTTAACCAGTGGCTTGTAGATAATAAATTGTCAATACACCTTGGTAAGGCAGAGTCCATATTATCTGGATCCCAGCAAAGGTTAAAATCCCAGTCTAATCTTGAAATAAATTGTAATGATCAAAACATTGAAACCAAGTCATCTGTTAAATACCTTGGCGTAACAATTGATCAAAATTTGTCTTTTAAGTCTATGGCCAAGTGAGTTATTACGAAATCCAATGACAGGCTGAAGTTCCTATATCGCAAAAGTGAATTTCTCACTGCACATACTAAAAAACTGTTGGTTACTTCGCTGATTCAATGTCACTTTGACTATGCTTCGTCAGCCTGGTTTAACAGTTTAACAATGGGACTAAAACACAAATTACAAGTCACACAAAATAAGCTCATAAGATTTGTGTTGAATTTAGAATCTAGGTCACATATTGGGAAGGAGCATTTTTTAAGTCTTAACTGGATGCCTGTTGCAAGCAGGGTAAATCATATAAGTTTGTGTCATGTTTTTAAACTTAATTCATTTTTAGCTCCTTCATATCTTGGTGAACATTTTACCCCTATCAGTACTGTTCATAAGTATCCAACCAGATTTAGGGTACAGGTAGTCACCGCATCTGATAAGTCAGTTTACTCCATGTCAGATAGTAAAAGATTTGCTATTCCAAAGGTCAAAGGTTTTGGAATGAAGTCATTTGCTTACAATGGGTTTTGCCTATGGAACAGTTTGCCACAAGATGTGAGAGATGCAACTTCTATTTCTTCTTTTAAATCTAAGGTTAAAGAACATTTTCTATCATCAAATTTGATCTTTACTATGCTTCTTTATGCATTATTAACATGGTAATTATAGTTGTTTTCATTTAATGTTTAAAAATAGAAAATGTGTTTTTGTAGGTCTAACTGTTTCAAGGCAAAACTCTTAAACTTTTAATTGAGTTGTAACTATACATACAGGTATTTTAATACAGCATGTGTTATTTAATTATTCTGTGATAGAAATATAAGTTTGTATATTAAATTTTCATCTTTAATTCTTTTAAATATAATTTAAACTTTAACTTTATTTAGTCTTACATTTCAGTAGCATGCTGTGATTTAGAATCTGATTGTGATACCTTCCTGTTTCATACAATGCTATATCTTAGGGACCACAATGGAAATAAGAGTAATTCTTACTATTTTTTGTGTTATCCTTGGCATATAATGTTGAGTGAAATCATACATATTGTTGCTTATTGTTTACTGTGTATGTTTTTAATAACAGATTGCCATGTTATTGTACATTTTATGTTTAAAATAAATCTATCTATCTATATATCCCCACGCATGTTGTCGGGTACTTTGGATGTACAGGGTACATGCAGCTTAGGTCATTATTTTTCTGATAAAAGAGTTTGAAACTTTAAGTGATTTTCGAATAAATACTAACTAAACTGTCAATAAAGGTACAATTAAACATAATGATAGATGGAAAACTTAGCAAACCTTTTTTTTCACGTTTTGTTTTAACACGAAATGAATATTTCAACTAAACACATACGCACACGATTCGGGAATGTATGTGTATTAACAATGGCATGCTGCATCCTGATTGCAAAAAGTAGATCCCTCGTGATAATTGCTGTCTTTACCATCGAAAAAACCCACCACTAATCCGATTAGTGACACTAGAATTATCAACCAGACCCATAAACCCATAAAACACCCGTCGAGGCAGACTTGCATTTTCGCCGACACGGGGCTCGCCGCTTCCGGAAATGTATGATAAAACTGCAATCTTTACTTGCCGCGTGAAAGGTCGGAACATTTTATGTCTTGCCCGGTTTGTTAATGACCCGTGTCAATATTTCAGGAGTATTCTTTAGAAAATTAAAGGCATTTAACCGCGAAACGTAATGTAAAACAATGCCATAATTATGGCAAGTTTCAGACATTCAAAACTAGTTTGTTCTTTTATAAAAAACAATCGAAAACCAGGAGCGTTCAACTTACATGGGTATTCGCATAAAAACCAACCGTACACAAAACATGTTTGTTTAACAGGGTTAAACTGATTATTATATTGATATCAATTTCAAAAAACGGTCTTTCTTCTTTACAAACTAAAATATGCTATAAATGCCTTATTTTGAAAGTTTTTCAGGATTTCATAATTCAATGTTGGCATTTTAATACATGACATTTTGTTTTAAACCAAGTTGTAATCAGCTGTGCATTTTCCTTTAAAAACACAGTGCACGGGAGCAGCCATTTTCATTCGCACAGTTAACACTGTATGATACCATGTGAATTCTATCAGCATCCAGGAAATTATAGGTATTATATCCGTATATATAGCTTGCGATTAAACAAAACTGCAATTTTTGCCATTAATTTAAAACACATGGTCGGCAGCAGTCTGACTGTTCTGTATGTGTATGTTTAGATTCGTTCCAGAGACCGTTATAATTGCTTTAATGTAGCAATGACGCATGTACTCGTATTTCTAAAAGTCTACGATACGGTTCATTCTACAGTATCTAGGTTCAGAATTTAACACGACAAATCTTGAAATGCTTTGGCTTCATACGCTATTACATTGATTATATCGTCACTGTAATTCTATTATTGTTTACAGCTGATGCAAATGGTGCCACATCGTACATGTTTGGATTTCTAAAGAACATCAAAACATTCCATCTTCCGCGTGTTTATGTTGTTGCTGCATACCGTGCAACAATATATATTTCATCACCATTACAATCTTTTCAAGGCCATGTTACATTTACAAATGGAAGTGAAATTGTCATACTATCGAACCTGTTACGTCCAAATGCTACCGGCGTTTTTCAAGATGGATTTCACTTGGAGTCATCCGCAGCTGTTGAAATTTATATTGAAAACGGCCTAAATGGCAGTACAGGAGCAAGTGTTGTGATACCGGAAAAACATCTTTCAACGGAATATATTCTCTTTTCTTGGGCAGACAAACGCGACCAAACGGCAGAGTGTGCAGTTGTTGGAACAGTGGACGACACCGAAGTAACAGTTTTCTTTCCAAATGGGTCTCGGAATAAGCTTAACATAGATCGTTACCAGGTTTATCACTACCAAACACTGGCTGACATATCTGGAACCATCATACAATCTTCAAAAAACATTGCCGTGTTTGCTGGCCACGAGTGCGCTTATGTTATCACGTGTTACTGCGATCACCTGTATGAACAAATGCCCCCAGTACGTGATCTACAAACTGAATTTATCGTTTCTTATCCCTATCCACGATACAAATACGTTTTCAGGATAACCACCTATACAGACAATACGAAAATTGTACTTTCAAACGGAGAGTCTGTTACACTTGATCATGCAAAGTTTTGGCAACAGCAATTTACTGGAGAACCCATCTATATCAAAGCTACAAACCCAATTTTAGTCGCTGTTTATTCCCTTGGAAGACTAAGTAAACCAGCTGGTTTTCCGGATGATTTCGATGGATCCATGCTGATCGTACCTGGACTGACACAATTTAAATCTGAGTACCATTTATTCGTTCCAGGAGGCGTGACCAGGTGTGTGTTGATGATCACATACCCTTCGTATAGATCAAACATAGATAATATCAGACTAAACCATACGGACTTTATTGCGAAAAAAGCTGTTGATGTTTTCGTGACGGGACGGGGACCGTACACAATACTGTATGCTGAATTGTTCAAAGGAAGTAGTATACTTTACACAGTAGATGGAACACCATTTGGTGCCTATCTCTCTTTCTTTAGAAATAAGTCTGAATCTTGGTTCAGTCTACCGTATAGATTCTAAACTACCAGACAGTATAACTTCAGATAAATGCTTCACCCACTTATATCAAAGCTACAAACGCAATTTTAGTCGCTGTTTATTCCCTTGGTAGAGCAAGTAAACCAGCTGGTTTTCCGGATGATTTCGATGGATCGATGCTAATCGTACCTGGACTGTTACAATTCAAATATTAGTACCATTTATTCGTTCCTGAAAGTGTAATCAGGTGTGTGTTGATGATCACATACCCTTCGTATATATCAGATATAAATAATATCAGACTGAACCATACGGATGTTATTGCGAAAAAAGCTGTTGATGTTTCCGTGACGGGACGGGGACCATACACAATACTGTACGCTGAACTGTTCAAGGGAAGCGGTATTCTACACACAGTAGATGGAACACCAATTTGTGCCTATCTCTCTTTCTTTAGAAATAAGTCTGAATCTTGGTTCAGTCTACCGTATAGATTCTAAATTACCAGACAGTATAACTTCAGATAAATGCTTCACCCACCTATATCAAAGCTACAAACGCAATTTTAGTCGCTGTTTATTCCCTTGGTAGAGCAAGTAAACCAGCTGGTTTTCCGGATGATTTCGATGGATCGATGCTGATCGTACCTGGACTGTTACAATTCAAATATGAGTACCATTTATTCGTTCCTGAAAGTGTAACCAGGTGTGTGTTGATGACCACATACCCTTCGTATAGATCACACATAAATAATAACAGACTGAACCATACGGACTTTATTGCGAAAAAGGCTGTTGATGTTTTCGTGACGGGACGGGGACCGTACACAATACTGTATGCTGTATTGTTCAAGGAAAGTGGTATATCTTTCTTTAGAAATAAATCTCAATCATGGTTTAGTCTGCCTTATAAATTCTAAACTGTCCATGCATTGTATCTGCTTAAACACAAATCGAAAATTGTCTAGTTCTTTCTGGGCAACTATTTTATTAACAATATTGTTAAATAGATTCGGAAAAACATTAAATGGGTCATCTGTGTTGTAATTCAAGCTCTTTTATGAAAAGATAACATTTTGAAAAATTTATATAGTTGATAACAAAATCATTTCAACAAAATTCCTGGCGTTTTTGTTATTTTGTTCAAAAAAGTTAACTTGAATACATACAAAACAATATAGTTTGCCCGTATTGGCACACATGCTTTCTTAGACTAGTATTATTCTACAAGCAAAATTTCATAAAACCTTTCACGAAAACTAAGCTCACCTGCGAGCTATATTAAGTGACCAATCAAAAAAAGAAGACGCATAGTGATACTTTGTTTCAGACGATTGTGTATTAAGCAAACCTAAACCAGGAACCTACAGTAGGAAGTATTCTTTATTTTTGGCCCTGGATTAGGCGGATACCTTTTTTCAATCACTAGCACTGCTCCGTGGTATTATTAAAGGGTATGTCCATGATAAAATGACAGCAATAGATTCCTATACAGTGGCCGCCTCCCTTCATCGGCCCTCTGAAATACGATTTTCTCCTTACATCAACGCTTGTCGTTGTTCCCTGAACAAGACAGTTATGCCCACCATTTTCATGACTGCAATATCGTCTGCTGTATTTCTCAAGGTTACATATTGGACATTTTGACAGAAAAAACCGTCATGACGAGTGACAAACAGCTTGAATCGAGATAAGAAGCCGTGAATCCGCGTCTGATCTGGATTCAAGCTGTTTGCAAATGTAAGCCAATTGCTGTCCCTATAACGACTTCCTCTGAACAAAACACACAATCTAAGTCTCCCACTGTGTGATTTTAGGTAGAAAGGGAGCACTGTACACAATTCATGTAGCGGGACTAAGCTATATATACAAGATAATAAAGAAACGTCTACTAAAATATATAGTGCTTTACTGTATAGCACCATATCTAAATAAATACTCATTTTTTTCACTTAAGTTTTTTACCTGGTGCAGACATCCTTTTTTCTGTATCAAGCCAACAGTACTAATTGTCTCATTAATACATGTGGCTTCCAATTCTCGCCAAGATGTTGAATAAATTATGAAAGGCACACCATTTTTTAGCTCGACTGTACGTAGTACATGACGAGCTATTGCAATACCCCCGGTGTAGTCGTCGTCGTCGGCGTCGTCGTGAACGGCGTAAACAATTTTAAGAAAATGTCTATAACTTCTATGTTCCTTGAGTTATTGCTTTCATAGTTGGTATGTGTGTGTATATGGACAAGACCTTTCCATGCACAGAAAAATGTTGACCCCTGTGACCTTGACCTTGAACTTATGGCCTGCGTTTGGGTTTCGAAATCTGCGTTTAGGCATTGAAAAATGCCTTTAAACTTTTATGTCCCTTAAGGTATTGCTTCCATAATTGGTATGTGTGTGTATATGGACAAGACCTTTCCACGCACAGAAATTTGTTGACCCCTGTGACCTTGACCTTGAACTTAGGGCCTGCGTTTAGGTTTCGAAATCTGCGTTTAGGTTTCGAAAAATGCCTTTAACTTCTATGTCCCTTGAGGTATTGCTTCAATAGTTGGTATGTGTGTGTATATGGACAAGACCTTTACATGCACAGAAAAATTTAGACCCCTGTGACTTTGACCTTGAACTTAGGGCCTGCGTTTAGGTTTCGAAATCTGCTTTTAGGTTTTGAAAAATGCCTTTTAAATTCTATATCCATTAAGGTATTGCTTCCATAGTCGGTATGTGTGTGTATATATACAAGACCTTCCCATGGTCAGAAAAATTTAGACCACTGTGACCTTGACCTTGAACTTAGGGCCTGCGTTTAGGTTTCGAAATCTGCGTTTAGGTTTCGAAAAATGCCTTTAACTTCTATGTCCCTTGAGGTATTGCTTCAATAGTTGGTATGTGTGTGTATATGGACAAGACCTTTCCATGCACAGAACATTTTTGACCCCTGTGACCTTGACCTTGAACTAAGGGCCTGCGTTTAGGTTTCGAAATCTGTGTTTTAGTTTAGAAAAATGCCTTTAACTTCTATGTCCCTTGAGGTATTGCTTTCATAGTTGGTATGTATGTGTATATGGGCAAGACCTTTACATGCAAAGAAGAATTTAGACCCATGTGACATTGACCTTAAACTTATGGCCTGTGTTTAGGTTTCGAAATCTGCGTTAAGGTTTTGAAAAATGCCTTTAACTTCTATATCCCTTAAGGTATTGCTTCAATAGTCGGTATGTGTGTGTATGTAGACAAGACCTTTCCAAGCTCAAAAAAATTTAGACCCCTGTGACCTTGACCTTGAACTTAGGGCCTGCGTTTAAGTTTCGAAATCTGCGTTTAGGTTTCGAAAAATGCCTTTAACTTCTATTTCCCTTGAGGTATTGCTTTCATAGTTGGTATGTGTGTATATGGACAAGACCTTTCCATGCTCAGAAAAATTTAGACTCCTGTGACCTTGACCTTGAACTTAGGGCCTGTGTTTAGGTTTCGAAATCTGCGTTTAGGTTTAGAAAAATGCCTTTAACTTCTATGTCCTTTAAGTAATTGCTTTCATAGTTGGTATGTATGTGTATATGGGCAAGACTTTTACATGCACAGATAAATTTTGACCCTTGTGACCTTGACCTTGAACTTAGGGCCTGTGTTTAGGTTTTGAAAAATGCCTTTTACTTCTATGTCCCTTGAGGTATTGCTTTCATAGTTGGTTTATGTGTGTATATGGACAAGACCTTTCCAGGCACAGCAAAATTTAGACCCCTGTGACCTTGACTTTGAACTTAGGGCCCATGTTTAGTTTCGAAATCTGTGTTTTGGTTTCTCAAAATTTTTATTTCTCCTATGTCCATTGAAATATTCCTCTCATATTCAGTTTGCATGTGTATATGGACAAGATCTTTCCTTGCATGCAAAATGTTTGAGCCCTCTGACCTTGACCTTGAACTTAGGACCCGCGTTTAGGTTTCAAAGTCTGCGTTTAGGTTGCTCAAAATTTCTTTAACTCATATATACACTGAGATATTTCTTTCATATTTGGCATGCATGTGTATAGGGACACGACCTTTCCATGCATGCAAAAAATTAGCCCAGTGTCCTTGACCTTGAACTAAGGTCGCGAAAGGTTTTAGGTTTCGAAATCTGTGTTTAGGTTTCAAAAATGCTTATAATTCCTATGTCCCTTGATGTGTTATTTTCATATTTGATTTGCCAGTGTATATGGACAAGACCTTTCCATGCAGGCAAAAAGGTTTACCTCTGTGACCTTGAGTGTGCTTTTAAGTTTCTAAAGGTGCCGGTGGAGAGCTTTGTTGTCTCTCTGACAACTCTTGTTTAATGTAGACGTTTCCTTTTCTGTCTGGTACGTATGTACATAATTTATATTATAAATGTTTTTGGCTATCTAAGTTAAACAGTATTTTTGTGGCTAGACAGTACTAGATATAATTTATGTAGCTGGGCAGGGACCCGTTTCATAAAACTTCGTACGACAAATGTTGTCGTAAGTCAAAACTTTAAAATACATTTAATTTCTGATTTCTCAATATAATCCTGTCTTGTGACATCGTTTTGGAATCGTCTTTTCAAGACGATTCCAAAAAGATGTTACAAGACAGGATTAGATGGAGAAATAAATAATAATTGAGACTTTTATAATCTGAGTTACGCCAACATTTGTCGTACGAAGTTTTATAAAACGGGTCCCTGAACTATAAATTACTTATGTGACTGGCTATATTGTGTATAATCTGTGTGACGTATAGAAAATGAAGAGTGATATTTACCATACACATACAGTCAAATATCAATTTCTCGAACTCGGTTTAGTCGAACATACCTGTATTTCAAAGTTACGTGGCTAAGCCACACTTTAACTTTGAAATATGGGTATGTTCGGCTAAACCGAGCATGAAATGATGAAATTCATGTGTCGACCTATCGTATAGTTCGAGTTAAGAGAGTTCGAGATATCGAAGATATCTCCTGATATTTACATGACAACCCTTCAAAACTACCTCTTTTTAAGCGATGTGAACTGATGTCCTTTTCAATAACTTTTTTTCGATCATTCGCTGGTGTCCCAGAGACATCCCAACCTTGCCGCTGTTCTGAACTCATTTGCCCTATTGGATGTTTCTGTTTATTTGACAGAGATGATCCAAACTGCCTAGAACTAAAACGGAAGGCAGATTTTGATCCTGTGTACTGGTTCGCAACGATTAAGATTAGCCGACTCATCTTGCTAATAATCTTATCTCACAATCCCTCATAATTCATGTGCACTATATGACATATTCCGCGTGTCAGTGTCATAGAAACAAACTCATCCATCCATCAATTCTTGCTGCTGCAGCGATATTGATTTATAGAAACGTATCTGCCCAATCCAGTAGGAAAAATGATCTCCAGTTTCATGTAAAATAACATGTTTACTGCGTTGTAGAGTATTACTGTATTTCGAAAAGTAGAAATCTATATCTCAGTTCCCCTTAAAAACACAACACCCTTAAATACCCGTGTTGTAACGCGGTGTCTGATCTGGCATCAAGCTGTTTGTTATACGTCATTAATTAATTTTCTGTCAAAATGTCTATTATGTCAATTTGAGAAAAACAGCAGACGACAATTTTAAGCAGACGATATTGCAGTAGTAAAGCGTTAGACATAATTGTCCTGTTCAGGGAACTGCGGCAAGGGTTGTTGTAAGACAGGAGTCGTTGTTACGAGGGCCGTTGTAGGGAGGGAGCACTGTATAGACCTTCTGAAACGGAAAAAGATTGTTGGGCCTGTATTTGCTTGCATTTAGAATAGGTATATAATAATGTTTAATTTTCGACATGTTTTAGACTTTAGTACAGCTTGGGTCATGCCCGTCGAAAGTTAAGGTCATTTTGTTCTCAAAAAGGCTAAAAGTAGCATTGGTCATAAGTTCGAAATTTCATGTTGTAGAAATTTCATACTTTGAACGTGTATTAAGCTCAGAAGCCCATTGAGTCAATCATATCGGGAAAAAGTCAAAGTCATTTGGAGGTTAAAAAGGCTGAATTCATGTTTGGCCATTACTTTGGAACAACATGTAATAGATACACATGTACTTCATATTTGGCACATACACTCAAACCAAGAAGCTCTTCGGCACACTACAACTTATGTCATGTAAAACAAAGGTCAATGTCATTATGATCAATTTCACAACTTTAAAATTTCACTTCCAATGTATATTGAAAGTTTTACCTTTTGGAGCTTTCGTCTGTGTAGTGTGTAATACAGGCTTTATCAACCAACTGATGTTTCACTGTGACTAAGCATCGCTCGAGGCTTTAATGGGCGATGTTAATGCAATGTCCAAAATATGTGGCAAGTTGTAGGGCCCCCTGTCCTTATTCGTTGATAAAGCCCGTAGTACACATGCGAATGCTCCCAGGTAAATCTTTCAATATACATTGTGTGTGAAAATTTAAAGTTTTGAAATTGATCATAATAAACAATACCACACAGTTAAATTTCCACAAGAATCAAAGGCCAGTTTCATTTTGAAGTCATGACGACATAAGGAGGGGTAAGTTTTCACAAACACATATTGGATAATAGCTTTTTTGATAAAATTCACTAGACTAGGACTCATGATTTATTTAATAATCAATCTTAACTGAAACTGATTTGTTCGTCATCAATTTTAAACAGCTGTCGTCTGATTTTATTTTTCAAATTAATTGTTTATGTATTTTGACTTAAGTAAAATTGAAACGAGTGTGAAACAGTTCGTCTGAAACGGCGTCTGATCTGGATTCAAGCTATTTGTCACTCGCCATTATTCTTATTCTATCAAAATGTCCACTTATACTTTAAGAAAAAATAGTAGCCGATAATTTTAGCAGATTTTTAAAAAGCATTAGATTTTAAAAGCGTTAAACATAATTGTCCCGTTTAGGGAACTGCGGCAAAGTTCGTTGTAAGGAGGGATTCGTTGTTGGGAGGACCGTTGTAGGGAGGGAACACTGTATATCATATAAAAGCACAGGTTGTCTTGTGTTTGCATAATGCGAAATTGAACTAGAATGGATTCGGATTTGTTATGATTTTACGTGGCTTAAACAGTATTTAGTCACATCGCGACGTCCAGCTAATTACGGGTGAAGGAAGACCCCAAAGAAGCACTGTATGCTCTTAGTTGCTCTGTTTAAACATTGTTAAAAAATAAGCTATAAATCCCACCCAAGTAAAGACCGATTTTTTTTCACTTGGCAGGGCGGAGGTTAACTTTGGCAAAGATAAACTAGTTTGTATTTGATTTAAGGGGTGATAGGTTATAGTCTTGTATTAAATACAATGTTGTTATTTCCTGATACTTTTAACATGAAGAAACACATGAGCGTGCTGCCATATCCACGTGAAAAAGTTGTGTACAGTGCCCCCCCTCTACAAAAACACCTAACGAGAAAAAAAGATTGCGTGTGATGTTGGGATGGAGTTTTTTTAGGGAGAGAAAAATAAGACTTGGTTTACATTTGCAAACATATTTGATCCAGATCAGAAGCCGCTCTGTATAGATCTAAGGAAAAAGTGAGGTCTATTTTTCAGTGAACCCTCACTTCAGATCTGGTTCTAACTAGTTTTAAAAATCGTCCATACGACGGCGAGATACGATCCAAGTTAGGATATCCGTTTGGGTATCTCGAAACCCCTATTTAAAGTCGGAGACAGTTCAATAAAAGTCAAATTGCGATAAAAAAAAATTAAATGCTGTTTTTAAGGGAGATTATCATAAAACGCTCCGTCATTAAAACTGTACATTTTCTCTCCCTTTAAAAACCCGGTGGAAAGGGGGTGGGGGGGGGGGGGGGGGTAGGTGGGGGGTTTGGTGGCGTTTTTTTTATGGATTAGACAAGTTATTTACTAGCTACGGTTTGAAATTGTTCACCAGAATTACAAAAAAAGTTGTTCGAACATTAAGCAAAATAATGCATTCTCACTTGCTAGATTGGGAACGTTACGTTCCGTTCTGACATTTTTAAACTATCCTATGTGTATTGGCCGAAAGTGTTCTGTACACTATATAGCATATGCTTCGAATAGCGGTGTGTGTGCACGCTGTGTAGTCGCATTTCAGCGTTGCTATTCGCGTTGCTATGTGTTAAACTTGTATAAAAACAAGGGCCACCTTATTGTTTAACATTTGCTTTGAGTATGGATATTCAGATTGAAATTATTTTAGTTTCTAACGAGCTTTCTTAAAGTACAGCGAGAAAGTTTACTGGGTAAAACCCTGATTTTATAATGCAGGTACATTACATGTAGTTAAGACTACTCTCGTACCATATTTAGAAACTGAAATGGCTATTACATCGATATTACATTAATCAAACCTATTTGGCCGGTACATGATATATTCATGTACAGGAAAACATATCTGGTCTAACTACACATTAAATGGATAAGACAGAAAATAAAGATATAAATATAAGGAACAAACAAGAACTTTTCGGCGCTCACGACGGTATGAACACATTAGCTTCGCAGGGTAAGTTTATCGGAAACGCCCTTTATCAAGTTTTTACCTCTTTACCATAATATTGTCGTCTATTTCAATATTGTTTTCTACATACGGAATAAGTCATGTCTATATGAGTAATAGTAACAAATATCTAACGCTTTCACAAACAAATCTATCATCAAGCCTTTACCCCTTTATCACCATATTGCCGTCTATTCCATTAATGTTTTCTACAAACGGTATAAATCATGTCTTTATAAGTAATATTGAAAATATTTTTAACGTTTTCACAAACAAATCTATGATCAGGCTTTTACCCCTATTCCACCATATTGCCGTCTATTTCATTACTGATTTCTACAAACGGAATAAATCATGTCTACCGGTATATGAATAATCTTAAAAATATTTAACGCTTCCATAAACAAATCTATAATCAAGCTTTTACCCCTATTCCACCATATTGCCGTCTATTTCAATATTGTTTTCTACAATATCGTTTAAAACGAACAAACAGTTTACCCATTACCCCATAAATACGCCTTTTTACGTCTTAAATTCATTCCTACACTTAAAGAAAAAATCCATTTTATACAGTCACGAATATCTGCAATAAGAAACAGTTTATATGTTCTAGCTGCTGGTAGCTTAAATCAGACTGAAAATAATACAGAATGCGCTTCAAGTTGTCAACTATATTCAG
Source organism: Gari tellinella (assembly GCA_922989275.2). Lineage (NCBI taxonomy): Eukaryota > Metazoa > Mollusca > Bivalvia > Cardiida > Psammobiidae > Gari > Gari tellinella. The sequence goes on along the minus strand of OV277866.1, from coordinate 28,897,256 downwards.
TACTAGAAACAGGCTATGAGGTAATGGACTCATGAAGTATGTCAGATGACAATTCAAAACGAGTGTTAAACAATTTAGGCTCTGATCAGACGGCGCGTGACACGGGGTCTGATCAGGATAATAATTGTTCAAAATATGTCTTTTTGCGCTTTTGACAAAATCTCTTACATCAAATGTACCTGTCTCTGTCTGCTAGATTATGTACAGTTCCCATACAGACATATGCATAATACACTCATTTGCACAAGTTCCTGCACACGTTGGCAGGTAAACTAATTAGTTTAGTAAGAGGTTCTCAAAGAAGCCATAAAACAGTTAGATAAATAACCTGTAGCAACACCCAAAGACGCATTTGTATACTTGAAGTGATTGACTACAAGACTTGGCCCAAAACGAATTGAAATACAGTGTTGTTTGTTGGCCTACTTCTAAATCAACATATGTTAACAGTGTTTTATTCAGGCAAGATGGCTCAATGATGAGGGGAGTGAATGTACAGTCGGCGGAGCGGTCAGTCAGACTGGTGACAGAGGAGAATACGTCATTCCTCATTTAAAGCATTCGCCCTCTGAAATTCAAATGTAGAGTTTGAAATTGAGTCTAGCCATTTTAAAGAGTTAGGGTTGCTTTTACAATACAGTTTATCCTCTCTATTTCGATCAGTAAAACAAGATTATTTGATTGTATAAAAGACAGACAACAACTTAGAGCAAGGTAACAGTAAAACAGAAAGCTCCTGAAGGAGTGTTGTTTAATTTACTGTCATCTTACTTTAACCCTTCACCTCATAGCCTGTTTCTAGTTTTGAAGAAAGGTGACCACTTAAAGCAGGTTGAAAATAAAGCAGAATGTGCTTAAATGCACATTCTGCTTTACTCTCAGCCTGCTTTAAGCTCAATTCTGCTAGGCTATATAAAAATAATTGTTATGGTTATTGTTCATGAGGGTATTAACTGAAACTATTTTCTTTAGCGGAGGAATAAATGAAATACACTAACAGTCGCTTATATGGGGGAAAGGGTTAAGCATTCATCTCCCATAAACTTATTACAAAGTGATCGTGAATGAGTTTTACGCAGACCGGGCTCCGAGGTTATCGATCGTTTTAGTTGAGTCTGATTGTGTTCCCAACCATTTGATTGGTCTGATTTGAGCCCAGGCTCAAATCTGACAAATCAAATGATTGGGAACGAGTTTAGACTCAAGTCAAAACTTTATTACCTCGGAGCCGGGCTTTCAGGTTTAAAGTGTTCAATCATGGCCGCGATGTAACTTTTAAAACTTAAAAAAAGACATGTCAAAATCATTTAAGTCGTTGTATGTATGCCAGTCATGCTAAAGAAAAATACAACAAGTCTTGTTCCAAAAAAAAACAATTTTTTCAGCCTGTCTGTCGGAAATGTCTTGGGGCATTAAAATGTTTGGAGTCTCTTTAAGATAAATATCTTACCTGTCAACTGTCTGTCTGAGTGTCAAAAAACTTTGAAACTACATGTTACAAAAATGTCATAATTATTTGGCATATGTATCCCACCAAATAAGTCATTGAGTTCAGTACAACATGGGTCATTTGAGGGAAGGGTAAATGCCATTTAGGGATCAAAATCACAAAAGGGCTTATTTTGGTTCGCAAACATTTCTTGGTGAGATTGTAATAAAGATTTTATAACTTTCATGGTGTCATTAATTCTGACTAACTTTAATGATATATTATCAAAGCTGTCTTCTATGGTGACATAACACTCCATACTCCGATGATTTCGTAGCTTTAGCCTACTAGTATGTATATACTTACTTACTTAATCCTCTTCGCCCAGTGATGATTTCATAACACCCCATGACCGATTTTAAGATGTCATAAACACGCATGCTATGTTTTTTGTGTAGTTAATACACAACCAATACATCCTGAAAAAATATAAACTGTTATGCTAGATAAATTGTATTTATGTATTATACGTTAGGTAATCAAATATTTTATAAGCTTCTACAATGTTTCAGTCAATCTAATGGTTTTTACTGGTTTTGCACAAACTGAGTATGAGAATTACAGTTTTTGTTCAGATTAAAACACCATAGTAGGCATGTTCTTAATCCAGACCATTTGCTAAAGAGCCAAACAAACATGCAAACAATTCATTATTATCAAGAAAGAAAGCAAACGAGCACAGTCAGTGCATAGATTAGACCTTAATCTAATCTATAGAAGAAGAAAAAGAAGAACGTTATTTTGACTGAAACTACAGTCAACTTATTCTAAAATCCATATAAATATTTACAATATACTACTAGTAAAATATGAAGGCAAATCTGATTAAGATCTATATCTTCTAATTTTCAACCAAACAAATGAAAGGTAAATTAATATCACATGGACGGTCTCAAATGCATTGTTTTGCTGTTGTTTTGTTGTTGCTGCTAAGTATTCAAGCTCCACGATTGATTCTATGTTCTGTGACGTCCCACATTGTAGTCACATTGTGATCAGCGGATGATCACTATTTCCGTCTGGTGACATCTGAAATGCCTGGTCCCAACATCCAAAGTTTAATTTCTAAGTTAAGTTATGATCTGATCCAGCGATGACAAAATTCTATTCTTAATGCTGGATACCAAGTTGCATGTAGAACAAAATACGTGAACATCTCAAAGGTTGAGGCCATCCGTCGACGACGACGAATATGGGGGACAAAACCCGCCGATGTTGGTTAAAGGTTCAGCCATTAGCTAGGCCTTCCACGCTTCGTCATGAACTGAACCTTTTTCCCCTTCCATGACTTGACCCCTTCGGTGGGAACAAGAAAAATGCATTGTTTAACTTTCTATAGAACTTTTATATATAGAGGACTATCACGGCGTTTGGTAAAAATGAGATTCCGAATTTCATAGAGTCTTTAATGATCCCGAACCGTTTGATAAATTCAAGTTAACATGTCACTTCGATCTACATAAACTACTACATGTTGTCTTGTGTTTTCATCGCTCGACATGGATCTTGAAATCCCACCCAAGTAGCAACACCACGTTCTCATGACATACAGTACTGATTACATATTTATGAATGTTTAACCCTTCGCTTCCAGACGTTATAACACTAACATAGGCAAACATATTTGATCATGATCAAACGCCGCGTTACGCGCCGTCTGATCAAGATTTAAATTATTTTACATTCATATACTAGTAAATGATATTCAAGGCAAGCGGTATTTTATTCTAAGCGTTTTAAATTAAAGCAGACGATCCATATGCGAGCAGAAAATGTTTGATAAAAAAGAGTTTTGACGTCGAACTATTGACGAAAGGTTAAACCATGTACATCCTAAGTTACGCTGTTCGAAGTCGAACAAACTCATTTCAGAGAAGGCTTTGCTATTATCAAGTCGTAAATTTGAATGACTGTAAACTGTTAGAAACGACGTGTCAGTCTCTATGGAAACATCTGCTTAACTCTTTTACAGCCAAAGTCGGCGGGCGACGACTTTGCAAACAGTTTGAATCCTGGCCAGACATCGTGTTACGCGACATCTGGTCCGCATCCGAAGTCTTTGGGTCAAACATATTTGATATAAATAATTAACATGTATTTCACAAATATACAACATAGTTTAGGATGGAAACGAAACCAAAATAGCTTATTGTGTTTCTCTTCTAAAGGAAAGTCTCCAATATTTCTTCAGTGAAATTGTTTAAAATCTATGAGATAATAGTTCAGGCAACAGTGTTAAAGAAGGCGATAAAATGTGAGGTTGAAAGTTTTCACATGGGAACATTTCAATTCAGATTACACAGCTGATGTTATAGTGTTACTGCGTCGCCCAGTTTCTTATCAGCTCTCACGCAGACAATATTGTTGCAGGCAAAGGTTGAATTATATGACACAAACGAAATAAATAATGCCTGTAGCGATTTCACGAACAAATTTATCGCAAGGGTTTACCCCTTCCCCGTCATATTGTCGTTTGTTCAATATTGTTGACTGCAATATTTTTGCAAAACAAGAGTTAAGACAATTTGTCTGACGGTATTTAAAAAGGAGTGTTAAACGGTATGGATACTGATCAGACACCGCGTTACGCGTCGTCTGACGTAAAGCCGTATTAAACATTTGTTGACAATGAAAACGGTTAAAGAGAGACAATCGAGAATGAACACTCTACGGGCGAGTTTATAAACAAATCGAGAAAAATCTATTACGTCACAAATAGTAATATGTGACGTAATTCCAGCATAATACTGGTCATGTGACTGCTATTGCTGGGTTATGTTTTCACGCCGAGTGGTTCAGTATTCAAATGTCGCCAAACATTTGGAACTCTGGCAATATTCGATGGCTGTAATGTAGATCAACTAACTCGTACAAAATTTTGTAGACCACACATATTGCAGACAAACGTTGTCGATCACATGTTATTTTTATAAGCTTTATATATGTAACAGCAGCCACTGTCTTAGGCATTACGTTTATTTTATTCACAATCGTTGGTATACCCTTAAGCACGGTATGTAAATGCCTATCGAAAATTTGTCAAAATCTCTTACATTCGATTTATCTGTATAACCTTTCGAGCGTCGATAGGAGTCACCGAGAACTCAGCATTACACCATGGGCTAAACTGTTGTTTTTTATATAGTTATTACAAATTCGCCCATCGCATCCAGAAAATTAACCATTTGACAATCCAGGGACCATACAGACTCAATTTGTTATTTTGACAATACATATGTTCGTGTATGCTAAAATGAATCTGTGGCAGATCATATTTCTAGAGCTTCTTAGCATAACGTTTGTTGCATTCACAATCGAATCAATTGCCACATTTATACCCATTCAACAATGGAACAAGTGTCCGCCCACGGAATCTAAGATAGAATCTTTCTGCGGTGTATCAATACAAACGTGCAGCAAGCAGTGTGACATCATACAGGGTTGCTTTTCATTCAATTATTTCCTAAGAGGAAAGTTATGCGAGCTGTTGGACAATGATAACGTGACCATAGGAGAAACAACAACCCTGCGATCATGTATTCACGGTGTTCGCTCAACGCACCCATCCAAATATGCAAGTATCTATATTTATCAAACTAAGTAATGCCTACCATTTGCTTCAGTTTCAATTTGCTTAAAAGGGTTTTATAAGGTTGACGCAAATTCACGAACGGTGCGGTATTTGCTCAGTAAATAATGAGCAGAAGTGTATTTGTTTAAAACGTTGTTCAAATCAGGTTGGACCACGAAGAACTCGTGTTACTCGTAGCAGCCAAATTAGAGAATAAAATAGTGATTTCCTTGTCAAAATTCACAAACTCCAGAGATTATAAACACTCAACAAAATTTTTAATTGGTTTTTAAGTTTACGTTAGTCGGGAATTTTCTGCAACAATTCATAAGTATTTCCTTGTATTTTAATGCTACATGTTTAGTTAATGGATGTACGAGATTTCATATCACGATAAGTAATTATCATTTTATGACGGAACTTAAGGTGTCTTGATAGCTTTAAAACTGCAAAAATTGTGTTTTTAACCTTTTTTCCGATTTTGATAGCCGACATTTTGTTCTACATTTTACCAAAATCTCCCAAACCAAACCAAACGCATTACACGGCTATCTGATCAATAAATCACACCTCATTAAGCACCCATAGTCCAGCCACGTGACCAGCTAGAGGCGTTCTCCAGCTGCTGTTGCGTGATGATTTATGGGTTTCGCATGTTAAAATCATTATTGAATTATGATTGGTATATTTTATTAAGGGTGGAGCTAAGGAAAATCGCTTACGAAATATGTGTCTTCTTATTGGTTGAAACAAAAAGGACATAGTTGAACCCCGGTATTCGCACTGTGTCAGACAGTCAATATGACACGCTTATCAGTTAATTGACGTTTTCGGCACCTCCTTATTTTCAGACACGCGGCATGTTTGAACAACGATTGTGTTCGCGGTTGGGGTCCGATTTCCATGCGGTTTAAAGCAGATGAAAGGGTATTATCTTCTCGAGGGAACCGTGTCTCAGAATTTTAATGAGGTTCTCCAGCTGTTCACAGCAAAGCATTACGTAATAGAAATCGACTTTAAACGGTAAAATAACTTTGATGTTACATAATAATAGTTGGAAGGGGAATTTTTAAAATCTGAGACACGGTTCCCTAGATATGTTACTGAAATGTATTATGGGCAATTTTAAAGGCGTTACAAATTAAGACGGCTTTGAAATCGCTGTTTATTGTTTTTTTGTCTTATAAAATCGTAAAAAATACAATATTGTTTTTAAAAAAGACATTTTGTGGTGACATGTGTACCACTTAAACCATTCAGCTATAAACTGGGGGAATGAATTATAAATCATGATGATAAATAAGAAAGATCCGCTTGCAGTATCAAAACTATCAAGCTACCTTAAGGAAATTTTCGAAATGAGGAAAAAAAACATAAACGTTTTCTGCAGTCCATGATATGCTAGTAGTGTGTTTGTCCCCCAACAACATCAATAATGTCACGATAATATTTCGCATTAGAGCAACATATATCTGCAAGTAACGCTGTGGTATGTTGTTCCATTCCTAAATGATGTCACGCTCTAATTCTCGTAAAGTATGTTGATGTGGTAGTAGTGCACATACCCTACGTTTCAGTTAGTCCCTACATGTTTTATCAGGTTTCTATCTAGGCTCTTCGACGGAATTGTTATCAGACGAATGTCATTTGCTCGGAATATTTTCCAATGTACCCCTGCAACATGGCATGGAGCGTTGTCCTACATTCTCTGGTTCATTAATATTCTAACATACTTCGCACACGCCCCTATATAATTAAATAAGGAACGTATCAGTGTTTGAATTCTAAATAAAACACTCACGCGCTGTAACGTTCTAACTTGGCGTTGTCATATCAAAATTAGACCCCCGTAAAAAATGGACCCGGGTCCAATTTTGATAGCGAAATATGGATCCCCGGGTCCAAATTTCGCTATCAAATTTGGAACCCCCTCCCCCCCCCCCCCCCCCCACTGTAAAAAGTGGACCCCATGTAAAAATTTAGAATGGCAAGAAAACGTAATAAAAAGTTAATTGCAAGAAACCAATGAATATTTTAACACATTACCCAATAAATATGCCTGTTAACATCTCAAATGTATTCTTACATTGAAGAAAATAATTCCATTTTATACAGTCACAAACATTTACTGTAAGAAATATTTTATGTATCCTAGAAGATGGTAGCTTAACCCATTACCCCATAAATATGCCTTTTTGTGCCCTTAATTTATTCTTCCTTTGAAGAAAGTAGTTCCATTTCGTACAATGTATTCCTACATTGAAGAAAATAATTCTATTTTATACTGTACAAAATCCTAGAAGATGGTTGCTTAACCCATTACCCCATAAATATGCCTTTTTACGCCCTTAGTTTATTCTTCCACTGAAGCAAGTAGTTCCATTTTGTACAATCATGCATATGCCCATTAAGAAATATATTATATATCCTATCAGATTGTAGTTTGGACCCCATCCCCTTTCTCCAACTGATATAATTTGTAGGGAATACTAACCTCAGGATAGGAGTTAAACATTACTTAAACTAAACAGCTAATGTAAAAGAATTAAAGTTGATGTGAAAATCAAATGACTTATTGTTGGGTGTTGACAAGGGAGGGGTCCAATTTTAATGCCATCAAAATTGGACCCACTCTCCAACTGAAATAATTTGCAGGGCATAGTAACCTCAGGATAGGAGTAAAACATTACTTAAACAAAACAACTAATGGAAAAGAATTAAAGTTGATGTGAATATCAAATGACTTGTGGTTGGTGTTGACAAGGGGGGGGGGGTCCAATTTTAACGCCATCAAATTTGAACCCCCTTCTCCAACTGAAATAAATTGCAGCGCATAGTAACCTCAGGATAGGAGTTAAACATTATTTAAACAAAACAACTAATTGAAAAGAATTAAAGTTGATGTGAAAATCAAATGACTTATGGTTGGGTGTTGATAAGGGAGGGGGGTCCAATTTTGATGCCATCAAATTTGGACCCCCTCTCCAACTGAAAGAATTTGCAGCGCATAGTAACCTCAGGATAGGAGAAAAAACATCACTAAAACATAACAACTTATGGAAAATAATTAAAGTTGATGTGTATATAAAATGATTTAAGTTTTGATGGTTGGGTGTTGACAAGGGAAGGGGGGTCCAATTTTAATGCCATCAAAATTGAACCCCCTCTCCAACTGAAATAATTTGCAGGGCATAGTAACCTCAGGATAGGAGTAAAACATTACTTAAACAAAACAACTAATGGAAAAGAATTAAAGTTGATGTGAATATCAAATGACTTGTGGTTGGGTGTTGACAAGGGAGGGGGTCCAATTTTAACGCCATCAAATTTGGACCCCCTTCTCCAACTGAAATAAATTGCAGCGCATAGTAACCTCAGGATAGGAGAAAAACATTATTTAAACAAAACAACTAATTGAAAAGAATTAAAGTTGATGTGAAAATCAAATGACTTGTTGTTGGGTGTTGAAATGGGAGGGGGGTCCAATTTTGATGCCATCAAATTTGGACCCCCCTCTCCAACTGAAATAATTTGCAGCGCATAGTAACCTCAGGATAGGAGAAAAAACATCACTGAAACTTAACAACCAATGGAAAAGAATTAAAGTTGATGTGTATATCAAATGACTTAAAGTTTGATGGTTGGGAGTTTACAAAGGAGGGGGTCAAATTTTGATGCAATCAAATTTGGACCCCCCCCCCCCCTTTCTCCAACTGAAATAATTTGCAGGGCATACTAACCTCAGGATAGGAGTAACACATTACTTAAACAAAACGACTAATGAAAAAGAATTAAAATTGATGTGAAAATCAAATGACTTATGGTTAGGTGTTGACAAGGGAGGGGGGTCTAATTTTAACGCCATCAAATTTGGACCCCCTCTCCAACTGAAATAATTTGCAGGGCATAGTAACCCCAGGATAGGATTAAATCATCACTTAAACAAAACAACTAATTGAAAAGAATTAAGTTGATGTGAAAATCAAATGACTTATGGTTGGGTGTTGAAAAGGGAAGGGGGTCCAATTTTTACCCTATCAAATTTGGACCTCCCCCCTTCTCCAACCAAAATAATTCGCAGGGCATAGTAACTTCAGGAAAGGAGTAAAACATTACTTAAACAAAACAACTAATGGAAAAGAATTAAAGTTGATGTGAATATCAAATGACTTATGATTGTGTGTTGACAAGGGAGGGGGGTCCAATTTTGATGCCATCAAATTTGGACTTTTTTATGGGCATAACAACCTCAGGATAGGAGTAATCAATATTTTGCATTAGGGAGAAGCATTACCAACTTTTGAGGGGGGGGGGGGGGGGGGGGTTCCACATTTCGCTATCAAAAATGGACCCGCGGGTCCATTTTTTACGGGGTCCAAATTTGATCTGACAGGCGTCATATGGCTTCGAAAAAACGTACGCCAAGAAATGTAGCGCCGTTGCTTCGTTGAAAATTAAGGTTAAATTATGTGTTAGAATCGAAAAAAAAAAAAATACTAGTGTTTTATCTAACACTCGAACACGGGCAGTCCTTGAGATGCTTGTAATTAAACCACTCGGCCTAAAGACCTCGTGATTAAATTACTACGCATCTCAATTCATACCAGTGTTCGATTGCACGATAAAACACATGAATTTATTATTTCCTGAATTGGTGGTTTTTACAGACTCAAGTGACTAGTCTGTAGTTACGAGTAACTGTAAGACATGGAAGGGTTCAGAGTACGACAGAGAGGGAGAGAAATACCAAAGCACGAAAATCCGACATAACTCTCCCGGTTAAGGACGGCTTTAGAGATACATAATCATGTAGTGCTAATGTCTGTCGTCGCACAACCAACGAGGAAATCATGGTTATCAATTGTAGATTGATCGATAACCAAACGTGAAGTGTGCAGCAATATAGTTGGATCATAATCTTTTTTGAGGAAAAATCTAATACGTTTCACAAACAGGTTTTGAAAATGCATATGTCCAAGAATCTTACGAAGTCTGTAAATAACATCACCATAAAACTCCGGATGTTAAATACTTGCCGCAGAAAAGACTTTAAGTTACATGTATACTTGTTAATGAGAGGAAGATTTCTATAAAATAATTTAGAAAATGTTTTACGAAGTTTATGAAATCTGTACCCCTGTTTAAGAAGCTTTTCAGTAATAGTTTTATTACGAATGTGGAAGTCCTCAACAGAGGTACAGGCCCTAGCAAAACGAATAAGTTGTGAAATATATACCCCGTAAGATTTAAAACAAAAAAAACCCTCTCTATAACAATCACTTAACCTCAAGCTTATGAAACAACTTGCGCATGATTTCAGCGACTTTTTCATTGAAAAAGTGGACAAAATACGAACAGGCATTGCCTCTGAATCAACGGCATGCACCCCAGTCATCACAGAAACGTTGAATTCTATGAGCTATTTAGAAAGTTTTGACACTGCTACAGCAGCAGAAATCGGGGAGATTGTCAAGGCATCCCCATGTAAGTCCTGTGAACTCGACCCAATACCTACATGGCTCTTAAAGGTATGCCTTAGCGAGCTCCTACCGTCATTAACAAAAATTGTGAACTCTTCGCTGGAATCTGCGTATGTTCCAAAAGAATTCAAAAAGTCGCATGTAAGACCTCTTTTGAAGAAACCTGATCTCGATACAAATGATCTTAAGAACTACAGGCCTGTATCAAATTTGCCATTTCTCTCCAAAGTATTAGAAAAAGTTGTAGACAGACGCATTGAGTCCCATTTGGCCACAAACAATCTGCATGAACAGCATCAGTCAGCATATCGTAAGCATCACTCTACAGAAACTGCTCTTGTTAAAGTTCAAAATGACATCTTGCAATATCTTGATAAGAATGAAATCACAATTCTGGTGATGCTTGACCTATCAGCCGCATTCGACACAATTGATCATGAAACATTACTCAATCGCCTTGAAAAAGACTTCAGAATCATTGGAAACCCACTTAAGTGGATAACCTCATACCTGAATGACCGTTACCAAACAGTCGCAGTAGATGGAGAATTATCTGCCCCAGTTCAAATGAAATATAGTGTGCCACAGGGCTCAGTCTTGGGACCCAAAAACTACATCATGTACACAAAACCTGTCGGCTCAATTTGCAGAAATCATGATCTGGATCATCATTTCTATGCAGATGATTCACAGTTATACTTGTCATTTAAGCCTAAAGACACATCTAGTCAACAAGAAGCCCTTTCAAAAGTCGAAGGATGTCTAAAAGACATAGTCTCATGGATGCACCAGAATATGTTAAAGCTGAACACTGACAAAACTGAGGTCATACTGTTTCATTCAAAAAAGGTTAACGTTCCCGGAGATTTTCACTTTCAAGTGGGAAACTCTAAAATCAAACCATCATTATGGGTGAACAACCTTGGTGCTAGATTTGATTCCCAAATGGATATGACACAGCACATCAACACTGTGTGCAGGTCTAGCTACGCACAGCTGCGGCAAATAGGTCATATTAGACAGTACCTTTCTCCAGAAGCTACAAAGACTTTGGTCAATTCTCTGGTCACATCAAAAATTGACTACTGCAACTCACTGCTATATGGGATTCCCCAAAACTCACTACGAAAACTACAGCGTGTGCAAAATACAGCAGCCCGCATCATTACCAGGACTCCTCGGTACAACCACATCACTCCAGTCTTGAAGGAGCTTCACTGGCTTCCAGTTCAACACAGAGTTGAATTCAAAATTCTGACACTCACATACAAAGCCATGTGCAATGATTCTCCAAGGTACATTGTTAGTATGCTGGACGTGTATAGACCTCGAAGAGAGTTGCGGTCTGCGAGTAAATCAGTATCGCTGGTTGTGCCGAGAAGTCGTTTAGTGAAGTTTGGAGATAGAAGTTTCATGCATGCAGCCCCAAAGCTCTGGAACTCTCTACCATCAGACATCAGAGATGCGAGCTCAGTTGCAGTCTTCAAAAAACGTCTGAAAACACACTTCTTTAATATTTATTATTAGAACACATTAGGAAATGGATGACTGCTACCTCCGGGCCATGTTCTTGCTGTAGATATTGTGGGTCTAAATGGGAGTTCTGGAATTGTACCGTTTGCCCATGCCTGTTCGGTGGATCTTGATGGTAGGGATTGCCCCTGATCTCTTTGAAACCGACTGGCTTGGGGTTTGCGGTATAATTCAGGGACAGCTTCTTATCGTGATGTTTTATAAAGTAAGGGTGTAATTTCAGCCATGGAACATGTAGGTCCCGCGGGTGTGGGGTGGAGAGGGTAGATGACTGCTACCCTAGGGCTGTGTTCATTCTGTATATGTTATGGGTCTAATTTTTAGTTCTGGGGTTGTACTGTTGACCAATGCCTGTCTGGTGGATCTTTGATGGTAGGGATACAACTCTGATCTCTTTTGAAACCAGCTGGCGTGGTCTGTGGTACAATTCGTGGACAGCTTTCACCATTTTTAATAATGTTATTGATCTTCTATAGAGTTTTTAGTTATGGTCGCATGCTATTATTCCTAGTTATGTTACATTAGATGGCCTGCATTGGGCGCTCTGCTATTATTTCTATTGGTCGGCAATCTTTAGCCGGTTGGTTCATTGCTGATTGATGGGGGTAGTGTGATTGCCGTTTTGGGGGCTGTCTTTTGTATGTTTATTCTTATTTATTTTAGATCTAATCATAGTTATTTGTGTTTTGTCGATGGCCTGCATTGGGCGCTCTACCATTATTTATATCAGTTGGCAATACTTAGCCGGTCGGTTCATTGCTGATTGATGGGGGTAATGTGATCGCCGTTTTGGGGGACTGTCTTTTATATGTTTATTCATGTTTTATTTCAGATCTAATTGTAGTTATTTTGTCTTTTCACGATTTATAGGTACATATGTGTTATTTCATGTAAAGCGCTTTTGAACGCACAATCCCTGTGTGAAAAGAGCGCTATATAAATCTGGTATAATAATAATAATAATAATAGTATAAAATACAGGTGACTGCTTAAAGCAATGTGACAGTAAAACAGAAAGATCCTTTGGGATAAGGCATATTGATTGTATATAAGACAGGTGACAGCTGAAAGCCAGGTGGCAGTTAAACAGAACTTTAAGCAGTCATCTATCGCATACACATAGATCGCAATTTAGTGATGGTAATTTGCTGTAGTTGTTTTCTTGAAGCAAATGGTACTACACTATTGGCCGCCTCCGTGTGGGTATATCATTGACACAATATTGGGTAAATTGTACCCTTTTGGTTTTGTTGCAGGAGTTTATTTTTCTTGTATCTATTTTGTTTAGGTGTGTCGTGGCCGAGACAGTGGCTGCAGTGTTAAAGGTAGGTAACATTTAAGATTCGTACGTATTAAACACGGAAGCACAGAAGGGCCAATTTAACTAACTCGTTTATTTGTTATGACGTATTTATTCATTCTCATTTGTTATTATATTACTATTATAAATTTTATGCGGGAAACATCTGGAAAATGGTAGAAAGCTCTAAATTTAATAGATAAGCATACGAAACGGCTTTTTCTATTTGTTCCCGGGTTCACGCTAATATTCAATTTGATTGAAGTCCTGGGTTATTAGCTTAGCCTTATAAGATAGAGTATTTGCCAAGTTTCATGTATTTTCATTTACAAAGTGAAATTTCATGTGTTTAACGTTAATATTTCGCGATTAATAGAGATTTTTTAAACCGAAAGTACCTAAGTACCTACTGGAGGTAACCGATACGCACGATTTCCTTGAGTAACGATTCTTGAATGATCGTACTTTGTTGAACCCACTAGGTGTCGCACAGATTAGAAGCGTATGTCCTTAATTCAGTGTATCCAAGATGCTCAACTATGCAGTTGATTCTTTTAGCTCAACATTTACCATAAACATTATTACATTGATCAATATACATATGGTACATAGGTGACGCAGTATTCTTTTCTTCATCATCCAGGGGCGTGTACTCAGGTTTCCTTCTACAGAAATGACGCTATACGCAATAATTCGGACCATAACAGTGATTTCCCTGATTCGTATAAGTTGTTGGAGCTATTTTTATGGTCGATGAAAAATGAATAAAGTTAAAACCTAAGAAAACTATACATAAACTGCTAATTTGGTCAATTTCGGTTATTATAGTACATGTATCGTCTAAAATGTTGTCATGTTGTGAGCAAATATAAATAAATCGAACTTTATGACTTTACAAGAAATAATGAGCTTCAACTAATTCATCCCTGAAATTATTAATGGAAAATTCCAGTTTCCAATACAGTCTTGTTCATTTACGGATAAACTGGACTGAAACGTGTTCGCATTACCGAGTTTCGACCGCACCACATGTACAGCAGTTTCGACCGCACCACATGTACAAGAGTTTCGACTGCACCACATGTACAATAGTTTCGACCGCACCACGTGTACAAGAGTTTCGACCGCACCACATGTACAATAGTTTCGACCGCACCACATGTACAAGAGTTTCGACCGCACCACATGTACAAGAGTTTCGACCGCACCACATGTACAATAGTTTCGACCGCACCACATGTACAAGAGTTTCGACCGCACCACATGTACAAGAGTTTCGACCGCACCACGTGTACAAGAGTTTCGACCGCATCAAATGTACAAGCTGTATTGCTTTACAAGAAATATTGAGGTTTATATATTTCAGCATGTGGAAAAGTAGCAGATGGAAATGCAACTGTCTATGGTAACATGTATACAGTGGGATCGAAGATTAAAGTTGAATGTCATGCGGGGTACAGGACTAGTAACGACACTAACGACACGCTGCCAATAGAATGTGGCAATGACGGGAACTGGACCAACGCTCCTACATGTAGCGCAAGTAAGTGAATCTTTAGTTTAGTATAGATGTATACAGTGGGATCGAAGATTAAAGTTGAATGTCATGCGGGGTATAGGACTGGTAATGACACTAACGACACGTTGCCAATAGTATGTGGCAATGACGGGAACTGGACCAACGCTCCTACATGTAGCGCAAGTAAGTGAATCTTTAGTTTAGTATAGATGTATACAGTAGGATCGAAGATTAAAGTTGAATGTCATGCGGGGTATAGGACTGGTAACGACACTAACGACACGCTGCCAATAGAATGTGGCAATGACGGGAACTGGACCAACGCTCATACATGTAGCGCAAGTAAGTGATTCTTTAGTTTAGTTAAAACATATATTTTATTTCTACTATCCTTGAAAGAGTTCATCTGGTTGGTGAATTCTATGTGTAGATATTAATTCATTTGACACAACCAAGATATTCATTTACCTGACAGTCTCGGAAATGTCTATGTCCTTCTTCAGAGCACTGACTACTGGTCATGTTCGGCTATTTCCGCCACTGCACACGTGAGCGGCAAAAACAGGGTCGTAGGCTCGTGACAGTTTGTAGGCCCCCTCGTCCCTGTTCATAGTCGAAGATTGGCGCTTGATACGTATCGCTTCTTTCACTTGTCTTGTCCGAGTGTCACCCTCCCTTTCTACTGAACTTGTCCCCTCCTAATCTATAATAAGAATACAGTATAAACTCGGAAAACCGGAGTCCCAGAAATCCGGAATCCTCGGAATACCGAACTTTCTGTCCGGTCCCGATTTTTTTCCTTCTTATTTTAACCAAAAGTAAGTCTCAGAAAACCGGAACCTCAGAATTCCGAAAACCGAACGATTTTCTCGACCCAAAATGTTCAGACACACATAAAAATTACCTCGGAAAACCGAACATCCACTGTATTTATTACCTCGCGTCTCAAATTTCACCATTGCGATCATGGAAAATTCATTCAACCGAGTCGACCGTTAAACACATCTGGGACACTAAGCGTATGTGTTAATATTGCGTAATGGGTGGGGTGTTTGTTGGAGATGACACGAGTATTTCACGGTTGTGACACTTGATTGCTTATTAAAATTAGGCTCCGATCTGACAATGCTACAGTAACAAAATGCGTTACATTGTTCATAGTTTGTTTCGAAGTACGTCGGCACACTTTACTGTTTAGAATTCAAATTTATAAAAGTTCAGTAAGGCATTCTGAAGACAGAAAGAAAGGAAATAACTCAGTTATATTTCATAATTATTGTTTGCAATTGCGTACTGAATGAGTGTGTTGTAGAAGCAAAGTCTTACTGTATAAACACCCGCTCAATTAGGTCATCTAATAAACTACGCAAAACGAAAACACCGACACTCGATTTGCACAGCAAAATTTCCTTTAGCGACATATTCGCAAATTCGGAAACGTTCTTGATTATACTGAACCTACGAACTTCCATATAATAATGGGCTGCTCGAAATGCGAATAAAGTAAGCCCATCAAAAGTTAAAACTACAGCGGTTTGTTTAGTTTTATGATGGTTGCGACAACCTAAAAATTGAAGTGTTTATTCATAACACAGATATTCTAACCGATGGGAATACGTTTATATCCTGTAATTTAACCCTAAAAATACAGAGTAAACACGAGTGCACATTATACGCGGCAAAAAACGGTAAATAATTATTGCGCTATTGTTAAAAATGCTCTTTCGTATTGAAAGTTTATTCTCATTCTTGATCATTCTATCAAACAGTTTTGATCTAGATGAGAATTCACTGTAACGTTCATGTTATTAAGTTATAGGTCCGGTCTGTGAAGATGCTTCATCCTAAATGTTAGCACTGATTCATGAAAAACTCAGAAAACCGAACACCTCAGAAAACCGAACTTTTTACCTAGTCCGGAGGTTGTTCGGTTTTCCGAGGTTTTACTGTAATCACATAATAGGGCTGAGCTGTATGGGCTTCTTGGGTGGAGTACTAACGCCTAATATGACGTCGCTATCATATGTACTTCCAAAGTTATGGTCAATGTTGAACTTCAGCATTTTGTACCTCTAAATGACTTTGAATTGTGTTATGCATGTCTAAGGTTGTATTGTATATTGAACTCGGAAAGTTTTGAGTTAAACACAAATACCTATTTCAAGTCTCTTTTGTATTTCCAAAGTTATGGCTGAAGTTGTGGATAAACATACAGACAGACAGAAAAAATACAGACAGACGGAAATATCAAAAACAATATGCCCCGATTATGTCGAAGAGGGTTTATAACAATAATTATATTTTTCTTAGTGTGTAATAATATTATTTTTCCTTTCATAAATTTGTAAGCCATATAAGAAACGTCTTCTTATTTGTCCTAGCAATGAACTATATAACGTTTTATGAGTGTTTTTGTTTCCTTTATGCATGCTTAACACATTAAGCCCTGAAATGTTTAATAGAAAATTCAAGATTCAAATTAACCAATTTGTGCCCACGATCCCACATATGGGACATAGGCAAACAGTGTAGGAATTTCAATATAAAACAAAATGAAAAGGAACATTTTGACCAGGCATCCCTTTGATAAAAATGGACTAATCCAATATATAAACATGGAATAATCCACTGGGTATAAATGGGTTAAGTATGTATATTTCAAAACACATTAGTAATATGTGAACGAGGCTCACTTGGAAATTGAACTTTCCGTTAAAATATCCACGGGTGAAAGAGTAACCATCCATCCATCCAGCCATATCAATCAACCCACCCATCTAAATATATATATATCTACCATTCGTAATGAAAAAACAATTACATTCCAATAATTATCTCAAACAACCCAAAAATTATCTAAAACGTGCTGAAAACTAATTGAAACAGGCCGTGAATAATCTAAACCAAGCCGATAATTACCTTAAACAAGCCGAAAATTGTCTTAACAGGCCGTGAATTTTCTAGTACAGCCGAGAATGATCTATTTAGCATGCCATTCATTATTTAAAATATGCCGATAAGCACCTAAAACATGCCGATATTAACCTAAAACGCAACGAGAAAAATCTAAAATATGTCGAGAATTGCCTCAAATATGCCTTGAATAATTTAAAACATGCCGAGAATTAAATGTTTCAGGAGTGAATGAGTTAAGTGCTGACTGTTGATAAAGAATGGTCAAAAACATGCCGATAATCCTCTAAAACATGCAGAGAATAATCTAAAACATGCGATAATTATCTGAAGGATGCCGAGTTCATCTAAAACATGCCGAGAATTATCTAATTTGAAAGTACTCCGAGAATTATCTCAAACATGCCGAGAATTATCTTAAAAAAGCTGATGTTTTCCGATCAAATAATCATGTCTAAAGAATCTTCATTGTTCTGCTTGTTGTTGTACAAATAATGAGAACATACCATTTTCAATTTTCAGTTTGTGCAAACCAGCCTGCTGCCGTCCCTAATGCAGTCATGGGACCAGAAAACGCCGCTGAACGTTACTACAAGTGCAAGGAAGGGTTTCGAACTTCAATGAACACGACTTACTTCACAAAAGTGTGTCAGAGTAACGGGACGTGGACCTCTTTGTTATACGGGTGCATCAAACACGCAGGTCAGTCTCAATCTCAGATATATTGTTCTTTTTAAAGAGATTGAAAACCAAATAGGATACTTGAAAAAAAAGAGAAAACCCCCAGGGAAATGAAAGTAAATTTGTTTGTGTTGCGTTTCCTGCTTGAGTCTTTCGTATTTATTTGTAGTAGCAAAAGGATTTAGAAATGTTATCGTTACAAAAACATACTCAAGAAAAAATACCGAATCTATTAAAATCTTTACCTTTACCATCGCTTTTTCTACTGCGTCCTAAGACGAAGTAGATGTTCGTTTTTAATTTCAATACATACAATTCAAACTGTATAAAATAGACCGCGGAAAAAGATTAGTTCTGTGGTCAAATTTGTTGGCATTATCTAAGTGCATATCTTAATTTGCCTTCCCCGCACGGGGTCGATCATAACCGAGGTTAATATGATTTTTCTTTGAATTGTATGTTTTGACATAAATCTACCAAATGGACGTGGTCTATTGGTAGCACGCTTGATAACGATGCCAGGGGTCGTGAGTTCAATCTTCCGCCGAAACAAGTCCTTCGGATGAGACTTTATAAAATCGAGGTCCGTTTTTTTCAGTGCTTTTTACTTGACATCTAAAAAAATCAGAAAACTCTGTCGAGAATAAGAGTAGACATCGAACAAGGGTTTTCCGTATCTGCCCCTCTCTCTCTTGGGCGTCCAATTAATACATAGGTGGCAAAAAAGGACGTAAACAAACTAACAAATTTAACATAAATATTTTTCTAAAACTAATATTTACATATAAATACGCCTGGTGTCCATTTCCAAAACAAACATTTTGGTGCAAAAAATGTTATTCAGTCTCTTTAATTTCCATTCTATGGTTCTTTTGTTTTGACGTCTGTTGTTGGTTTTTAGGTTAATATTTTGCAAGACAATATTTCCTCTAAAAATCTATCCTAATAAACAGTTTCAAACTTTAGTGACTTTAACGAAAGATTAAATGTTTAATTAGTACCACAATTATAACAATCCAAAATTTACCAAAGTCGCCATGGTTCAGTAGTGAGCTAATAGGACGAACATGTCGTGGGTAGCAGGTTTCTTTATGAAATCCTGTTTTGGTCATGGAAACGACCTTTTTTTAACCCCTTCACTGCCATGACGTCATCAATTTCAAACAATTGTCTGCTTTTTTTTAATTAAAAGTTTAAGCTATATTGTCATAAGAAATATTAAAATGAGTGTCAAACAGTTCGGATCCTGATCAGACGCCGCGTAACGAATGATCAGGATCCAAACTGATTGCAAATAGCTAGTGTACTCGGGGTAATGCTGCGAAGGTGTTACACAACTAGCACTTATCGTCTCTATACATTCGTTTCTTTTTTAATACAAGTAAATGCTTAAAGACATCACATGACCAAGCATGGGTGGTAACACCTACCCCCGTGTATAGTTTGAGTCAAAGCATGCAGAGCATGCCCTAACGGTGGTAGCATCTAGGCAAAGAATCATTCAGGCGTCTCATGTGAGGCCCGCACCTAATATTTGATAGCTTGGTTAGTAAAACCCATTGAAAACCCTATTGAGATTTATTATGTAAGGGCCTCTATTCAAAGCTGAGCCATTGCCTGAAGACTTTTCTCATGTTGTTTTCCGGTATATACCTGTATTTTGACACCTACTAAACAATGGGGGGGGGGGGGGGTCAGTGAAAGGACTGGCTTAATGTCTTTAAGACTTGGTTAATAATTGCAAACAGTTTGAATCCAGATAAAAGGCTGCGTTATGCGGTGCCATATCTGGCTCCAATTCTTTCGCCACTCACATTAAGCTTTTCTTAAGTTTTTGAAAGCATACAAATTGATTGGGTTTTTTCCCAGATAGGTGATAATGCAACATGAGACGGGTAAAAAGGCAGTTTGCAAGACCTTTGTTCATAAGGTTCTTCAATTATATAGAAAGAGTAATTTCTTCGTACGGCAAATCTCTTGTTAGTATGCGAGAAATGTGACGTCACTTAACTCATTATCCCCTGAAACTTCTAATGGACAATTCCAGTTTGCAATAAAGGCTGGTCCATTTTAGACTATTTAGGGTTCTTTTTGGTAATAAATTGCAAAATGACAAACAGTGAAGTCCCTGATCAGAGGGCTCCTGCAGGAGCCCTCTGATCAGGAACTTCACTGTTTACATAGGACAAGTGTACTCTTAACAGGTACACATTTGGTAAATGACGCATATATGCGTCACTAGGGATCAATGAGTTTAGTCGGAGAAGCCCTTCACAGCGGCGGTTTTTCAGTCTAAGACATTATTATAGAATATTTATAGAGGACAAGTTACAAAGTATTTTTCTAAGCGGAAACTGTTAGAGTAAGACATTTCTAAATTAAGATACTAAGACTGTATTAGGATACTGCCCCAGACTTAATAACACGACCAAATCAAATGTGATACTTGAAAGAATTCAAACGATCAGTCACAGCTTTTTTTGTTGAAAACACTCGTCAAAAAGGTTATCTGTATGCAGTATTAATGTATGTTAATTGCCAACCAGGCACATTTATAAACTTGACGAATGCCTGTTTTAACGCCCTTTTCATCAGCTCTTATTTGAACACAGTTCACTGGAGTAGTAATTTTCATGTGCACAGATAACACTCCATGATATCGTGTGAATTCTATCAACACCCGGTATATGATACGATATCCGTATATATAGCTCGTGATTACATAAAACTGCCATTTTTGCTATCAATTTAACCCATTACCCAATAGCCTGTTTCTAGGAATGAATATAGATGACCACTTAAAGCAGGTTGAAAGTAAAGCAGAATGTGCCTTAAGGCAAATTATATTTTTCTTTCAGCCTGCTTTAAGGTGGTTCGACAGCGGGCGGCCCGCATCTCGAATTCCGGAAATGCTGATGACTTTCACATGATCTTTTTGGCACGTGATTATAGTAGAAAATTTACATAAAGAAAAGTTTGATAAGCCTCAGTGTCTTCTTTGTTAGCGCAGTTGGTAAAGTGATTGACTAGCAAACCAAAGGTTCCAGGTTCGATTCCCACTCGCTACAAATCTTTTTTTTTTAAATGATTTGTCCGATTTTTATTGACTGCTCAATTCATAACGCAGCGACCAAAGGACAGGCTATGTTTAGTCACGTAATAATAAATAATATCAGATGCAAGTATTGTCAAGTGACAACTAAACTTTGTAAGGTTTTATAGCCTATATGACAGATGGCAGCTTAACACAGGACAAAAGTAATGTTAAAATATAGATCTTACTTAAAGGAGCTTTTATGCATTACTTTTGTTATGCATTAAGCAGTCACCTGTCTTTAAAGATCTACAGGCTACCGTATCCAATGGTCCCTTATTACAGGTTTGACTTCTGGTATTATTTAGAGCTGATGGCATTTTAAAATTGAACTCAATGGAGGTAACTCGTTTTGTGTAACATTTTGTCAGAAATTCTGGAAATCATGTATAAAATGTAAATTCCACTGTTAAATTTAAATTAATTTTTTGTGACAAGTAGAATTAAGCTATATCTATCTAATAAGAGTAAAATTAGTATATGTTAAACAGCTATATTTTTCTGTAAATTGAGATTTAGTGAATTTTTCAGAATTTGACTTTTTTAAAATATTGATATTTCAAGAAAATATGTCATGAAATATTTTTGTTTGCACAATATCTTATAGTCTCTGTACAGTTTACTTGAATATACAGAAATTATTGAGTTATATCATTTAATAAAGAAAATATTCCTGTTCATTAAAAAAGGAGCTTTTCTCGACAAATGGTCCTGTCAGAAAAAAACGGCACTGTAATTTTCTTTATTTTAACGATATGGTATATTTCAATTTAATCAAGGTTTCAAAGAATTCTGACACGGAATAAGCTGACCCGCGAACCACCTTAAGCTAAAATATCTGCTAGGATAAATAAAAAATTTCTCATTGTACATATTCTTGACTGTATAAATTGAAACTATTTTATTCGGTGGAGGAATAGATAAAATGCGTAAAAAGGTGTATTTATGGGGTAATGGGTTAAAGCGCATTATTGGCAGCCTGACTGCCCTGTATGAGCGTGCTTAGTTTCATGTCCGAAAACCGTTATAATTGCTTTCACGTAACAATTACACGAGTATTTGTATTTCTAATAGTGTAAGATACGGTTCTTTCTACAGTATCCTTATTCAGTATTTAACACGACAAATCTTGAAATGCTTTGGCTTCATACGCTATTACATTGATTATATCGTCACTGTTATTCTATTATTGTTTACAGCTGATGCAAATGGTGCCACATCGTACATGTTTGGATTTCTAAAGAACATCAAAACATTCCATCTTCCGCGTGTTTATGTTGTTGCCCCATACCCTACAACAATAAATATTTCGTCACCATTACAGTCTTATCAGAGGGAAGTGACTGTGACAAATGGAACTAAAATTGAAATCCCATCCAATTTGTTACGTCCCAATGATACCGGCATTTTCCCAGATGGATTTCACTTGGAGTCAGTTGCGCCTATTGAAATCTACATTGAAAACGGCATCACTCACAGTGTAGGAGCAAGTAATGTGATACCGGAAAAACATCTTTCAACGGAATATATTCTATTTTTATGGACAAACAGAATCCGTGAAACAGCAGAGTTTGCAGTTGTTGGAACAGTGGACGACACCGAAGTAACAGTTGTCTTTCTAAATGGTTCACGGAATAAGCTAAACATAAACCGTTACCAGGTTTACCACTACCAAACACCGGATGACATATCTGGAACCATCATACAATCTTCACAAAACGTTGCCGTGTTTGCTGGCCACGAGTGTATTAATGTTATCACGCCGTTTTGTGATCACCTTTACGAACAAATGCCCCCAGTACGTGACCTACAAACAGAGTTTATCGTTTCTTATCCCTATCCACGATATAAATACGCTTTGAGGATAACCACCTATACAGACAATACGGAAATTGTACTGTCAAACGGAGAATCTGTTACACTTGATCATGCAAAGGTTTGGCAACAGCAAATTACTGGAGTACCCATCTATATAAAAGCTACAAACCCAATTTTAATCGCTGTTTTTTCCCTTGGACGAGCAAGTAGACCAGTTGGTTTACCGATCGATTTCGATGGATCAATGCTAATCGTACCTGGACTGACACAATTCAAATCTGAGTACCATTTATACGTTCCTGAAAGTGTGACCAGGTGTGTGTTGATGGTCACATATCCTTCATATAGATCAAACATAAATAATATCAGACTGAACCATACGGACTTTTTTGCGAAAAAAGCTGTTGAAGTTTTCGTGACGGGACGGGGACCGTACACAATACTGTACGCTGAATTGTTAAAGGGAAGTAGTATACTTTACACAGTAGACGGAACACCATTTGGTGCCTATCTCTCTTTATTTAGACAAAAGACTGAATCGTGGTTTAGTCTGCCTTATAAATTCTAAACTGTTCATGCATTGTATCTGTTTATAATGCAAAGGTTTTTTTTAACTTAAAATTTCAAAATACCTAGTTGCTATCATTTAAACTCGTATATCTGGTGTTTGTTACGAAATCAAGAGACACACATTATCGCATGCTCTACATAGTTAGTCAATAATGTCTGCAAATTTAAGAAATATTTAAAATTTTGTACTGTCATGTCAACAAGAAATCATCTTTAAGAGACTAGAACGTAGATGGACATGTGTAATCTTTAAACAAACGTGATTTTGAAGTTAGTCCGTAAGTGGGTATCAATGTTGACACATTAAAAATGTGTACTCGGATGTTAACTGATTATGCCTTGATATTGCAATGAACTTTCCCCACGTGATTGCTTAAAGTTTACATCATAGATATACAAGAGTGATCTAAAGGCACTACTGTATTTTGTCATAATTATGATAGATCAATTCATATTAAATAGCAAACGGTGCAGAAATTCGTGAACCCTGGCGTCACCATTAGGATCTGTACCGTTTGCTGGTGTCTACTTTTGTTAGCAAAAGGCAAAAATTAGTTTCTTTGGAAAATAACATGTATACGAGGGGAAGTCAGAAACTATCCGGACTTTGTATGCTCCTTTCTTTCCACGTGCAGCTTATGCATATATCATTTATTGACAAAAATGCACTGTTTCCTACAGTAGCTTCATCAGTTTACTTTCAATTACAATTGTATATACACAGGTTTGCCCATTGATGTATAATATGTGTTTCGGCTATTATCGTTAGAGGAACAGCGCTCTGTAATAAAGTTTATACTCGTAGAAGGTGAAAAGCCCTGTCACATTTTCCATAGGCCCAAACAATATTTTCTTATAAATGTGTATCACATTCAATCTGCTGCCACTGGGTTTCTTAGATTTGTTAAAGTGGTAAGCCTATGGCTGGGCGGTCAGCTAAGGTAAACCCAAACAATGAAGGCAAATAATGAAGTTTTTGACAAAATAATTCGTTGAGTACCTTTAGAGGAATAAGCCAACAAATTCAGCATTGGTCAGGCATCGGCACA
The DNA here is from genome assembly GCA_922989275.2 of Gari tellinella. Taxonomy (NCBI): domain Eukaryota; kingdom Metazoa; phylum Mollusca; class Bivalvia; order Cardiida; family Psammobiidae; genus Gari; species Gari tellinella. The sequence continues at coordinate 28,872,239 of OV277866.1, read as the reverse complement.
CAATATTTTATATGAATAGCTAGACATAAGCAAGGTAAATGCTAGGTGGATGCCGAAATAGCTGACCGCAGATCAGAAGTAATAAAGAATGACCAATGAAATATAACATTTGAGTCGGTTTAACCCATTTGTGCCCACGATTCCATATATGGGACATAAACAAACAGTGTAGACTCTGATCAGACGCCGCATTATGCGGCGTCTGATCAGAGTCTACACTGTTTGCTGATAGGAATTTCAATATAAAACAAAATGAAAGTGAAAATTTTGACCAGGCATCCCTTTGATTAAAAATGGACTAATCCAATATAAAACATGGAGAATCCACTGGGCGCAAATTGGTTAAGGATGAAGGAGATTTTTGCACTGCATTATCACTGGATTATTATTTGAGATGAAGAATACGTTCATTATGTCCAACCTGAAACCAAAGCTAGGTCAAAGCAGTGAAAACGAACTGGTTCTCCATCCCTAAATAGCACCAGCTGTATGTCTTATTCCCCTGAGAAAGTTATGCGTGTCGCATTTAGGGCATCACGAGGAAGGATACTTGCTCAAATCATGCCGAACGGTTACACTGTCACGTCAAGTATTATTCTAAAACAATCATTTCAGAGAGAGCTGAAACAAACGCGACCACGGTATGCACAGAACTAGATATGCAGGAGCGACAACCTGCTGGCATCAAACTAAGTATGACATCAATCTTAACGCATAGTTATGTACAAAATGTGAATGTGAGGTAATGATCAATAACTGGGCACTTTTTGAAGTTCAAGAGGTATCACTCTTTTTTTCAAATCAAATTTGGCCTGCCTTCTGTCATTATGTACGTAGCAATATACAAAGAATCAATTTAAACTGTCAGTGCATTTCTCAGAAAATTAGTGGAAAACATGCATGTAAATTAATAGAAATGTTCTATGTACAAGGCACATAACTCTGCCAAGAAATATTTGAATGGGACCTGTGGTCCGTTTCATAAAACTCCGTACAAAAATTATTGCCGTAAGTAAGATTATAAAAGTCTCAATTATTATTTATTTCTCCATCTAATCCTGTCTTGTGAATCTCTTTGAAATTATCTTGAAAAGACAATTCCAAAGAGTTTTTACAAAACAGGATTCATTAGAGAAATCAGAAATTAAATGTATTTTAAAGTTTTGATTTATGACCATTTTTGTCGTACGAAGTGTTATGAAACGGACCTAAAGTTCACAGTTAGACTGAGTATTCCAGTACATGTGTACTTTCTATTCAAAATGTCAATGCATGACAAAGATATTAAGCGGAAAGCATAAATTATAAGAAATGTTCTAAGTGCAAGGGGCATCGCTCCACCACGACATTTTTGAATGGGACCAAGATCATACTTGGCCTGCATATTCTCACGATGTGTTAATATCCAAAATTTCAAATCAAAATATTAATGCTTGACCGAGATATTGAGCGAAGACCATGAATTATTGGAAATCGTATAATCGAATTAAGAATTAATTAAAGTACGTCGCATGTGCGCTTAGTTTCCATACAAGGTGTTATGAAACTTTTCATGAAGAATGATAATAGCCTAAGAAACAATGTGTGTAAATATAAGCAACATTTATCGTGTGGTTTGTCTTTAATGTCTCTTTTTCTGACAAAAACCTTGCATTTTGATGATTTTATTTTTCTCAAAAATGAATAAAGCTAATGACTATAAGTCTCGCCCAATAAGTAGTCCACAACAGTCATTACAGGAAAAGCTAAAAACATTTTGAAAAAAGGTGTTCAGAAAGATGTCATCAGCTATTTAAATTTTGCAAAATGCTAAAAAATTGAATTACAAAAAATTGACTCATTCAATGTATATTTGTTTTCATTTTATTCAAATATATGGTTGATGAACCAGTCATTCTGAAAAAATTAGAAAATATTACAGTCAGGATTTGTTGTAATAACATAGTTTCTTATTAAAAGATGGGATATTTGTTATTTAGATACAGTTACCTACCATAGAATTAAAACTTTGTCATTAAAATGCATTATTATTTATACATGGACTTGCATACAAGGTTTATTATATTGTTTTAACATAATTATAATGGGCAATATCGATCTTGAAAAGGTTAGCGTATTGATAAACTTCAATGTGTGGCTTTATAGATCGATCAAATCGTGTACATGTATACCGATTTAATTGACCTGTATGTCATTAAACTAAAACGTACAGGTAAGTGGACATATAATTGGACCGTAAACATCACTAGTTCTAATCAACGAAGACTAAACATAACATGGCCCTTGCTTACTGCGTTATGGATTGACAAGTCAATAAATCGGACACTTAAAAAAAATATTTGGATCGGATGGGTCTCGAACCTATGACCTTTAGATTGCTAGTCAATCACTCTGCTGACTGCGCTATGAAGGATTATACCCAATCGTATCAACATTTCCTTTATATAAATTTTCTAGTATAAGCACGTACGAAAAAAGTCTATGTCGTCTAGACGCATATCCGCTCGCCCGCAAGACCGACTTCCGTGAGCGAAAGGCCTGAAGCAAAACCAAATTCAAACTTGACCTGCGTATTTTCACTATGTACCTATGTGTAAAATTTCCGTTCAAAATGTCAATGAATAAATGAGAAAAATCAGAAAAAACTACAAACTGTTCATAATGTTCAATCCCCAAGGAACATAACTCTGTTCAGAATTAATAAACCGGAACATATCCGATTTCAATTCAAAATGGCAATGCATGAAAGAGGTATGGCCCAAAAACCAAACAATGTTGTAAAGTCCAAGGGGCATAACTCTTTCAAAACGTATTAGGGCCAAATCAAATTCAACATTGACCTGAATATTGCCATGGTGTACTACAGCGCTCCCTCTCTACAACGACATCCAATGGAACACAACATATATGTGCGTTGTTCGGAGGGAGTCGTTGTAGGGAGGGAAATTGGCTGACATTTGCAAACAGCTTGAATACGCGGCGTCTGATCTGGATTCAAGCTGTTTGTCACTCGTGATTAACTTTTTTATGTCAAATTGTTCATCCTTAATTTCCCATTGACCAAAATTGAACATTTTGCATATCTTTTACATCTAACCAAAAAATATACTGTCACTCTTTATGATATTCTTTTTGTGACATCACTTTATGTGATATAAGTTTTCTCTATTCTTATAAATACTTTCAGCTATATGATATTATTTTTGTAACGTCACTCTATATGATATTTTCTCTACTCTTAAGTTGAGTTGATATAAACATTGTGACGTCGTTTCTTGGCGTCGTTTCGCGCGTTACATACGTGCATGGCAGCTCTAAATTGGTATTCACAACGTGTTTTATAAAATACGAACGCGACAATTCTACAGCCAGTGTTGATAAGATCGGTGTATTAAAATAAATATAAGATGGCAGTTTTCGTCGCCTTGGGGTGACATTCTGTTTCCCGGGTTGACAATTCTGGGTCACGCAAACTGCCATCTAATATTTATATAATATCTTACAAAAGGAAACGTTACTTTTCAACACCTTACCATTTGACAGTGCGATACAGGGCGATGTATTGAGTTCGAGACTTTTTTGGCGGAACTAGCCGATCTGACAAGCGTATTGGTGCGAGTCTGATCGGTTGTTTCCGCCTAAAACGCTGAGAGCTGAATGCAACACTATGTAGCGCACTGCCAACTGGTTATAAGTTATTATATACCTTCAATATACACCAGCAACAACTAAATAGTTGTTTAAATCATTTTATATCTTGAAACATTTACATCTTGAAGCAGAACAAGTCTTTATTCTGCCACAAAGAATAACAGGGAACTTGTACATGTACGTGGTTTCTATACATGGCGTCATACTGAGTCGAAAACGAGGTCGGATTAAAATATGGACAGTAAAATATAAGGTGGACCATACAGACTATTGTATTATATTGTGAATATACACGTGGCAACGATCGATATCATAAGAAGGCATATAATAAATAAGTTTATCTTCAGTATGTTGTCAAGAAGCAAGAACATAATTATGTACTAAGTATCATAAGGTAGGGAAACTTTACTTTTAAATATATGTCCATGCTTTTTCAGTATGTTTTTCGCACGAGTAATATGAGGTAAAGGGGACTAAGAAGTACGAGAATAATTTTGCATTAAGACCAATCGGATACGGAAATGTTCTTGTGAGCGACCGGAAACGCGTCTCGACGAGCTTATACCAGAAAATTTATATGATTGATTAACTTCAATGTCTAGCTTGATACTCATGTGGTCCTGGGTTCATATCCATTTAGATTAAAAACCTTTTACAGTGTAGTGTCCGAGTTTATTTAATCCTGTCAGTCGCATATAACGCAGATATCAAGGGACAAGGGTCCAAGGTTATAAAGCTTTTCAGTTGAGTCTAAAGTCGTTCTCAAGCATTTGATTGGTCAGATTTGAGCCTATGCTAAAATCTGACCAATCAAATGCTTGAAAACACACTCGGACTCAGCTCAAACGCTTTATAACCTTGAACCAAGGTTGTTTTGTCTTCATTTGTAAGAATAAGCTGCAGCGAGAGATCACAGTTGTATTGTTAAGGGTTTGTTATGTTTATGTATTTATTCATTCCGCGTTAACTTTTTTTTTTACTGACAATGGCGCCGAAATGCGTCTTTTCCAACAGTTAGGATCATGCGATGCGTTTCATCAAACCTCTTACGACAAAATCGGTCGTAAGTCACAACTTTAAAATACATTTTATTTCTTATTTCTCCATCTTATCCTGCCTTGCGACATCTCTTGTGAATTGTCTTTTAAGACGATTCCGAAGAGATGTCACAAGACAGGATTAGATGGAGAAATAAATAATAATTGAGACTTTTATATGCTGATTTACGACAATATTCGTCATATGAAACTTTATGAAATGGGCCCCGGATCAGACACCGCGTAAAGGGTCAAAACTGTTTGACACTCTTATGGAAATTTCTTCAGTCAAAAAGAGACATTAACCCTTTCCCTTTTAGCGACTTTTAGCACATGCATTTTATTCATCCGCTGAAGAAAATAGTTCCAATATATACCGCAATGAATACATGTTATATTTAACACTTTCCTTATTCTAGTAGGTAATAGCTTAAATCAGGCTGAAAGTAAAGCAGAATGCGCCACATGGCGCATTCTGCTTTACTTTCAACCTGCCTTAAGAAGTCACCTATTTTCAAAACTAGAACAGTCTATCAGGTAATGGGTTAAGCTGACTTTAAAAAATATTACAGACGACACTTTCAATATGTACAGACGATATTTTGGAGGTACAGTGGAGAAAACTTTATTCTTTCCCGTTTAAACGCGAACGAAACGCAAACGCAAAACACTAAAATGTAGAAAATGGCACATTTTGGACAAATCGGACTTTTCATTTTTTTCTGAGTGGCAAACAGTTTGGAGCCTGATCAGACGTCCCTGGGGCGATACAAAGGTTAAAGCAGACGATAAACCTGACAGCTATAGTTTCCTATACACTATTCATGTAGCGAGGCTTAGCTCTATAAATATGTATATATATATCATTAAAGTTTCTGGCTAGCTAAGTAAAGCATTATTCCTGTTGCTAGACAAATATATATTATCATTTATGTCGTAGGTCTAAGCTATACATTATTTATTTGTGACTGGCTATGTCGTGTATTATTTGTATGACCTATATAAAATGACGAGTGATATTTACCATTTATATACAATGCTCCCTCTCTACAACGACACCCAGCGGGAAACGCAGATTGTGTGTGTTGTTCGGAAAGTGTTGTTATAGGGAGAGAAAATAAAGACATGGCTTACAGTTGCAAACATCTTGACTCCAGATCAGACGTTTGATATGGGGTCAAGCTGTTTGTCATTCATAATGGTATTTATTCTATCAAAATATCCACTTAAATGTAACAACAGATGGCAATTTTTAACAGACGATATTGCAGCAGTGAAAGCGTAAGACATATTTTTTTCTGTATAGGGACAACAGTGGCAATGGTTGTTGTAAGGAGGGGTCGTTGTTGGTATGGTCGTCGTACGGAGGAACGCTGTAGTGCCAGATAGAACGTCATATACCTGTCTCATGTTGTTATATTTCTTCTTTTTTAAAGACCCTCGTAGCCACACGAATAGTGTATAGGAAATTATCCTACCTCCTACAAGTTTCTAGCTATCCGATTGGTGAATTGGGGTAATGTGAAAGCCGTGCATTTTCCATCCACTGCTTTCAGCAACCTAATATTGGCCCGGGGGCAACATATCTTATGAACGTGAACACGTTAGCAACGTAGCGTTAAAAAAGACCAACGTTCGATGAAGATGATTTCATTTGGTTTCTATAACGGCCGCGCTTATGTTAATATTCAAACAATTTACATACATGTATTCGTTAATTTTGAACCAGGTATAGTGGTGAAAACGTTATTCTTTCCCAATAAACACGTTTACGCTGAAACTAATATTTCCACTGCAAACAGTTTGAAGCCAGATCATACGCCGGATGACCCAGCGTCTGATCAGGCTCCAAACTGATTGACACTTGTATAAAAATGAATAGTCAGATTTGTCAAAAAGTTGTTACTTTATGCATTTTACGATGCGTTTGCGTTTTGTTTGCGTTTAAACGGGAAAGAATAACATTTTCTCCATTGTATACAAAAAAATCAAAGCGCTGAAAGCGCTAAAGGCCTAGGGACTGGCATGATTAATGAACTTAAGAAATTGTAGTGATGATATAGAAACAAAACTTCTTTTTTAAATCAATTTCTACTAAGAAAATCACAATATTGTCTCATATAGTTATTCTCAGTACCCGGATGCCGATAGAGAGGTGCCGGGACGACTTTCAAAGTGACCCTGATCAGAAAAATGGTTTGTATATCTATTAGCCATCTGAAGGCTGGACTAATCAGTTTTATAAATATTTTATCGACTCTGCGTGTAAAATTGCATATGTAAAACAATTGAACGTGTTTTGTGTTACTGTACTTCAAATATGAGCTTATTTTTACATGCCCTGTGCAATAGATTAGATCTATATTGTATTGCATTTGTTTTGAACTGATCCCATGAGAGATGGTAATTTTTAAGCATGTCGAGTTTGGGTTGTTACTAATATTAGTCCTGTGTTTTAATTCCAGGATGAGCACCTGCACTGAGGAGGCTCACACCTATAGCCAAGGCATGAACGAAAGACAATATATGATGAAATGTGCAAACATGGGCTAGAGACCAGCCTCCCGGAGATGTCCAAATGGCAACAGAAGTGGTGAAAGATGAAAGAGATAAAGATTTTCAATCACCAATTGAATAGCACAGAAACAAAACAAGCATCAGACATAAATATTTGATTGCTTTATGTTGTGTAATTTCAGATCTCGTATCATTTCAAAATGCGACATGTCTAACCATTTACTGCATAGTTGTTTGCAGTATTGAAGACAAACTGTTGCTTAAAGCAGACTGAAAGTAAAGCAGAGTTATTCAATAACATATTACAACCAATGAAAATTTTAGAGTTACATAATAAGCTAGAACACCAAACAGCTCAGAACTCTGGGTCTTCATTATTTGCAAATAGTTTTCTGGTTTTGTTGTTGTTGTTCTGTATACTTTTAGCCCTATACCATATAGCCTGTTTCAAGGTTTGAAGTCAGGTGATAACTTAAAGCAGATTGAAGGTAAAGCAAAATGCTTTAGTTTAGCCTGTTTAAGGCTACTATCTGTGAGAATATAGAATTTTTTTTTTATGATACCTATCCATGACTTTATAAATTGGAACTATTTTCTTCCTTGGAGGAATAAATTGATTGCATGAAAATAAGTATATATGGAGTAAATAGTTTATCTACATTGTATTTAGATTTAAGAAATAACCTCCCTTTTATGACCACCAAAAAGGAGGCTAATTGATTGTATGAAAGAGGGGTGTCAAACAACAGCAAGTTGAAAATCAAACACATCTCTTTAATGAGCTTGCTGTTTTTCTTTCATCTTGCTTTAATCTGTCACATGCCTTAAACACAAAATAATTAACACACTTTAGTGGTTGCAATAGAGAGGGTTTACTCTGTGAGAGTGTTGATGAAGAACCATATTGGTAATAGTTCTAGGAGGGAAAATTCAAAGAGAAAGACAGAAAATTATATCAATATATTTACTCAACAAAAATAATACAAAGTATTAAAAAGTTGATTTGCATACAGTATAAAGTATGTAAAACTCGTTCACAAACTAGTGATTTTTTAAAGAGAGCTAGACCTATCACAAATGGTGATTCATACCCCCAGTAGGGTCTTGTCACAAGAGGTAAATGTTTCTGGGTAAAGTTGATGTGTGCACTTAAGTGCTCCCTTTGTAATGAAAGATAAATGTTCATTTCGAATATGTAGCTGTATTTTGAGGGACCATTGATTGAAATCCTCTGAAGACAGGTTGTAGCTTAATGAAGCTCAAAGTGCAGAACTGAGTTCCTGTCTTGTATAAAGCTTTTATTTATTACGTTTGAGGTGCATTAAGCTGCAACCTGTATAAAAGAAAGCTGATAAGACAACAATGTCGGGCGATATGCGCACACATGGGTTAATCAACCCATTACTCCTTATCCTGTTTCTAGTTTTGAAGATATAAGACCGCTTAAAGCAGGATGAAAGTAAAGGAGAATGCATCTTAAGGGGCATTCTGCTTTACTTTCAGCCTGCTTTAAGCTATTATCTGCTAGAATATAGAAAATATTTCCTATGATTTTTATTTGAGACGGTATAAATTGAAAGTATTTTCTTCAGTGGATGAATTAATTCAAGGCGTAAAAAGGTGTATTGATGGAGTAATGGGTTAAAGCCATAATGAATCGAATGTAGATCTAAGATCAATTAAATAGAAACTGTATGATCTGGATCTAAGCTCATGCGATGGAAAAGTTCTTTACAGTTTACTACATGTACTTGGAAAGGTCTACCCTTTGTAATGCACATCACTTGTGGCAGTAAAAAATGAGTTATTCATGCTATATAGGCAAACAGTTTGGATCCAAATAAGACACTGAGTATACGTATTGTCTCATTTGGACCCAATCTGTTTCAATGACAGTGACAATTGTTTCACAAAACAACCCGGTGCGTGTTAAGTTGTGCGTGTTTCAATTTTTGTCTTCTGTTACATAAATGATGTTTGTTCCTAGAAAATTACAATAAATACTTATATATCAATTTACACTTCTGCTTTTTGCTGATTAAATCCAATGAATAAATCAAATGATGTTCAGTAAACTCTGAAACCTCTTAAAACTGAACACTAATGCAGCATTATAAGAATGCAGAATGCTATAAAGGCTTTGTGCAACACCACCTAAACTCATTAAGCAACCACTTATTGTTTGGTTTTCAGAGGTTCTACTGTACATCAAAATAATTATTATGTCAGAACTCCATGTAGCTATGTTGATGGCTTCTTTTCAGGGCCTCGTCCAGATTCACTCCGTCAAACTTTAGTTCGAAGTATATGTCTGGTTCTCGTAGACTCGTTGTATTAAATCAGGCTCCATAGCACCAGGTTGGCCGAAAGTTCTCAACTTTGTTCTTCTCGTCAGGTAAAAAGTCTGAAAATATATGATAATAAACTTCATTACAACGGGCTCGCTATCCGGGACGAATTTATTATAATAATAAAGATCTCAATGAAACACTTGGGTCTCTACATCTCCGCGACGCCAAAAACCACAGATCCAAAACAAAAGCACCGCCCACCACTATACAGAGTGAAATACATGTATTTATAACGCGTTTAATTGAGATATCTAATGATTCCAGTACAACCAAAGAAAGTTTACAACTTCTTTCAATCATTTCGCTAATGGTTTCACACTATCCTGCAGTTAACACCGAGTCGTATTTCTACTTTCATTTTCGATCTAAACACGCTACGGTTTGTACACATACCTTTTGAAAAGCTCGCTTTTCCTTCTTAAACTTGTTAAAGTCTGGCATTTCTTTACCTGAATTCGATTTTTAACTCGGAATTAGTTAAAGAACCGAAATTCGTTTCGATTCTGTCATTTACATGTATCGGTGTAGATTCGTAGATTGTGTTGATATTTAATATATTTTGTGTTCGGTTAAACAGCGCATCAACAGGTCAGGGCTTCCATAAGTTGACATGAAAAATCCTAAGATTTCTAAATTGCATCTTTCAAGTGCGGTTTAACGAATCGTACCTTTACCCCATGGCCATTTTCTTGTTTTGTTGACATGCGACTACTTAAAGCAGGCTATAAGTAAAGCAGAATGCGCCTTATGGCGCATTCTGCTTTACTTTCAGCCTGCTTTAAGCTACCATGAACTGGGGAAAAATCCGGAGATTAAGGAAAAATCCGGAGAAATGGCAGCCCTGACAGGTAATAAACAAAAGAATGTGCCACGGTGCTGCCAGCGGTAGAATCAGGCGTAGATAATTCACTACTTGTCCCCATTATACATACGGGCTATTCGCAATTACATAATTAACACATGGATGCATAGTGCAATGAGTTATGTTAGATATCGACATGGTCTCTGGAGTGTGTTTACATCGACTCTTATAGGAAGAAGCTATCTTCATTCTGATTGGCTACTTAACATTCGGGATTATTTTACGTGGAATCACTCCGCTGTCGGTTCTACCTGGACTATGTTTAAACGCTGGTAGGCGGTAAATGGGCGATAGGCAATAGGAATCCTTCTTATTCTAATAGACCTTACTCTCAAGACGAAAACGCCACAAGCTTGATTACTGCATATATATAATCAACCACTATCGTTATCATCACAAAAAACCTCGATTACACATGGTTGTTAAGGCTTTTAACGAATAGTGCAAAAACACGGCCACAATCTTTCCCCAAAAAGAAGGTATTTTGGTGTTTTTGATGTAAAGTTTTTGTTCACCCCGAGGGAGCCTTCAATCTGCTGTATAAAAACGGAGTCAGCTTGATTTATCCTTTTAAATCCACAGCCTGATGCCATTTTCTCATGATATTGTGTAGCGTTTCAACGAATAAGGTAAAAAGAAAGCCACAAGCTTTTTCTGAAAAAAGTATTTTTGGGTTTTAGCAGCATAAATGTTGTGTGCCGTGACGGCTACGTGAAGGACGAAGTTGGTATACCGACTACGGCCTTACGGGCCCTAACGGGCCCTAGGCCAACAAGTAATTAAACGGTTGCTGATTAAGATGCATGTATTAGTTATAGTTCATTTTTTGAAAATTATGCAATATAACCTGGAGCGACCGTAGGGAGCGAACAGGTTATGTTGCATAATTTTCAAACAATTTACCGTTTCCTCGAATATGGCGCGTTGGACGGTGTATATCAGTTACCGTTCACCCTAGTTTTCATACCGTTCAACAAAATTTACATATCGCGCCAGTTTGTCTGCCAATAAAAGGGCTCTATTTCGGTGGGCGGCTCTTAGGATTTTCGGAAACCCGCGAATTAATTCTTACACCTGAGAAACAAAACTAGTCTACCAAATGGAATTTAAAGCTAGAGCCTTTGTCTTTAAGACAAATATGATGCTCCCCCCGCTTGCTCTAATTTTGTGAAAAATTAAAGCAAATCAAAACCCTGTGCACATGCACTGCACATCTATGGTAGATCTATATGTGCAAACACACTGCCACATTATAAGGTTGTAGCTTAAAAACTGTATAGGAAAAGTTAGCCGGTTTAAGATCACCTGTTAGATGACATCGATCTGGACTGTGCTGTTAATAAAAGTAATGCCTGTGCCCTGTGGCTCCGAAGGCGTTAAAGACGAGTGGCTTTTTAACGCAAGCACAAACGCATATGGAAGCTTTCTGTATTGCTATTCTAATGCATTGACGAATAGCAACCTTAGTTTCGTATATTATTGAGAATAAACCCACTCCTTTTCTGATGGCCGCTTTCGAAACATGTTACAGTCAAACCTTTGTATGGATATTACACAAAAGAAGATACAGGTGGCTGTTTAATCCTTTCAACTCCAACATTTATAATAGACAATTCCAATTTCTCATTTAGTCGACTCCAATTCTCGTAATACAGTGGTAAATACGCTATTCCTACCCATTTACACGTTAATCTATGCGTAAGAAACGCACAGTGAACGGTTAACGAACGGTTAACGCCTAACGATTTTAACGCGTTTAAAAGCGAATAAACGACTATACCAATGCAGTATCGGCTAAGGGGTCTGTCGGCTAAGTGATGACCCTTCATCCGGGCTCTTATAAACGCGTAGAGAAACGGCTAGTAAACGCGTTTAACGAAACGGATAAAAACGCGTACAAAAACGCTTAAGAAATGCGTAAAGTGGGTATGAATAGCGTATTTACAACTGTAGAAGCTCTATGATGTTTACGCATGCCAAGTTTACCATTAACTGGTACATTTGTACATTGTAAATGACGAGTTTACTCCTCGCCTATAGGGCTCAATGACTTAATGCAGGACAAAAGTAATACACAAATGTCAGTTGCGAGCCTTCTGTATTAATTTGATTATGCATTAACCAGCCGCCTATCTACAGAGTTCTTTAACATAGTCACACCTCTTCACTGAATCATAGTCGTTATACATAGTTTAAATTGTACTTTGTAACTTCCATACATGTACATAGTATGTCTATTTCCCAGCTGAGCGATGGCTGTATGACGTAATAATGCGTTTAGCCCCGCCTTAGGGCGCGACGTCCATAACCGTGTTCATAACCTGCTTTATTTCTTCCATACCCGGTACAAAGCTGATCAATATGCGATAGATTTTTTTCATTCCTCGCTGAAATAGAGCTCTTTCATTGGCTGGCAAACTAGGGCGAACGGTAAACAGTATTTAGGCGGTAAACATGACGTCACGCACTAATGTTTAGATAATGATTGATGACATCATGTTTCATATAATATGAAAGTGACCGCTTTTAATCTATTTCGTCAATAATAAAAGGTAGTCGGTAGGATAAAAACGTTATACAGTGTTCAGGTGACCTGATATTGAATATACACTGCCAGTAAATTCCATATGGAACTCGAGCTTCGCTCTCGTCCAATATGGACTTTACTGGCAGTGTATATTCCATATTAGCTCACCTGAAAACTGTGTAACTTATAATGTAGCTGTCACTTTAACATGGAATGAATTATCACATTAATATAACAGCCCTTCAACTATAACACTTTTAAACGATATGAACTGATGTCCCGTTCAATATGAGTTCGCGGTCACTTGCTGAACCCCAGAGACATTTGCAGCTTGTCACGGTTCTGGGGCGTAATTGCCCCATGGGATGTTTCTGTCTACTTGACAGAGATTTCCTGTTCCGCCAAGAACTAAAAGGAAGGCAGGTCGGTGGTTTTTCTCCCATGTACTGCTTCGCAACGAATGGGATTAGCCGAGATAATCTTCCTGGGGTCATCATAACCTCCTCTCATTATCCCTCATATACCATTGGCGCTATATGACCTATTCTGTGTCTCAGTGCCGTGAACCCCGACTCACCCCATCGCCCATCCTCGCTTATGATGCGCTAATGACTGTGTAGAAACGTAAGCCAGCGAAAAAAATAAAAGGACCTTTATTCAAGCTTCGTGCATTAGATATCTAAAAAAAAAGGTAAATTGACTAAAAGTAACATCACAATGTGTGTCAAGACGTGACACCTTAAAGCAGGTTGAAAGTAAAGCAGAATGTCCATTAAGGCGCATTCTGCTTTTCTTTCAGCCAGCTTTAAGCTACCATCCTGGCTAGACGCAGATTGACTCGGTGTCTGATCTGGATATAAAACTGTTTTAAATAACTATTGTAACCATGATAGCAGTAAAATGATAAAAACAAATAGGACAAATTTACACTTGATCACATATGTGGCCGTGATTGTTACATTCATTATTCAGGGGTATATGTACCCCACTCACTTTTGTTCATTTATCAACATACGAATATTAACTCTTTTACAAATTCATTTAAAAATAACAGAATAGAACACAACAGAACATATGTATGTTTTATTTGACTTAAGCATACAAGCTTATCATCATAACATATATACATAATAACATAAAACTAATGGCTCTCTACGTGATACAAGGCATGTTTAACAGAACGATCAGCATGGACCATGTATTGCGAAAGTGCTAAAATAACGATTAACACCCATCACTGCCAAGACGTTATCTATACTGAAGTGATAAAGAAACGCAGGGTAAACTTTGCAAATGATTCTCGGAAAGACGTCGGGTAGAATGTTCAATAGTTTTGGGTACGAATGAAGAATGCTCGATAACAGCCAAAGGACGATTTGTATCTGGTGAGGGATTTAGGAATGATAGCTTAGAATAGAATTTCAAAATTGATTGTATAAATTGACTCATCTATACCGCATATTTTATTATTATTATTATTATAATTATTATTATTATGTTCCCCATTCGCTCACCCCACATCCCTTATTAGTCCAGACATAGGATTTATGAGGGAGTTTATCCACCTCATTGGGATGTTGTTTCACTCTTCCAAGAAGGCTGCTTTCAGAAGAGATTAAATGTCCCCTATGAAGTCTGACCCCCCCCCCCCCCCCCCCACACACACACACACAAAAATAAAAAAAATAAAAAAAATGTATCAACACTAGATTTATAGACATCTCGTATTTATACATTTTTTTTCTTTTGGGGATAGACTTCTATTGTGACGGTCCCCTGTGCTCTACCTCAAAATTAATATTCTCGGTGCATGTGCCCCATCCGAGCCATTCAACGCTGGCGACGAGCAGTGGAAAGGGGTGGGTCAACGTACGGGCGCCGAACCCGCAAACGAACTTCTCGCAATTCTTTATAGTTTTTGCATGGATGTGACTGTAATAAGTACCTTCTGTCCTAAGGGCAGATTCTGTGACGATTGAGTTAATGCACGCGTGTATAAACCTGTCCTGACGGTGTGACGTCATGCACGAACGCCCAGGTTGTTATGTTTTGTGCTCTCCTGCGGTTGCCTACGCGCCATGTGTTAGCAGTGCTCAATATTGCATGTAAGATGCCCCTATGATCATTGGAATAAATGTACAGTCGGTTGAAATGTCGTTCGGGCTTAGCAAGGAGACTAAAACTGGGTACATTTTATGTAAAACTGTGGCCCTGTCGGTCATGTCATTTTAAAGACGTCTTCTAGCTGTCGAAGTTGGATATTGGCCTAATCATCCTCTCAGACAACTAACCGCAAGTATTATGTTACATGTGGAAAGTAGTACACCTGGTATATATTTATCTTCTGAATAATATCAGTAAATACAACTCAGAAGTTGTTTCAAATAATCAAATAAAACATGCCGAAGAAGATTGTATACCATTTGTTTATTATATCAAATACTTTAATGTACATTTATTTGTAATACAAATGAATATGCACGAGAGCAGATATACATAATACTACGTTACACAATTGAAAACCTCTCTAGCTTCTGTATGAGGGAGGCACTGTCGTATATCGAGTAGTTATTGCAGGTGCAACGTCCGGTCCGACCTTTTTCTTGTTGTCGAAAAGGATTCATAAATTTTCAAAAACCATTTCTTGCAATTTTTCATAATTTTCTCCACTTTGGTCTTTAGTATACTTTTTGCAATATTCATGGAAGCGTTTGTATTCCCGCTGTGAGTCGCGACCTAGACATTGGGCCTGTTTCATAAAACTTTGTACGACAAAAACGGTCGTAAGTCAGATTATAAAAGTCTCAATTATTATTTATTTCTCCATCCAATCCTATCTTGTGACATCTCTTTGGAATCATCTCGGAAAGATGGAGAAATCAGAACTTAAATGTATGTTTAAGTTTTGACTTACGACCGTTTTATGAAACGGAGCCCTTTGTTTTAGGTTCGGTGTAACTGCATATATCTAAGCCGTCGATTTGGTATTATATTTCTTTCCAGCAACTATTGTTTTTCGGTTTTGGAAACAATTAAAAGGCACAGGGAGCAAGGTCTATGTGATATGGAGGGTAAGACAACGACTGCAGCTCCATGAGATGCACATGCATGCCAATTATGAAGTAATTATTTCTATTGACTGTCCTATTTAACTCATTGAGCCCTAGTGACGCATATATGCGTCCTTTACCAAATTTATACATTAGAAGAATACACTTGTCCTATGCAAACAGTGAAGTCCCTGATCAGAAGTCTCCTGCAAGAACCCTCTGATCAGGGACATAACTGTTTGTCATTTTGCAATTTATTGCAAAAAACAACCCTTAATAGTCTAAAATGGACCAGCCTTTATTGCAAACTGGAATTGCTCATTGGATTTTTTCAGGGGATAATGAATAAACATTCAAATCACTCAGATATGTTCACTGTGTTGCAGTGCCTGAAACACTTATATAAATACTTAATATATGCATGCTATTTAATACCAGCCTATATAAAGACTTTTTTCCTTTCTAAACGATTTTTTTTAAATCATGTTGAATCAAATTCACAGATGCCGGTATTCGACATGATTTGTAGAAAACTTTCAAATCATGTTTTTACAATTTATGTCGACTTTGAAAACATGATTTGTAAAAATTGACAGTATTTGTAATTTTTTACATATTAGATAATTTTACAAATCATGTTGCTACAATGCAGTCCAAATCTCCTTCACGATTACAACTACTCAAATGTTCTATTGCATTGGTCACTTTGTTTGTATTTTGATCTGCGGACAGCAGCTGCTAAGACAACCACCTAGCAATTACATTCGTCATGCTCAGGTGATTGTTTAAAATCGTGCGCGCCGATACCTTACCGATGTTGAATGTGTGTGCTGCCTCCTCAAAAGTTACTGGACTATCTGGGTTGACAAAAGCTTCAACATTTGCTACCATTGTTGGGGTCACTGTGCCAGCAAGCCGTCCAGTCCTAGGTATATCACAGGCACTTGTTATACCTTCACGAAGCTGAGCAATTATGACATTATCAATGGGTTTTTTCTCCAATAAGACAGTACCAAATTTCTTAACCCTTTCCCCCATAGAAGCGCCTTTTAGCGAATATGATTTATACTTCCGCTGAAGAAAATAGTTACAATTTAATCAGTCATGAATATATATTACAGGGAATATTTTCTATATTCTAGCACATGGTAGCTTAAAGCAGGCTGAAAGTTAAACAGAATGCGCCTTAAGTAGTCACCTATCTTCAATACTATAAATAGGCTATCAGGTAAAGGGTTAAACTGCTGATTAAACAAAAACTTCACTATGAAAAAAAGTTAAACATCAAGTTTGTGTTAAGGTGACCAAAAGTTTGTTTCAGAACCTCAAGTGCCGTCATAAGAACTATCAAACATTACTATTACATGTATTATTTTTTATTACAAACCTTATTATCAATGTAGAACAACACTACCTATCCTTACTGAAATACGCAGGTGTAACGTAAATTTCAAGCAAATGTTAAATCTGATTGGTGAAACACCTTACACAAAATGTCCAATTGGAAACTATTATTGTATTGGCAAGCAGACACGTTGTCAGCATAGTTTAGATAACTTATTTGAATATGGATATCTTTCCAAGTCTTTTTTAAACTAAAATTAATAGTGTAGTTTTGTCTAAAAATTACTTGATTCCATAAATAAAACACCAATCCTATGATTTTTTATCCTTGATAGTAAAATCAAAGGCACCAATAACAAAATATAAGTATATCGAATAAGCATTCTGTATTTGCCGTACAGATACTGTAACAAGAAATGTTGCATTTAAGCTGTGTTAAAATGTGTAACGTAAATATCAAACATTTAAAAAACATTAATTTAACTCCCTAAACCCTTCCCTAAAGGCATGGTAGTCGCAAATGAGTGAATTTGCACATGCATGTTTTGTCAAAGTATAAGTATACATATGTATACTCGATACAAACATCACAGTCAACCAAGTGGTAACGTAAATATCACTTGTTTCGGAATTGAAACCTTGTCTTATTTTCGTCTGATTATTCGAATGACCTGCTGGATTTTCCGCATGGGATATATTTCAGAAAGGATATTTTCAATGTTCAACCCAAATAGTATCTGATGAACTGAACCATTTGTATAATGAGTTTGAATTTGTCATAAATAGAACATAACTGGCATCCCCGTAAGAGACTTTCCTAGATTGCAGTGGTTGTGGGGCTCAAATGTCATAGAGGCTATTTTTGATTATGTATTATTGGTGTATTAAAATTTTGGTGGCAAATATCCACTCTGACAAGAACTATAAGAAGGACTGCAAGTCGGTGGAATTAGTTAATAGGTGTTATCACATAATTATTCAAATAGGTGATATCACCTGTATTATTGAATAAAGTGGTTTCATTAATTGGAAAAGATGATAAAGATATCAATTAAAAACAAATAGTTGATATCACTCATTTGAATAGTTGATATCATTTATTTTAAAAGGGGATATCACTTATTTTAATAAATGGTTACTTTTTCCAAGAGCTTATATCACTTAAGAAATTTCTTAAGTGGTATTACATACAGAAGTTAGTGGCATCACTCATTTGGATTGGTGATGTCCAGAAATTGAAATAAAAGTATAATGACAACCTATGATTCCATTTTACTTTTTTATATTAATTTTTGTGATTTTATTTACTCAAATAGATATGATTATTTGGTTACTACTTCAATAAGTTAAATCAGACAGCTGATAGTCGCCTATTTTAACAAATGATACCACTTATTCAAATAAATGATATCACTTTAAGAAAACCAATAGGTGATATCATCAATTCGCCTGGGTGATATAACTAATTTGAAAAGGAGATATCACTTAAGAAATAGGTGATATCACTTGAGAATTTTCGTATGTGATATCACGTATTTGAATAAGTGATATCCCCTTCTCTCAACTTTTTCCCGTCTCTGTAGTCACATTGTATGTGACTTCCTCAATGTGTAAACGAACATATTAAAATGAGATATTTACGTTACCGGCACGTGTATTATTCGTTTCTATGAAAAATGTTTGTTGGTATTTAATTGACCAACATGTTTGCTGTGAGCTTTGTGCGTATCAAGTGAATACATGTTTAGTGTTTTAAGTATTCATTGTAGTAATATTTTGTTAATTTGCTGCTCAATATCTCCAGAATATCTTCCAGAATAATCCAGAAAACTTCCAACTATTTATCTTACTTTAACACCAGACACTACTGGGTATTTACTGTAAAGTTCAGTTTCAAAGCAAGTCTGCATTGGCATTGATACGAAAGAATCATTGTCTGTTATAGAGACGAAATATATTTTAGAAATGTTTACTCCCTATCTGTAAAATTATTACATGTCAAATTATAGCAATATTTACGTTACCAGTTGTAACGTAAATACCTGACACAATACATTTTTAAATTTGGCATAAGCCTAACAGAAGGGTCGAATCTAATGTTGAGAGAACTTGTGACCCGACCCCATTTCCTTATGTATATGGAAATAAAATATGTTTAAACTAACTACTACACAATTCAGTAAGCAATTTTATAATGTTTCATCTTATTTTACAACATTATAACATACAAATATCAAAGTCAGTATTTACATTTGTTTTTCTTCGCCTGCTCTTGAATACCACTGATAACGAATGTTTGTTTTTTTATTTTGTCCGCCGCAAATATTTTTAAATACGGCTTCCTTGCTTGTGTGTTTAACTACATCTGGTACATAAAGTTATGTGGGAGACGACTCGGAATGTAAAAATTGCTCCAATATCCATCTTTACAGTAACTATTGTAACGTAAATATCGGTAACGTAAATATTTTCCTGAAACATTTATGGTTTTCTAAACGTCCATTGATGAAATATTGAAATAATTTTATTATAACTTATATACAAATCCATCATGCTTTTAAATGAAATAAAGTTCGTGTGCAGTCGATTTGTTTTAGCCAAAACTCTTCTAGGTAACGTAAATATCTGAGTAAAGTGTCCCTTACAAAGGGAATAATTTGTAAAATATTTTCTTGAAAGATAACACCGTTTTACTAAAATATCAATTTTGTATTGCTAACAAGTGTTTGTGATCTGTTGAATAAAGTTAACAATAATTTGATATTGCCATTTTATATTTTCTAAATTTATGAATTTATAACATAACTTGCTTTAATGTTCTAAATTTGAAATTAGGAGACACCATTTTGAGTTGCTACCTGTCTATAGCATCGCGTTTTAGATATTGTATTGGCGATCAGACATCACGTAAATATCTTTTTTCAGAGTAAATGAAATGTGTCATCAATATTTTTTTTCATAATAAAATTCATATGAACTTAAGCTATGGTAACACAATAAACACTTTTAAATGATTCAGAAAAATGATCCTAATGCCCAAAACGCCGTTTCAGTGAATACATATAGTAATGAGACACTGTTTACTCTGCTTTGGGTCATTTTGTTGAGATTGGCTGTTTAACGTTCTGCAATCATAAATTTTATTGCAGAGTGCTGTTCCTCTAACAAAGAAGCCACAAGTTGGCCTTCTCTAAAAGACGACCAAGGCAAAGTCAGCAGCATTTTAGGGATTTTAGATGTAATTTGGTATTGGTAGCAGTTGACAGAAGTTAGGAAATAGTTTCTACATTGACGTTTACATGCACTAGAGGTCATTCTACATGTATATAGCTGTTCTGTATTTAATCCTTTCCCACATAGAAGAAAGTTTTTGCGCATTTTATTTATTACTACGCTGAAGAAAATAGTTCCAGTTTATACCCTTATGAACAATTACAATAACAAATATTTTAAAGCAGGCAGAAAGAAAAGCAGAATGTGCCCTAAGGCACATTCTGCTTTACTTTCAACCTGCTTTAAGCGATCACCTGTCTCTAATGTTATAAACAGCTTATTGGGTAAAGGGTTATTCCGTGTCTATACTAACAATGATTCCAGTTTAGTTGTCAAATCAATTAAAACTTTCAGAAACTCGATAAACTAACATACATTTAATCATACGTCCAATACAACTAGAAGTGTGTTCCTCGGAACAATTGTGTCACCTGCCAGCAAGCATCCGTCGAAAAGGTGTTATAGCTTACTTTACAACATTCCATATACCAGATGTTATCTGCGGCAATAAAAATATAGAAAAGGGGAATAAAATGGAATTTTATCTAAAAAGCATGAGTAGAACATAAGGTATGCTGAAAAAAGAAAATATGGGAAAGGGCAATAACTTTTACAGTATTGCTGCAAGAGCAATGAACCTTGTGCAAGACAGTTTCCCTTTAATATCAATCTTTTTCCATAATGAACTTTCATTTCAAAATCTTCAGTATAACAAGAAATCTGCAAAAAAGAAAATGTGGACAAGGGGAATAACTCTCACAATATTGAATGCAAGAGTTATGAACCTTGAGCAATACACTTCCACTTGACAAGGCATTTCCATAAATGAAATTTCATCTTAAAAGTTTCAGTAGAGCAAGAGTTTTCAAGCGTGACGCAAAAAATCATGACGGACGTTCTTACGGGAGGATACTAATGTAGCTATTTTCTATTGTTTTCTTTTGCGTGGCTAGCCACACAACAGATAATTTCTTTTTGCTCTAACTTGGAAAAAATGATCTGGAGGCTAACCCAACCCCTAACCCTATGTCCCACTACTGGCCAGGTTAATGTCACAAGAAATGGCCAGGTAAATGTCACAAGAGACGGCCATGTTAATGTTTTTCACAAGTACCCTCTCGTAAGCACGGACGGACAGACGGACGGACGGATGGACAAAGAGACGCCGGAAAAGTGATCTCTAAGTGTACCTCTGCCTACAGCAGGTGACACAAAAATAAACAATGCCAAAATACTGAAATGAGCTATAGATTGACCCCTGACCTCGGGTGCCTGTATTGATGCATGCTGAGTGTGTACACACTTTCACCCAGATTCAGCAAGGTACCAATTTTGGGAAAACAATATCAACGATGTGTTAAATGCAATGATAATACATTGATATATCGGAGCAGAACATCTTACTCGCTCTTGGTGTAAGCTCCCTCTTGTTAAAATAATTGTCACATTTACGTACCGCCGGATAATCGGATTTTCGAATCTTAAATAAAACTAAACTTGCAACTTCGAAAACTTGCGACATATGAGTTACAATAGCACCAAGGACCGTTTAAGCCGAGTGCTCTACAGACTGCGCCACTGTACCTCGATAGTATGTATGTAACAAAATACATACATGTATATTTGAGACGAAACCAAATGCACAGTATTTTTATGCGAAAATATATTATGAATTGTTTCTGATCTTTTGCAAGTAGAATGTTCGACAGTTCCATACAATCTTAAATACATTATATAACATTTCCAACTTTTTATTTGTTAAACATTTGAAGTGCCAATGAACGGTTTGTCGATTTAATTTCGTTTACAGCTTACGCCACGTGGAACATACTCTACATTCATTACAACCTTATTATACTTTCAACCGATTTTTAGACACTTACAGCTAGCCTCTTTTATATGCAAAATGGACTGGTTTCAGAACAAGTGTCGCTTTCTCGGAGCGCTTCGAGAAAGAGACAGCAGACCATTCAGCAATATTGCTTGTTTCAAAGTAACCAATGGTGGCAAAGTCTGATGACTTTGCCAATGATAGCCGAAACACATATCAAATATCAATTGGCAAACAGAATGTGTATAAAACATTGCCTTTAAAAATAAACTGAAGTAATCGGCGAAAGAGGGTAGTTTTTGATCAATTTATAATATCAAATGTACAGGGACAAAGATGAAAAGTCCGGATATTTTCTGACACGTAAGCATAAAATTTTAATTTCCCTTTAATCCTTTCTTTGTGGGTAACATGCGATAATGTGTATCTCTTGATTTCGTATCAAACTTCAGATAAACAGGTACAGAAGATGGCAACTGATTATTTTGAAGATGTCGGCCTGTCTTAGTACGCACGATGACATTTCCGAAAAATGTTAAGATGGCGTAAAATATAATAATGAACAAAAATCATTTTCGGTGAACGCATACGATCATAAAATACTCTTTTCGTAAAAAAAATAGGTTTTCGTACCGGACGGGACCTTTGAACTTTTTGTCCGATTCGTAGTTTACAGCATACACCGTTTTCATGAAAGTTGCACTTTGTTACACCCGGTTTCATTTCATTTTCTCAGAATATAAGCATGACATTTTCATGGAAGTATCATTAGTCACACTTTGTAGCCAGGGGCCGTTTAATAGAGGTAATCAACCATGGTCGAGTTCGTGTATCTTTTATTGAGATTATTAGACGAAAGGTCAGCTGGTCGGATATAATAAGCTATAAATGTAAGTCTCAAATAAAGACTTCAATGATTAGCGAGTACTTTAACTTCCTTTCGCAAGGAGAGATAGAGCCAGAATTTATTATGAAATATAGATAATTCAATAGATAAAATGTTTTTTTTAAAAAAAGTATTTTTTTTATTATAAAAATACACCAAAAGAAATAATTTTTTTATTAAAATAAAATGGTCTAGATCTATATCTTTTTTTAATAAGATCCGGGACACTGTGATTTTATCTGCTATTTCACTAAAACGTTATGATTGCAAGGTTAAAAACAAAAATATTTAGAATTTGGATATTTGTTTGCAAAATTTTTATGGTTTATTCTTACTTTGGTTATACAAATTAAGATCTTTCTTGTACAAATAGTTTATATACATAAAAACTGAAAAACCGTAATACAAAAAAAAGGAGTTTTTGTGAAGCTTCAAATTTAGGGGAGTAGTCTTGAAGAATCTCAATTTGTGAAAAAAAAGTCCGGTACCCCCACCTTTTTCACCAATTTTTGTCAGCTAATTTTACTATCTTCATGCAAAGATTGAAGAGCTTGGTAATTTGTTTACAAAGGTGCACATACCCCCTTAGCAGATATAATTCATGCACTGTTTAGAATTTATACGGAAGACTGAACCAAGATTCAGACTTGTATCTAAAGAAAGAGAGATAGGCACCAAATGGTGTTCCATCTACTGTGTAAAGTATACCACTTCCTTTGAACAATTCAGCATACAGTATTGTGTACGGTCCCCGTCCCGTCACGAAAACATCAACAGCTTTTTTCGCAATAAAGTCCGTATGGTTCAGTCTGATATTATTTATATGTGATCTATACGAAGGGTATGTGATCATCAACACACACCTGGTCACACTTTCAGGAACGAATAAATGGTACTCAGATTTGAATTGTGACAGTCCAGGTACGATTAGCATTGATCCATCGAAATCATCCGGAAAACCAGCTGGTTTACTTAGTCTTCCAAGGGAATAAACAGCGACTAAAATTGGGTTTGTAGCTTTGATATAGATAGGTTTTCCAGTAATTTGCTGTTGCCAAAACTTTGCATGATCAAGTGTAACAGACTCTCCGTTCGAAAGTACAATTTCCGTATTGTCTGTATAGGTGGTTATCCTGCAAACGTATTTATATCGTGGATAGGGATAAGAAACGATAAACTCTGTTTGTAGATCACGTACTGGGGGCATTTGTTCATACAGTTGATCACAGTACCGCGTGATAACATAAGCGCACTCGTGGCCAGCAAACACGGCAACGTTTTGTGAAGATTGTATGATGGTTCCAGATATGTCATCCCGTGTTTGGTAGTGGTAAACCTGGTCACGGTTTATGTTTAGCTTATTCCGTGAACCATTTAGAAAGAAAACTGTTACTTCGGTGTCGTCCAATGTTCCAACAACTGCAAATTGTGCCGTGTAAGTATGGCTTTTGCTCCACGAAAGTAGAATATACTCCGTTGAAAGATGTTGTTCCGGTATCACAACACTTGCTCCTGCACTTTCAATGAGACCGCTTTCAATATAGATTTCAACAGGTACAACTGACTCCAAGCGAAATCCATCATGGAAAATGCCGGTATCAGTGGGACGTAACAAATTTGATGGGATTTCAATTTTAGTTCCATTTGTCACTGCCACTTTTCTCTGATAAGACTGTAATGCTGACGAAATATCTATTGTTGTAGGATATGAAGCAACAACATATACACACTGATGTTGCACTTGCATACTGTTATCGAAAAATCCGAACGTGTACGATGTTGTACCATTCGCATCAGCTGTAAATAAAAATAAAGCTAGTATTTGTCACTGAGAAAAAACACATGTCTTCCCGTATCTCACTATCCAAAATAACACACGAACAACATCACATATAAAGAGGATATTGAATGAGTGTGTTTTCAGTAGTGAATTTATTGAAGGAGTTGGATTAAATGATATGTTACGAGTCTTGGCAAGCAACGTATCATTTTATCTAATGAGTTCAATAAATTCACTGCTGAAAACACACGAATTAAAAATTCTATTTGACTGTATCACATAAACACAAATTGACACAAAAATCTAAACGGCATTACTTTCACTTTTCCCTCGGCTGTTAGGAAAACGATTCGTCATAGTTTTAGTATACGCGTTATTCGGTTTTATTCATCTATAAATAAAAACACCTATCAAACTTAAATAAAGAAAAACAACATTAATGTGTTGTGAAAAGATTTCCCGAAACCATATTCATATCCTAAGTTACTATTTACTCTAAAAGTGTTCTTATTGACTAAAATTATCAGTTGACATTCAGCTTCGTTTTCAGAAAAAGTCATTATTGAAACAAAACGTCATTATGATGTAACATTTGAATTTTGAATTGTTATGAGCCACTGTTAATGCTAGAGCTCTTGGTAACCTTATTTGCAGCCTGATTTGCGGGACTGCTCGGGAAATTATTTTTTTGACATTTGGAAATGTTTCAATCTCTCGTGGTGATCTTAGTTTGTCAAACTAGATTCTCTTATTAAAATGTTTTTAAAGTCGGCGTAGCAGTACAGTATTTTGGTGATTCAAAAATTAGTATATGATATGTGCACAATGTGCCGAACAATATTTACGGAACTCTATATGTTGCTAGTTTATGTGGTAAACGTTATTATTTGGTGAACATTTGGTGCACATCCGTCTTATAGTGTAGGTGAAGTGAGCAGGGGTGTGTTTTTTTTTTATTCAAAATCACATTTGTAAGCAAAAAGGCTGACCTTTAGAGGTAAAGGTAACAAGGGCCACCATGGCCCTAAATCGCTCACCTGGTACACCATGTAAAACATGACCTATAGTAGTGACCTAGATTACGACTGGATATGACCCACAATCAACCTTTAGAGTGTTTACAAGTTTTTTCTATGATTTGACCTAGTTTCTGACCAGGAACAATCCACATTTGATTTTGACCTAGATTTGATGTAGGCAAGCATTCTGGCAATATTTCATTCAGATCTAATGAGACCTGTAGCCTCTAGAAGGTAAACAATGTTTTTCTTTGATTTCACCTAGTGACCTAGATTTTGATCCGACATGACCCATATGCAAACATGACCTAGTAATCAATTAGGCAAACATTCTGACCTAGTTGCATTAAAATCCAATGAGATTTGAAGCCGCTAGAGTGTTAACAAGGTTTTTCTATGATTTGACTTAGTGACCTAGTTTTTGATCGGACATGACCTATATTCAAACTTGACCTAGATATGAATAAAGCAAACATTTTGACTAAGTTTCATGAAGATCCAATGAGATTTGTAGCCTATAGAGTGTTAACAAGGTTTTCCTATGATTTGACCTAGTGACCTAGTTTTTAACCTGACATAACCCTTATTCAAACTTGACCTAGATATCAATGAGGCAAACATTCTGAAAAGGGTGCATTAAAATCCAATGAGATGTGTAGCCTCTAGTTTGTTAACAAGGTTTTTCTATGATTTGACATAGTGACCTAGTTTTGGACCGGGCATGACCTTTATTCAAACTTGACCTAGATATCAATAAGGCAAACATTTTGACCAAGTTTCATTAAGATCCAATAATATTTGTAGCCTATAGAGTGTTAACAAGGTTTTCCTATGATTTGACCTAGTGACCTAGTTTTTAACCTGACATAACCCTTATTCAAACTTGACCTAGATATCAATGAGGCAAACATTCTGAAAAGGGTGCATTAAAATCCAATGAGATTTGTAGCCTCTAGAGTGTTAACAAGGTTTTTCTATGATTTGACATAGTGACCTAGTTTTGGACCGGGCATGACCCTTATTCAAACTTGACCTAGATATCAATGAGGCAAACATTCTGAAAAGGGTGCATTAAAATCCAATGAGATTTGTAGCCTCTAGAGTGTTAACAAGGTTTTTCTATGATTTGACATAGTGACCTAGTTTTTAACCTGACATAACCCTTATTCAAACTTGACCTAGATATCAATGAGGCAAACATTCTGAAAAGGGTGCATTAAAATCCAATAATATTTGTAGCCTCTAGAGTGTTAACAAGATTTTTCTATGAGTTGACCTAGTGACCTAGTTTTTAACCCGACATGACCCACATTCAAACTTGACCTAGATTTCTTCAAGACAAACATTGTCATCAAGTTTCATGAAGATCGGATGAAATTTGTAGCCGCTAGAGTGTTAACGAACCAATTGTGAACGGACAGACAGACAGACGGACGGACAGACAGACGACGGACGACAGACATCCAGCGATCCTAAAAGCTCACCTTGGCACTTCGTGCCAGGTGAGCTAAAAAGGTAAGCTTTAACGTCGCATATGGTAAACAATCAACATAAGCTCTAAAGAGCTTTTATTGCGACAAACAAGGTATCCATCAACATGTATACTTACCTGGGCATTACAGTCACCCTTATAATGCCGAGCGTCAGGCAAGGGAGCTACTAGTACCGTTTTTATTATGGTCTTTAGTATGACCCGGCCGGGGATTGAACCCACAACCTCCCGCCTCGAAAGCGGACGCTCTACCACTGAGCTATCGAGGCCTGTCACTATCGGCGGAAGACTAGTAAAGGCTGCTGTACTAAACTGAAAAGCCAACCTTAATGCATTACAAACAGTATAGACCCAAGGCATATTCTCCATTTTATCCACTTAAACTGCATATTATACATGGCAGCTAATCTGGATCCACACTGGTTGCAATGTCTTTCAGCTATTTACTTTGCTCTTTTTCACACATTGACACCTTTTAATGCATTTGCAAACAGTTTTGACCAAGATGATGCAGCTCTCTCATCATGGACATATTTGTTTGCATGTATAGATTATTATTGATTTGATTCTATGCTTTCGGATTTGACTATAAACTTGCTTTATCGTTTAGACTAATATAAGGTTAATCTCATGAGGTAGTCATGGTAAGTTCCCAGGTAGAGACTGAATAAATAGTCAAAATGGAAAGGGTTGTTCGGGTTAAGTAAGTCATGGTTGAAAAAGGTAAAAATGCTGTATTAAATTATGAATTCTAATTCTTGGTAATTTGTCAACAGTTTGGATACTAATCAGACGCTGCGTATGCGGCTTCTCTTCACGATACAAGCAGTTACATATCATAATCATTTTCTAATCACACAGTTTTTTAATCACTTAAATCATGATTCTGATTATAAGGTTAATCATAATCATGATAACGTAAATAAAACACACCCCTGAACACGATTAATCCCTATAGTCTATGTACGAAAAGGTACACAGAGAATAAACCTGTCAAACTGATGTCCTTTTTTATTGTATGGAAACCAAAGTTCTATTTTAATTACAGATCCAATGAACTGTGACGCACGGACCGAAAAAGTCAGTAGAAAAATACAAATTTTGAAGTTTGTATCTATATAATCTGAGTGCCATACAGTTTAGAACCTGGATAGATGCCGAATTACCCGGCGTCTGATCACATTCTAACTTGTTTGCTATTAATAAAATAGTTTTAGCGCAAACGTATCAGTAGAACTAGTGAAGCGGTATCGTGTTTCTCGATGACAGGGAAAGTATATATACACTCAGTGCAAAAAGAAACGCACATTTTTCATTACACTATTTGTATGTAGAAGGAACGTATTTGTGAATTAATCTTATCATTTAAGTCAATAGGTCTGACTGGGTTGATCAATGTTGAAAAAGGGAGGTTCATTATTGAATTGGTAACACTACAACTTTCACAAATCAGTGCGGTGTTTTAAATAGGCTGTAGTTAACTCTCCCGCTGCCAAAAAAATCGTTAGAATTTTACACCTTCACCGTTTCAATGTCGTCTGCTTACGTGTTGTTGTTTGCATGATTGTTTCAACGTAAGATTCATTGTAGCATAACTTAAAACATATCGATATTAGTGTCAAACAGTTTGGATCCTGATCAGACGCCGCGTTACGTGGCGTCTAATCAGGATTCAAACTGTTTGAAAACGCGCTTTTTGTCGCCATTAAGAGTGAAAGAGTTAAAATGCAAGCAAACTGTTTTTGAGTATTTTTTTCTGAACTTGTTACAGAATTTAGTGGATCTTGAGATATGGCCTTAGTATTCTAATTCTCTTAAATAAAAGTCTCTTTATCTGCGCCTCGGCCCGATGTGCGTTTCTTTTTGCACTGGGTGTAATAGCTCCTATAAAAGTATCTTTATCTGCGCCTCGGCCCGATGTGCGTTTCTTTTTGCACTGAGTGTAATAGCTCCTATAAAAGTATTTTTATCTGCGCCTCGGCCCGATGTGCGTTTCTTTTTGCACTGGGTGTAATAGCTCCTGACTACGATCATGCTGGACTGCAGTACAAAACAAAAACGTAATTACCTATTAACCAATATAAACTGTTATGTTCTGAATATAATGAGAACGATGACGCGTACACGATAATCACTTGATGAGAGTTACCCTTTCATGTCGGAGTCGCATAAAGTCGACTTTGCAAACAGTTTGGATCCAGGATCAGGATTCAAGGATCCACAATGTTTGACGCTCGTATCGATATTTCTGAAGTCATAAATTCAACTTTGAAATTAACTTGTAGACAACAGTATTGAAGCAGACGACAATAAAGCGGAGAAGGGGTAAAATTAAAACGTTTAATTTGGCACCGAAAGGGTTATCATCCGCAGTAAAATACGTATTGATTATTATCTTACTTTGATTTCCTCTGGAATGAACTTGAGAACACTTGAAACAAACTTGAGACATTGGTCCAAGGTTATATAAAGCTTTTCAGTTGAGTCTAAATTCTTTCTCAAGCATTTGATTGGTCATATTTGAGCCTAGGCTCAAATCTGACCCATCAAATGCTTGAGAACACACTCAGACTCAACTCAAACGCTTTATTACCTTGGACTATGGTTGTCCAATACCTCCTAAATGTATGCTCCATCATCGCAAATATTTGAAACAGATTAAAATCCTAATCTCATGCACATCTGCGACACATGTGCAAACGCTCTGCCAAATTGTAAGGCTTTAACTTTAAAGCGATTCGCAACCAGATGGTGCATTTGCAAAAATAAAAGAAAATACTCAAATATAACAAAAGGGTAGCATTATCGTGCATCTGGCATTGGAAAATATGACCAGTCTAAAAACACCCTCTAGAAATGTCTTCAAATCTTAGTTTTTTTTGTTATTTTCCATCGTTTTATCCATAGCGTCTACAGTTGCTATAAAAATGATCACGGGCTAAGACATAAACCCGAGCCGAATTATGCAGATGTATGTACTCTTCATCGCTTCCCACTAAAATACGTTAAATCGATCCCAGATATATCAAACAGTTCCGTAGCGCAGTGGGTCAAGCGGTGTCCTCATTTAGACTTAAATGTCCGCCCATGCCGGGTCACGGGTTCGATTCCCACCAGAGCTTAATTTGTTTTTTATTGAAATGCATTTCTTTAAACAGAATTTCTTATCCTAAACTAATTATTACCCATTTATATAAGCGTTTATCACATATTTACAAATTACTATTTAAATGTTATATCTGGTTGCGAGTCTCTTTAAAGGTTTAACTGTAGAGGCAATTGGCGGACAAAGAATGTAAATTTGCATGTACAATGTACTCTATAAGCAACAATGGACTGGCACTTCTCTTGCGAAAAAAGTTAAGAGTACCCTTAGTCAGTCTCTGTCAGTGTCTCCTTTAAAACACACCAGGAAGGACATTAAAGAGACTGAACCCCAAATATTTAGTGTTTGACAAACTTCAATGAACGTCAGGCGTCCATTTAAACACGTATTGCAATATTACTGTAAAACAGGTATTTTTCGCGTCATGAATATTTCGCGTAATGCGATTTTGTATTAATTGGCGACCTCATGCAATATTTTTAGCAGGTGGTAGCTTAAAGCAGGCTGAAAGTAAAGCAGAATGTGCCTTAAGGCACATTCTGCTTTACTTTCAACCTGCTTGAAGAAGTCACCTATTTTCAAAACTAGAGACATTCGCGAATTAAATAGGCTCGCAACCGGATTTAGCATTAAAAATGGTAATTTGTAAATATATGTCAAATGATTATATAAATGGGTAAGATTTAGATTAGGATAATAAATTCTGTTAAAAAATGCATTTCCAAAAAAAAAAGAAGCTCTGGTGGGATTCGAACCCGTGACCCTCCATTGCGGAGACAAACAAGAAAAATGAGGACACGCCTTTACCGCCTCGACCACGGACGCTCTCTATATATATGGTAGCGAATTAACGTACTTCACTGTTAGCGATTAATACTACATTATTCGGCTCCGGTTTATGTCAGAGCCCGTGTAGAGAAGCAACAACAACAACAAAACCGTCAGCTGACGCTATTGAAAAACGATGGAATATATCTAAAAAAAACTAAGATTCGGTGACGATTCTTGAGACTTTTTTTGGACTGATCATATTTTTTTAATGTCAGAAGCCAAATAATGCCACAAATTTGCTTTTATTTGAGTATTTTATTTTTTTTTGACAAGTACACCATCCGGTTGCGAGTCTATTTAACGCGTAAATTATATTCTCGCGAAAAAAACCCGGTTTTACAGTAGTTAAAGAATAAAAATTATTTTTCAAAACTACATTTCAAAGAGCCCTTTAGGTTATCGGAGCTGTGTGGGGAGGGCAAAACAAGATACATGTAGAAGATTGTGCCAACACTTTAATCCAGCGGTCTCTTATAAATATACGGTTTGAATTGTAAGTAAAAAGTTGAAAGCGATGGTATAAAAAAATCAGGTTCTGCGATTTTTTTGAGGATGTTTTATACCGACCATATTTCTTAAATACCAGCATGCACGATAATACCGCAAATTTGCTTTTATTTGAGTATTTCCTTTATTTTTTTCAAGTACACCATTCTGTTTTCAATCTCTTTAAAAAGAATGATAAATACGAGATTGGGACTGACCTGCCTGTTTGGTGCACCCGGATAACAGAGAGGTCCAAGATCCGTTACTCTGACATACTTTTGTGAGGTAGGTCGTGTTCATTGAAGTTCGAAACCCTTCGTTGCACTTGTAGTAACGTTCAACGGCGTTTTCTGGTCCCATGATTGCATTAGGGACAGCCGTAGGCTTCTCTCCACAAACTGAATATTGAAAATATTCCTTTCTCAGCATTACATTAATTTCAAAGAATAAGAGCAATGCAGACTCAAGTGACAGGACCCTATTGACGGGAAAATATCGGCATATTTAAATGATTCTCGCCATGATTGAGACAGTTCTCGCCATATTTTAGATACTTCTTCTAGCCATGTTTGGGGTAATTTACGCCATTCTTTAGATAATTCTCGCCATGTTTGAGGTAATTTTCGCCATTCTTTAGATAATTCTAGCCATGCTTGAGATAATTCTCTCCATGTTTGAAATAGTTCTCGACATGTTTCAAATAATCCTCGACATGTTTTAGATAATTCTCTGCATGTTTTAGATAAGTCTAGCTATGTTTTAGATACCGGTAATTCTTCACTAATAGCAAGTACTTAAATCATTCATCCCCCATCCCAGGGCTGCCATTTCTCCGGATGTTTCCTAAATATTCGGATTTTTTCCAGTATATGGTAGCTTAAAGAAGGCTGAAAGGAAAGCAGATTCTGCTTTTCTTACAGCCTGCTTTAAGTATTCGCATTTCAACAAAACTAGACACAGGCTATGGGGTAAAGACACGATTCGTAAAATCGCACTTGAAAAATGCAAATTTGAAAATCTTAGGATTTTTCATGTCAACGTATGGAAGCCCTGCCACCCCCGTCAGGAACTTTTTATGGGACATTTACTTTCCAATTTAGCCTTGTCTACATATGACTATTCAGGCTCGGTTCTGCAATTTACAATCGAAACGTAATAATTCGAACTCGCTTAAATCGACCCTTCCAGTACTTCATTATTTTATTTTAAGATAACACGAACTCGCTTAAGGTTTTCGATGGGTAATGCTTATCGAAACGAATCCGTAAAAACTATACTCCATCTCATTCAGTAGCCAATTATACATCATTTTCCAGAGTTTAAAGATTTTTCACCTCATATAACTGAAATTATGGATATTTTTGTCTTGTTACCCTACTTTTCAAAAAACGTCCTGAAATGACTACCCCTCTTTTTTCTTTCCGAGGATAAAAAATTACAAATATTAATAAAAATATCAATATTTATTCATGCATTTATACCTAAGACATTGTTGTATACAAATACAAGCAGAACAATTAAATATTTTGCATAATACATTAAAAAATCTCTTAGATTTCGGAAAAAATAATTTATGAGTCAACTTTTTCTCAAAAATCATTTTTTAGGTTTTAGCAAAACTGAGATTTTTACAAAAATTAGGCGGGGGCATTCATACTGACTACACTTAAAATTATCTACCATGTCTCTAGAACAAAATAATTTTTTTTTAGGAGGGTTGACCTTATGTAACTTGAGAAAAATGAAATTGTGTTTGAGAGGGGTCAACATTTATGGGAAAGTAAAATCAAGGAAAATTGAAGTGTTTTTTTTCTTTTATAAAACATGCACTGTCATTTGCAAATAGTTGTGGAATTCACAAAAATGTCAATTTAATAGCTATTGTCTGTTTTACAAATTATGTTCTGCAAGATAAACAATATTCTCCAGCAAGAAATGTGAAAAATACAGTCAATCTTGTATACAGTAACCACCTTGCGAATCAGTCTGCATACCTCTTCATTATGACACTAGACTAATTAACTCAGGGTAGAAATAGTGAAGAAAACTCCTACTGAAGCATTCTGAATTAGTTTTATCCTGCATTAAACAGACAGCTCAATACCAGACAAAATATGGGTATTCACTTAATACAAGAGTGACTGTAAAAGTTGACAATGATTACCAAGTTCATAATAAACGGCTGGTATGTTGCAACCCAATAATTGCAAGAGATATTTAACCCTTTACTCCATGGCTTATTTTAAGTATTGAAGAGACATGGTTGCATAAAGCAGGCTGAAATTAAAGCAGGGTTCATTCTGCTTTACTTCCAGTCTGCTTAAACTATGTACAGTCTGCTTAGATAAAGGATTTTTATTATGCATATTCATGACTGTATAAAATTGAACTATTTACTTTCAAGAGTGAAGGAATAAATTAAATGTGTTAATGTGAGTATCACTGGAGTAAAGGGTTGATTTAAGAAAACATGTTTAGCATGTACCACAGGTTTTATTTACAGTCAGACCTGTATTTAATAGGCTGTCTGTTCCTCTACCTTTGTTGTGGTTCTAGGGCTTATTTGTCATAGGGAATGTTTTCTGTTTATTAGACCGAGATGATCCCCTCTGCTACAGTGGAGAAAACGTTATTCTTTCCTGTTTACACGCAAACGTAAAACACTAAAATGCAGATAAGGACACTTTTTTGACAATTCTGACTTTTCATTGTTATCTGAGTGGCAAACAGTTAGGAGCCTGATCAGACGCCGGGTTTACCCGGCGTCTGATCAGGCTCCAAACTGTTTGCACTGGAAATAGTACTTTTAGCGTAAAAGCGTTTACTGGGAAAGAACAGCGTTTTTTCCATTGTAAAAGC
This sequence comes from Gari tellinella, assembly GCA_922989275.2. NCBI lineage: Eukaryota > Metazoa > Mollusca > Bivalvia > Cardiida > Psammobiidae > Gari > Gari tellinella. Next base: position 28,837,337 of record OV277866.1, on the reverse strand, counting down.
TAAAAGGAAGGCGGATAGGTGGTTTCAATCCAAACAGGCTGCTTTGGAACAAATGAGATAAGCCGAAATCATCTTCCTGTAATCATTATCATGTCATCTCATCATGCATCCCTCATCATTTATGGGCGCTTGTCTCGCAGATCCTGGCAAATCTAGCTCTTCATTGGCAGACTCAACAATTTTACCGCCCGCACAATAGTTATGATCCATTAAATGTTTTTCTTTTATTTCCGGACCGGCCACTTGTGGATTTGCAAACTTTTCCACTCAGGGCTCAATTTCTCACAGGGCCCCGACACGATTGCAAAAAACCGTCAGAAGTATATACCTTCTCGCGATTTTTTTCTCTAAAAATAGCAATCGTGTCGGGGCCCCTGTGCGCAGTCAAGCATTACCCAGCTAAGACCTTAAGTCGAACAAACCCATATGTCAATGTTAAAACGTGGCTTTCGTTTTAACTTCGAAATATGGGTGTCAGGTTTTGGTTAGTTCAGAACCAACTGCCTGCGTGTCGAAAGTGGTCAACTTGTGATTTCACATAGTTTAGATCCACATGAGTTGACTCATCTCTAGCAGACATGATTATATGTAATTCCTGAAGTTTGTAGGTCTGTATATAGAATTTCATTCCTCGAATGTTCCAAGTTTAATTTTGTTCATATACATGTAACGTCATTGTCTAAGAGGATAAATAAAATAATTAGAATCACTTACTTGCGCTACATGTTGGAAAGTTAGTCCAGTTCCCGTCATTGCCACATACTATTGGCAAAGTGTCGTTAGTGTCGTTAATAGTCCTATACCCCGCATGACATTCAACTTTAATCTTCGATCCTACTGTATATATGTTACCATAGACAGTTGCATTTTCATCTGCTATTTTTCCACATGCTGAAATATTTAGTGCCAAACCTTTCTGGTTATTTTATAAACCTCGTACTGCAGTCGAACCCCGAGAATTATAAATCGCTGAAGTCAAATGAACCCGTATTTTTGATTAACCGTGTTTAAAGTATCGAGTTGCGCCTGTACATGTATTTTTATTCGGACACGCTCTGACAATATTTAAGAAGTAGCTGCTGTACATATATATGGTAACCAAAGTGAACCAAATTAATACTTAGTATGTATATTGAAATGCTCTTAGAGATGTTCTTAAAAACAATGCTTCACCTTTCAATTGTCAAGTGTACCCATTATAACATCTCTAAGAACATTAAAATGTAGAATTAGATGGATATCAAAGTTTTGGTGAAATATCAGAAATTTCACATTTTGATCATTACCTCGGATTTTGCCTACAGTTGCTGAACAAGTGTAAATTTGATCATAATATGTAAAGTAAACCTTTGGCCAAAACATCTCCAATTTTGGAAGAAATCGAACAAAAATGTTGGAAGTTATGTGATGAGAAGTGATAGGGACAATGCATTTGTACCTATGGAGATTTTACCCTTGGTGTTAAGCAAAGTTTGAGTAGAACACAAAATCACTATCGATGGTCCGAATTGTGGTGAATGTGGTACAGTGGAGAAAACGTTATTCTTTCTCAATAAACGCGTTTACGCTAAAACTATTATTTCCATTGCAAACATTTAGAAGCCAGATCAGACCCCGGGTAACCCGGCGTTTGATCTGGCTTCAAAATGTTTGCCACTCAGATTAAAAAGGATAGTGAAAAATGTCAAAAAAAATTATTTTCCACATTTTAGTGCTTTGCGTTTCGTTTCGTTGAAACGGGAAAGAATAGCGTATTTTCCACTATAAGTTCTGTCGCGGGAAACCCGAGTACCCGGAAAACTCCATGTGTTGGGATTGGCGACCACCATACCCTCTCACTTACCTTACTCTCCTGGGGCCCGTTTCATAAAACTTCTTACGACAAATGTTGTCGTAAGTCAAAATTTAAAATACATTTAATTTCTTATTTCTCTATCTAATCCTGTCTTGTGGCATCTCTTTGGAATCGTCTTGAAAAGACGATTCCAAAGAGATATCACAAGACAGGATTAGATGGAACAATAAATAATATGCAGTAAACCACTCTTATACAGTCCACTACCCTAATCAGTCGGATACGGCAGCAGCGCCTAGCTAAGACACACAGTGCATAACAACAGACTGGTAGCTAAACAACTCAATAGAACTGCTTCACCACCAGCTATATTATATCCACTGGATGTCCTAACACTCCGAACTGACCAGGGGAATTTGCATCTTACCAATTATAGTCATTATTTAGGCTCCCTGTTATGGGATTTTACCTAACATATGTTATAGACATACATTTACATATGTTTCCGATGAATTTAGTACATATACAGTCAAGCATGTATTAAGTGACCACTAAACACGGGGAGTATACATGCATTTATAGCCTTGTGGGGGCTAACAACTGAACGAAAGTAATACAGAAAGCATAAAAGCGTTGTATTATTGTTTGTCTTGTATAAATTGGTCCCTTGTATTTAGATACCAACAGGTTACCTTAGTAGGCGATAGCTTAATGCAGGTTAAAATGATTTTTTTTACCAATTTAAATTTTGATCCTGGGTTTCTATCCCGAGTGAAATTTGCTTAAATTCTTGTTTCCAGTGATGGTTCTAAGTGAGTCTAAAAAGCAATTTCTCCATTGAGTGAATAATCCATAACTCATAAATACGCATTTTACACCTCTAATTTAGACCTCCGCTGAAGATAATAGATCATTTTTTAAGTCTTGAATATACACTATGAGAAATATATTTCATATCTTGGTAGATGGTTGCTTAAAGCAGGCAGAAAGTTCCTTAAGACGCAATCATCTTTACGCCTAACGTGCTTTAAGTGGTACCCTGTCATCTTAACATTATAGAAACAGAGTATGGGATAAAGGGTAAAAGAATGTTTTGTCCTGAAATAATAACAGTTTTCTTACCTTTAACACCGTATTCAGCTTTCTTGTCTGGGTAAACCTGTGTATAGTAGATATAAACGGAAAATGCTCTTATCCAACAGTCAATGATGATTACATCAAGATTTCTTTATTCAGTAATGTAAACACATAGTGTTTCTTATTACATCAATATAATCATAATAATATAAACATAGTCACATGTCAAGAACTTCAAAACAATCCTCACTTGCATTGTGTACTTTAAAGTAACATATATATGCATGTCAATTCATGTTGTATCGAACAAAAAGAGGTTGAACTCTAAACAGTTAAATTTGTTTCAATCTCTGTAGGTTTTTACACAAAGTTGAAGATCTAGATCTAAGTACAATAGAGATGCTTAAATAGTATTTGATATTGACAATCGTCGTTTAAACGCTTCAGATAAAAACCTACTCAAGTTGAATAGCTCTTTAGAATTTTCAATTTGCATCAGTGAAATAAATTTAAAAACACTAGGTCTATTATGATAGAATGACTTGATAAACGTACGACGTATATCATCATAGACCGGACAAACAAGTACAAAATGATATTCGTCTTCCAAATCGTGCTTTTCACAATGCAAGCAGAACCTTAGATTACGTTCAGTTCTAGATTGAGAATAACGACCAGTTTCGATTCTTAAGGTATGTGAAGATAATCTTAATATCGATACTGGTATTCTCAATTTCTTAGGTAGCTTGTCATATTCATACACTGCCATATTGCATGTCGATGTTTTCACATGTAGTAATAATTTACAAATTTAAGATGAATTCTCGCTATCTCTTTAGACACCTGTAACGTCTAAATTTATTCCTCAATGGAAGGAAACAGTTCAACTTCATACAGTGGAGAAAACGTTATTCTTTCCCAATAAACGCGTTTGCACTAAAACTATTATTTCCATTGCAAACAGTTAGAAGCCAGATCAGACGCCGGGTAACCCGGCGTCTGACCTGGCTCCAAAATGTTTGCCACTCAGATGCAAAAGGATAGTGAAAAATGTCAATAAATTGTTATTTTCCACATTTTAGTGTTTTGCGTTTGCGTTTCGTTTCGCTTAAACGGGAAAGAATAACGTATTCTCCACTGTATGTCTTCAAAAAGAGAAAAATGCTTTGTGGTAACGGGTTGACATTGAAATCTGCAAACAAGTGCATAATGTGGCAATTGTTTAACATGGGTAAAGCAGGCGACATAGAGCAACCGAAAATTTGACATTGCTTTTAGACGGATTAGAAAACTCGCTGAAAAAAAATCCTAGAACTAATAAAAAAACTTTTCATTTATATCTGATTTAAAAATAAATTTTGATAAAACGAATCTTGATTGGATCCTTGAAATATATACTCAGCAAAAGTGACGCGCAACATCAGTAACTGACGCGTCCGTCGTAAGCATACCAAATTGCCTGATTTCTGTGATTTTCAGAAGGCTGTGGCATCTCGGTTTTGAAACGCAAATGTTTACAATTTTCTTTTGCTGTTTGGTTAAAGACTGCAGGTGTCAGTTGCGTTAAATAAACTTGAAATAAACCCTGAATAGGTCAACTCGTCGTCAGTTTTAAATACCGGAAGTGGAAAGTGTGCTACGTCTACCATATGATTGAACTATTCACACGTTTAAACAGGTGTTAAATCAATTCTCATTTAATTAAGATTGTTTTGATCTTGGAACTGAATTATATTGCAATTGTCGTCGGCTACTTTTCCAAATATATTTTTCAAAATGTCTTTTTAAAGAAAGGATCAGTGTGTCAAACAGTTTTGAACCTGATAAATTACTAAGAGATTCATTTGGACCCAGCCTGTTTACAATGGGTGTTCGCATGTTGCCGTTAAAGAGTAAAGAGCTAAATGTCAAATATTATAAACTGTTATCAATCGAACAAAACTGTAAGTCATGTGAAATTAAAAAAAACACCAGTGCCAACCTTGATCAAACCTGATCATTGTTAAAACCTTTTTAGTTAACGGTACACATTACTTGGTTTGATGAAAATAGATACGAGTACTTGCATTTTTGGATTGGTGCGTTGCACGTTCGCCATAAATACATGGTCGCTGGGTTGTTGTTTCTCCGATTGCCAAGTGTTCATTGTCCAACAGCTCGCATAACTTTCCTCTTGGGAAATAATTGAATGACAAGCAACTCTGTATGATGTCACACTTCTTGCTGCATGTGTGTACTGATACATCCGAGAAAGATTCTATCTTGGATTCCGAGGGTGGACACTTGTTCCATTGTTGAATGGGTACAACTGTTATTGATTCGAATGTGAGTGCAAGAAACGTTATGCTAAGAAACTCTATAAGCATCTGCTGCCACAGTAAAGCCATTATAGCATGTCGTTCAAATGGGTTTATTAACCCTTTCCCCCACAGACGCGACTTTTAGCGTATTTAATTTATTCCTCCGCTGAAGAAAATAGTTTCAGTTTATACCTTCATGAACAATAACCATTACAAATATTTTATATAGCCTGACAGATGTTAGCTTAAAGCAGGCTGAAAGTAAAGCATAATGTGCCTTAAGGCACATTCTGTGCAACTTGCTTTAAGTGGCCACCTGTCTTCAAAACTAGAAACAGGCTATGAGGTAAAGGGTAAATAGTGTCTATATCACTAATAAAATCCGGAACGGCAAATAAGACAATATAACTGGTTTTTATTTTGTTTTGCTTTTTATATTTATTTTGACTAGACTCGAAACTAATGGTTTGTGTCCTGCTTTTAAAAAAGGACATAACACTGAAATGTTCTTTTGCAATTAAATCAACTTATATACGACCGTGGTTTTTTTTTTTTACTTCATACGACCTATTGTCACTGGCGAAACAATCACAAACTCTCTCCTGAAGAGCTAACCTTCTAATCAACATTTCTCTTCATCTAAAATTCATTTGTTTCAGGAAACGAAATCAATATTTAAAATCTGACCTTTTCAAAGCACATTGTAACCTCTGACAGCGTTTGATATTGAGTACTTGCCAAAGTTTCGCGATGGGTAGGTTCGCATTGCTAATACCTATACCCTCTCGGATCTGCGCATGGTCGATTTCATTTTTCGACCATTTGTAGCGTAGACTGCTTTGTAACCCAGGTTCTTGTATCTTCTTTACAGCAAGCCAAACGTTCAAGTCTAACTTTCATTGCCCAAACTGTTCCTTGGCACGGTCTCCCTCTTTCAGATTTCTCCTGGCTTCTGTCCTTAGCCTTTCAAACCCACTCTCGCAGCACGCTAACTTTCTTTATATACTGTCTGTACGAGCTCAAATGAATAATCATGTGAAGAACTTCAGAGCTACGTAAGCACATTCCAGCCACGTCCTAGCAACGTATCTAGCATGTATTTTTACAAAACCTGGATCTTAAATGGACAACATCCCCCGGCTCTTGGCCAACTATATTAATTAACATAGGCGATTGACGTAACATTCAGGGCCGGATCCAGAATTCTTATAGTGGGGGGGGGGGGGGGGGCCCAGCTGGGGAGGGCATGGGAGGGGTTGAACCCCTCCCCATAGCGGGGTCCGAGGGCCTCTCCCTGAATATTTTTGAAATTAACATTAAAATGGTGCTTTCTGGTGGCATTTGAGAACATTCTTCGAAGAAAGTTTACACCAAAAGAATGATCTAAATATCCTTTATGAAATCCCAAAAATGGTGTCATAAGACAGAAAGAAGATGCATGAAAACGATACCTGACAAAACCAGAACTGCAAATTGTGAGTACATAATACAACGAAATATTTTGAAATTAACAATAAAATGGTGCATTCTGTGGCATTCTGAGAACATTCCTAGAATAAAGTTTACTTCAAAAGAATGATATGAATATCCTTTATGAAACCCTAAAAATTGTTTCATAAGATAGAAAGAAGATGAACTTTTTTAACGATACCTGAAAAAACCAGCATTGCAAACAGTAAATAATACAGCGAATTTTTTTTAAATTAACAATAAAATGGTGCATTCTGTTGGCATTCTGAGCACATTCCTAGAAGAAAGCTTACTTCAAAAGAATGGTTTAAACTTTATGATATCCTTAATAAAACTCTAAAAGTGGTTTCAAAAGACGGAAAGAAGATGAACATTTTTAACGATACATGACAAAACCAGCACTGAAAACAGTACATAATACGGTGATTTTTTTTTAAATTAACCTTAAAACGGTGCATTCTGGTGGCATCTGAGAACATTCATATAAGAAAGTTTACTTCAAAAGAACGATATAAATATCCTATATGAAATCCCAAAAGTGGTTTCAAAAGACAGAAAGAAGATGCAACTTTTCTTAACGATACTTGACAAAACCAGCGCTGAAAACAGTACATAATACGGTGAAATCTTTTGAAATCAACAATAAAATGGTGCATTCTGGTGGCATTCTGATAATATTCTTAGAAGAAAGTTTACTTCAAATGAATGATGTAAATATCCTTTATGAAACCCCAAAAGTGGTTCAGGGATAATGATACTACATGTGTAATATTCATAGTATAAAGTATAAACTGTCCTTGTCATTGGGCATAGCTCATGGGGAAGTTGATAAAATTGTGACAACATGTACACTCAATGTGCAGTTCATCTGCCCTTGATGTACTTGATTATACTAAAATATATGTTGTATTCCAATATTGTTTACAAATTGGGATGGGTTTAGATTAAGCTTTTTAACTTCGATTATGGGTGAAACTCAAAGGTATACCTATCAGGCTTCATTGCAACAGGTGAGCGGTACCAATGCCTTCAATGCCCTCTTATTTACGATTAAGTTCAAGGTTCTACTTTTACAATATATCACAAAATGACAAAGTGCACCTTGAAACTAACTCTTCCCACAAACATTACATTGACAATTCCAATTAAGAATCGTCCATTTTTTACTTTATTTAAGGTTGTTTTATACAATTTATTACAAAATGTCAACAATGCAGAACCTGAACGTTTAGGAGCCCTCTGACCTGGATATTCACTGTTAGTACAGAACAAATTTCCAGTCACTACTTAAAGAGGCTCGCAACCGGATTTAGCATTAAAAATAGAAATTTGTACATATACCGGTATGGCAAATGCTTATATAAATGGGTAAGATTTAGTTTAGGATAATAAATTCTGTTAAAAATGCATTTCAAAAAAAAAGAAAAAAAAAGAAGCTCTGGTGGGATTCGAACCCGTGACCTTCCATGCGGATACAAGCATGAAAAATAAGGAAAAGTCTTTACCCACTCGACTACGAGCGCTCTCTTTATATATGGTAGCGAATTAACGTACTTCACTGGTAGCGATTGATAGTACATTATTCGGCTCGGGTTAATGTCTAAGCCCGTGTAGAGAAGCAACAACAACAACTATACCGTCTATTAACGCTATAGAAAATCGATGGAAAATATCTAAAAAGAAACTAAGATTCGGTGACGATTCTTAATACCTTTTTTGGACTGATCATATTTTTTTAATGTCAGAAGCCAAATAATGCCACAAATTTGCTTTTATTTAAGTATTTTATTTTATTTTGACAAGTACACCATCCGGTTGCGAGTCCCTTTAACTGTTAACATATTCAGTTCATTACAAAATTACACACAGTGCATACCTCATAAGCTCTTTATGCACTGTTTCAGTGCAGATCGTGATAAGAGGGCTCATTTACGAACCCTCTGGTCTGGGTCAGCATTGCTCGTACAGGACGATCTGGGTCTTAACGCAAAACATTGACAAAACAACCTTTAAAGGTCAGAAATGAACTATACTTAAATGGAAACTGGGATTGTCTATTTGAAGTTTCAGGGAGGAAAGGTTTAAAACATAAAATGAACAATTCCAGTGACCACTAAGAAACGATTTTTACAATACTTTATATAATGACAGACAGTGTAGACCCTGATCGAGGACTTCTGAAGGATTACCCCATACATACGCTTCTAATTTATTCATCCACTGAAAACATTATTTCTTTTTTAGACAGTCACGAATATTTACCGTAAGAAATATATATATAGTATTTATAGCCTAGTAGATATTTGTAGATGGTTATTTAAAGTAGGCTGGAAATAAAGCAGAATGTGCCTGAATGCACATTCTGCTTTACTTTTCAATCTGCTCTAAGTAGTCACCTGTCAACCACTGAATTATTCCATGTATAATTCTGTGTGTCAACTAAAGGCAGGCTATGGGGTAAACTGTTGAGTAACTGTCTTTTCTCATCTTTCTGTAACCAGTGTAAATGGTCGCAGTCTTGGAATGAATCTATTCTTGCCAACTTGCTTTTCATGGTGACAGTAACAGTGCGTGTCATCAATATTTTTCCTTATAAGAACTTAACCAGACTTTCATTTCCCTAGTAACCAAATTCCTGCTGCCAGATGATGCACCTGTTAAAATGTGATCCGAATCACTAAAACGCTTATTAGGTTGAAATAGCTGTAAAACAAAGCGCTTAGCCAGTGTAAGGGTGTATTGTTCCCACTACCAAACGTGTGCCCCAGGGCTATAATGTTATCTAAATAAAGTAGGCACCCCGCAGTGTCCAGAGACTCCAGACAGTAAAATTTAGGGGCCAAATAAGGGGCACTCGCCAATACAGTAGAACCGTACATCTTAGTGGTGTCTCAGAAGTTATAAGGAGTAAGTTAAAAAAAAAGTCTGCTCAGCTGGGGGGGGGGGGGGGGCACGTGCCCCCTGTGCCCCCCGGTAAATCCGTGCCTGACATTTGTTATATTATTTGCATGACTGAGGCGTGGAATGGCAGGAAGTTGCCTTTTCAGGTTAATATAATATTATCAGTGACGTTGTCCGACATTTTGTAATCCCTCGCACATCCCAGAAGGCGTGACGTAGATTGAGTAAAGGTTTAATTTAGGAACGTTATGCTAAAAATACTCTTCCGAACAGATAATGATTTGGCAGCATTTTATATCGACTGCTTTACAGTAGCTACATGTATGCTAAATAATAGAAAATTGAATAATGAAATATATATTGATACAGGCAGTTGTTTTGTCCTTTCTTTACTCCATATATACTCATTTTTAGGCATTTAAAGTATACCACTACTGGATAAAATTGGTCCATTTTATACAGTTGTGAGTATATATATATCATAAGAAATGTGTTCGAATTCCGACCGAGCTTATTATTGTGAAGCCAAATCTGCCTTTCAGTCTTTTTAAACGTAATGAATATTTGACAAGGCCTAATCGTTTCGGAACTCTATTTTCATTGTTTATTAAAAACATATTAGCTTTTTGATATACGTCAGTACCATAGTTGACAAGCTGCCATGTTACCTTTTGAAACGTTATGTCGCGGTCCCGGTTCTCCCAATACCAGCGATGAGTTCAGTAAAGAAATTGATGGCTACATGTTTGAAATACAGTGAATAAAACGTTATCCTTCCGTTCAAACGCAAACACATTGCAATGAAATATAGAAAATGACAATATTTTGACAATTCTGAGAACCAGTTTTAATCTGAGTGGCAAACAGTTTTGGGCCTGATCAGACGCCGGGTTACCGGCGTCTGATCTGGCTCCAAACTGTTTGCAATGAAAATAATAGTTTAAAGCGACTCGCAACCAGATGGTGTATTTGCAAAAATAAAAGAAAATACTCAAATTAAACCAAAAGTGTAGCATTATCGTGCATCTTGCATTAGAAAAATATGATCAGTCTAAAAATATCCTTAGGAAAAGTCTTCAAATCTTTATTATTTTTTTTAGATATTTTCCATCGCTTTATCCGTTGCGACGAAAGACGCAACAGAAATTGATCAAGGGCTCAGAAATTAACTCGAGCCGAATTATGTACTCTCCATGACTACACACTGAAGTTCGTTAAATCGACCTCAAAAAGATATGAATAGCCCGGTGGTCGAGTGAGTTAAGGGATTGACTTTTTTGCTTTATTTTTGCCCCGCATGCCGGGTCCCTGGTTCGAATCCCACCAGAGCTCAATATTTTTTTATTGAAATACATCTTTTAAAAAGAGTTTCTTATCCTGAACTAATTCTTACCCCGTTTATATAAGCGTTTGACATATATTTAAAAATTACTACTTTTAATGCTAAATCTGGTTGCGAGCCTCTTTAAACATGAACACGGTTATTTTGAAAGAATACGTCTTCTCTACAATTTTTCTACATGCTGCACACACTGCTACAGTGGAGAATCTGTTATTCTTTCCCGTTTAAACGCAAACGTACGCAAACGCAAAGCACTAAAACGTAGAAAAGAACAACTTTTGGACAATTCTGATAATTCTTGTTTATCTTGGTGGCAAACAATTTGGAGCCTGATCAGACGCCGGGTTACCCGGCGTCTGATCTGGCTCCAAACTGTTTGCACTGCAAATAATAGTTTTAGCGTAAACGCGTTTATTGGGAAAGAATAACAGATTCTCCACTGCTAACCTAAACAAAAAACAATCTAACTGAACACTTTTTGGGTGAGTGTATTAATTTTTGCCAATAGTCCTTAGGTTTCAAAGCAGGTGAAGGGTTAAAACAGTCTTAAATTAAATATACAATGCACTTAAGCCAACTGAAACAAACACTGCGTTGTCGAGGATAAATGTCAATAAGAAACATTTTTGGTCCCTAATAGACGCCAAGTTTCCCGGTGCCTGATCAGGCTCCAAACTATTATACATTGGACACATGGTAAAACCTGGTCAACATTTTGTAAAAACGTATCATTTTCAAGATGCAATTTTCACTGGAGAAGACGTTTTTCCCCAATATAACTTGTTTACGCTATAATTATTATTTCCAGTGCAACCAGTTTGGAGCCATATCAAACGCCGGGAAACGAGTGTTTGCCATTCAGATAAAAATAAACAGTCAGTATTGTCCATAAATTGTCTTTTTCTACGTTCTATTGCAATGCGTTTGCGTTTCGTTTGTATTTAAACGGGCAACAATAACGTCTTCTCTACTGTACATAGATATCGTTCCTGTTTGGTTTAGCCCTTTCGGCACCAAATTATTTTTGAGTTTTTTACCCCTACACCGTTATTGTGTCGTCTGCTTCAACATTATTGTCTGCAATATCATTTCAAAGTTGGATTTAAGAGAGTATGACATAAGAAATATCGAAACGAGTTTCAAACAGTTTTGATTCTGATCAGACGCCGCGTTAGTTTAAACATATTTATTGCATATACTATACATGCAGGGGATTGGGCTACAAGTTTTTACAACATTATATAATGCCCGCTCCCCAGATATTAACAAAACAGTGACATGACAATAATAGAGGTAACATTACTATTTTCAGTATAAATAGCATAGCAATTTGAAAACAAATTACCATGTTAATATCATCATAAAGAGTAGAGAAAGAGAGGAAGGAAGAAAAGTGCTAAGATCAAATTCTTGAATTCAAAAACGGTTGGAGGCTCGGATGTAACGATGAACTGCATTAAAAATAACTTTGTTGCAATCAGGAGAACAGTTTGGGTTTCCAAATAGTAAAATGTCTAAATTGACAGTTGTTATAGGTATTATATCATGGAATAGAATATCCCGCATATGTACATAGTTTGGACAATCTAAGAAGTAATGGAACGCATTTTCACATTGATATCCACATATACATGCTGGGTCGTTTATTAAATTACACCTGAATAGATCGTAATTTAGTAAGCTACAGTTATGCCTAATTCTGGTGTGAACAATATCTAACCGTCTATTGCCGAAAAAATAGTGAAAAGGGGATTTTGGTGTTTCTATGGTTAAGGACGATTTAAATGCAGAAATAGTTTCTTTAGTACGAATACCATTGTCTAAATTATTCCATAGCCTTACTGACGTTGGTATATAAGATTTGTCACTGAGGGTTAATCTATTGCTTGGCATAGTATAGTTATCACTATTTCTTAAAGGATACGAAGACATAGTTGATACTAAAGGTGGTAATAGGTCATTAAGATAGTGTGGTACCATATTATTATGTATTTTATAGAACAATAGTAATTTTCGTCTTTCCCTTCGTTCGTAAAGTGGTTCAAGGCCTGATTCAAAGTATATAAGTTCCCTTTTGCAAAATATGGGAAGGCCACATGCTATTCTAGCAGCTTCTAACTGTACATTTTCTAACCTTTGTCTATCGATAGCTGAGCAACCGTCCCATAACTCACACGCGTATTCAAGAATAGGAAGTATGAAACATTTATAAATTCTGATAAGGGTCTTTTTATTTAAAATGTATTTAAGTTTTCTTAAGGTGTTTACTTTCTTCATACCAGATTCATATATAGTGTTAATGTGAGCTGTCCATTTTGCATCTTTTGATAGAGTTACTCCTAGATGGCGATGTGTATCTACAGGATTCAATGTAGTATTGTCAAATATTAAGGATATATCTTCATTATCTAATGTATTGGAGATGAACAAAATTTCTGTTTTCGAAGGATTAAATCGAGTAAGCCATGACTTTGACCATTCATTTAATACAGTTAAATCTCTATTCATAAAAGTTTCGCGGCGTCTGATCAGGATCAAAACTGTTTGCAAATTCGAGTTTAGGCGATTCCGGGCGGTGAAAGGGTTAGTCCATTGCGCCCTAGAGGCGTGTATATTCGTCCTTTACAAACAGAGTATCTGTAAATAACACAGTTGTCATGTGCAAATAGAGAAGACCCTGATCAGAGGGCTCCTTTGGGAGCCCTTAGATCAGGATCTGCATTATGTGTCATAATATACATAGAGTGTCAAAAGGCAACCCTAAATCGTCAGAATAGACTAAACTTAGTTGGAACTATGATTGTTCATTTGAATCTTCAGTCGTAAATGAGTTAAACGGAAAAGATTAATTAACTTCTTCTTCGCTGTGCAACTCGGTACTCTACTTCTTAATCTTGCACATTATACTTACCATTTCGCTGTCATTATGACGTAATAACCCGTCTACATAGCGCTGCCATATTATCGTCTGATTATATGTTTCGGCTGATTTTATTTAAAATGTGGAATTGTCTGCATTGTTTACTTAAGAAACATTACTATGAATGGCAATCCGTTTGTATCCTGATCAGCTAACGCCGCGTTACGCGGCGTCTGATCAGGATCCAAACTGTTTGTAAATATCAGTTGTGTCGGTCTTGGAAGTGCATGGGTTAAGATGACAATGGTTAATAATAACCAATATCCCGATGGAAGCTTTGCATGCCACCGGCATCAGTGGATGTGGAGGCATATAGTGGTTGGCTTGTCCGTCGGTCCGTGTGCCGTCCTTCCGCCCATCCGTCCGTCCGTAACAGGTTAACTAGATTTTCCGTTTCGTCTAGCATTAATATCACTCACTCAAATGATTCTGTTCTTATACGGTTGTTTCCAATCCACCAATATCACCCAACCTTGATTTGACCTTAAAGACATCTCTTGACGACCTTTCGATCATAACGCTCGCCAGATAATTTCCTTGCAAAAAGCATGGGACATGTCGGTAGGAAAGAACCATTGAAGCTTCTCATGTGAGACCCGACTTTTATATTTTGATAGTTTGATTAGAAATAACCATTGAAAATCACTAGAGCATGAGTATAATCTGGGCCTCACCAGGTAAATTGAGATTGGTATAGCATGTGCTGCATGCTTTGACAGTTAAATTTATCGAGACAATGGGGAGTAGTCCATCAATGGACTGAGGAAAAGTCTTTAACCTAATTTGGACTTAGAATTTGTTAAAAGAGACATTTCTTTGTTAACTAGATTTTACCGTTTCGTCTAGCGTCAACACCGCTTGTTTTAATGCTTGAAAACTTATTCAGTTGTTGCCTTGGACCATTCCCAATATACCAACATCACACAACCTTGATTATGACAATGACCTTGACCTAATTTGGACTTATTATATTCTAAAGGGGCTATTCCCTGGTTAACTAGATTTTACCGTTTCCTCTTTCGTCAACACTACTGACTACAATGCTTTGGTAAATATACAGTTGTTGTCTTGGACCAATACCACTTTACCCCTTTAACCCATCCTTAATTTAGACCTTGACCTAATTTGGATTTTAAAAAAAATATTCAGAATATATTACCAATGCTGCCATCGGGGGCATAAGCGTTTATTGCACGCGCAGTCTTGTTTCACACTATAATTATCTATTCCTCAGAGAGATAGCCTGTCATGATTCTGTTTTGTGTTGGTCAACTGTATGAATCATTCCGTACATCCTTACAGAGGACATTTTACAGTAGGCTGACATCAAAACAACAAGTTCCGTCCAGAGCTTTCTGCTTTACCTTCAGCCTGCTTTAACTAAATACATGTCTTAAACACAGAAGACAGGTTTGAAGGGAAACCGGTTTTATCATCGGACTTCTTACACTGAATAACAGAATTACACTCTCAACAGCAAAAATAACGGCATCAGCAGTGCCATCAACAACAACAACAACTTAAACAAAACAACAACATTAAGCAAAACAACAACAACTACAGCAACAACAACAACAACTAAAACAAAAACAACTAAAACAAAAACAACTACAACAACAACAACAACAACTAAAACAATAACAACAACGACAACAATTACGAAAATAACAGCAACAATAAAAGCAACAATACTAACAACGATAAAAACAACAACAAAAACAAAAACAACAACAACAATACTTACAGTTATAATTTAAAAGATAACAACAAGAATAAGAACCCTAACAATGAGATTTAACAAAATAACAACAAATATCCATGCTTTCACGCTGAAGAAGCCTTTAACCCATGTGTGCCCACGATCCCATATATGAGTTATAGGCAAACAGTGTAGTCTCTGGTCAGACGCCGCATTATGCGGCGTCTGATCAGAGTCTACTCTGTTTGTTGATAGGAATTTCAATATAAAACAAAATGAAAAGGAAAATTTTGACCGGGAATCCCTTTGATAAAAATGAACTAATCCAATATAAAACATGGAAGAATCCACTGGGTGCAAATGGGATAATCTAGCTATATAAAACTGGAATAGTTATTATACATGTAGTTATTTGGTAGCGAAACGTACAGGTAGTGGAACTTCCGGGGTTGCGAAACGGCTTCGTGTTGGGTAGCGAAACGACTATGTAAGCAAAACGTCCGGATAGCGAAACGTCTCGTAACCATAATGATATGTACCATACGAATTATTTTCTATATTCTAGCATAAAATAGCTTAATCAATGCATATTGAAAGAAAAGTAGAATATGCCTTCTGTTTTAACTTCAATCTGCTTTAAGTGATCAGTTTTCGTCAAAACTAGAAACGGATTAAAAAGAAACGTCTCTGAAAACTGAAAGCATGCCCCGTTCCTAAAACCATATAAAATTTTACTTCTGGTTCACCTTGCTCGCAAAACTTTCAACATACATACAAACATCAATATGCACGTGGCTCTTTTTGGCAAACCAGCGTCCAATTTGTTTGTCGTTCAAATGGATGTAGATATTCGTGTTCATCACGTTTTCATCACTTGTGATAACTTCTTAATTAAGTATTAACACGAATAAAGTTCTTCATTCGTAGTATCAAGTAGGCCTGCCATTTCTTCAGATTTTTCTTAATTTCTCCGGACCTAAGGATTCTTATTTGAAGATATTTTAGAAATCTTGATAAAATCGTAGAAACGTTAAAAAATGCGGAAAAGCAGCATACATTTCTGTAGTAAGATCAGCCATGAAATATGAAGCAACCATTTGCAGTCCTTACCTCAAATGGGATACATGAATAGACACAGGGCTGCCATAAGTTGACATGAAAAATCCTAAGATTTCCAAATTTGCATTTTTCAAGTGCGATTTTACGAATCGTACCTTTACTCCATAGCCTTTTTCTTGTTTTGTTGACATGCGACTACTTAAAGCATGCTGTAAGTAAAGCAGAATGCGCCTTAGGGCGCATTCTGCTTTACTTTCAGCCTGCTTTAAGCTACCATGTACTAGGAAAAAATCCGGAGATTTAGGAAAAATCCGGAGAAAATGGCAGCCCTGTAGACAAATTAGAAGAAAAAAATCAAAACCGGGCAAGCAGAATTCTTTAATAAAAAGAACTACAAAGACGGAGAACCCAAGTATTAAACAAAAGGACTCGTAGTTCTAACTAGCAAAACCCCTCAATGCAAGACTTGAAGTATTCATTCTTTGTAGACACAATCATATAGGCCTACTGGAACAAACTGCCAGACAGTATAGTACATAATTATTATGTAACCAGGCACCCTTTTCATAAAAACCAGGGCTTCCATAAGTTGACATGAAAATTCCTAAGATTTCCACATTTGCATTTTTCAGGTGCGATTTTACGAATCGTACCTTTACCCCATCGCCTGTTTCTAGTTTGGTTGACACGTGGCTCGTTAGGCAGAATAGTGGACACCGATAGATTATCGATAAACTGTCCTACGCTAGCTTGCGTGCCCGTCAATGTTCGGCTCTTACCGCTCGGTATTTACGGAAACTCCCGACGACTCTTTGAACATATTAATTTTATTTTCAATTTGAAAAAGGACCAAATTAACATTAACTTACAATTCTTAAATTTATATCAAAAGAAAGAACAAATAGTCAAGTATACGAGCCCGTTTGCACAGAATTGATATCGATTTGTATAAATGCACAAGGTCGTGTTATATTATCCGTGTCGAGGCTTATTTTCAGCATTTTACTCTTTGTTTAATGTGATTTAGAGGTGTCTTTTTAAACTTAAAAAAGGACCAAAATCTTATTAAAATATTTTTTCAAAACAAATTCCATCATAAAGGAAAATGTTTAAACTAACACAGGCCGTTTGCACAGGAACGATATCTGTCCAGAAAAAAAAGTTATTACAAGTTATGTAAAAATGCCCTTCTTATTTTAATGCTCGAAAATGAGAGCAAGTGGGCCACCTGCGTGTCCACTATTCTGCGTAACGTGCTTAAAGCAGACTGAAAGTAAAGCAGAATGCGCCTTTAGGGGCATTCTGCTTTACTTTCAGTTTGCTTTAAGCTACCATATACTAGAAAAGAATCCGAAGATTCAGGAAAAATGGCAGCCCTGAATACTTCGTAAGACAAATATTGATCGTAAGTCAGATTATAAAAGTCTCAATTATTATTTATTTCTCCATCTTATCCTATCTTGTGACATCTTTTTGTAATCGTCTTGAAAAGACGATACCAAAGAGATTTCACAAGACATGATTAGATAGAAAAATCAGAAATTAAATGTATTTTAAAGTTTTGAATTACGACCGTTTTTTGTCGAAAGAAGTTTTATGAAATGGACCCCAATATACTGGTTTCCCCTTTTTGAATCCTTTAGCTTATTATATTCTCATACTCGTACTGTAAAGCGTGTTCAATTACCACTGTTTGCTGTTTAGGTTAGCAGTTTGTGCCCATGTGCAACGTGCAGAGTACAGTAGAGGACTTTCCAAATAACCCCGGCTACGCTTTAACTATTATTCTCATTGCAAACAGTTTGGAGCCAGACCAGAAGCCGGGCATCTCGGCGTCTGATCAGGCTCCAAACGGTTTGCCACTCAGATTAAAACTGGTAGTCAGAATTGTCAAAATGGTGTTATTTTCTATATTTCTTTGCAATGCGTTTGCGTTTGAACGGAAAAAATACGCTTTCTTCACTGTATTTCAGACCAACTCGCAATCGATGGCCATTGACGGCCGGGATTTCTTTACGGAAGTCATCACAGAGGATGATGATCACGAGTGAGTGCACGGGTATATTGGTGAGCTAGCCGTGAGTGAGATGGTGTGAGTTCGTGTTCATGGGTGAGTTAGGCGTGAAAGTCACCTGACCGAAACTAATGAACCTAATCTTCCTTCCCTCTACTTCATTCCGGCTATAACTCTGAAGACGAAAGGACTTCTTGAAACAGTTATCATTTTAATTTGATATTAGATCTCTTGAACTATATTCTACGACAAGTTGGTAAGTAACATAACTAATTTTGTTTAATTTAAGCCACGGTATCTTGTTTTTGACCGCGTGATGCTAAGCCCTTTGCCGAAAAAAATGTAGGCTATTTCAGGCTTTTATAAGCCGTATAAATTGATTGATAATTCAAGATTTAATGGTAGTTTTTCTTTCTTTCTCTTTCTCTATATACTGCTAATCTTATTTGCTTGCAAAACTTAACCAAATGTCGGTTCCCGGGCGTACCGACAGTTTACGGTCGGCTTATTTTGCGTCAGCCTTTTAGCCGCTCCCAACATTTTCCCGCCATTTCAGACAACGACTTCCTGTTTATAAAACTCTGAAGACTTTTGCGATCATGCCTAGTATCGAAGATTGGATAAATCATCCTTTAGGAATAATAGAAAATATATTTGGTAAGTTTTAATCGGAAATGGCGATATATTTTAATTATATTAAGTAATGTATAAATTTCTAATATGTCACATGTTTTCGTGCTGGTCCGTGTGACAACTTTGCTGGCTTACAAGCTAAAATTGCACAGGTCTTCGTTACACGAACAGTTTTGACCATTTTAAAAGAGTACAAATAGAATTATTGTCAAGCCGTTTTATGTTTAACACAGGTGACTGCTTTAAGCAGTCCAAATGCTTTTTTATTTTTTCCTCTATTTTTACATCTTCGGGAGTGCCAATAACTTTGGATATGGTTTTATGATTTTAATTGTAAATGTGGAGTTATTTTAGCCTTTTGATAGCATCACTTGCCCGTGATGCTTCTCCCTGGGCAGTATCAACATAGAAGTAGAAGGAAGCATCTCAAATGCTACAGGGACCTGCTACATGTAACATCATCGGCAGTTGAAAAAATTCTTTTTATCTATACTAGCCCAAATAAAAAACAATACACTACATAGTGGGCCTATTTTCTTTGAAATTGATGGACGTGTTATATTTTTGAAGCTGTAAACTTAACTTGGACATGTCAAAATCCTCATTCATGAGTGGTCGACATTAATGGAAGAAAGAAAGTTTGGAACATGTCTATGAATTTTGAGCTTTCTTGCATACATAATGAGTGATTTAGACCACAGGGGCCAGTCACAAAAGAAATAAAAAAAAAAAATCTCTATACTATATAAAAAGAAAGTGCACCAACTACATCTAAACACCTATCGCAAATTACGCGGCGCTGCTACATAATTAAAGGGTTTTTCGTCAATAACTCTGCACTATTTTACAGTCAAGACATTTTTCTCTCCAACGATAGTGATAATTTTACGTCTGCGTCCTGCGTACAATACGCATAAAAATCGCCGAGGACGCATAGTCTGAAAAGACGTGCGTCCTCAAGGACGCATCGTCGTACTTGCGTGAAAAATACAGAACGATTAATACTTTAATGTGTAGATACTTTGTAACGGCATATCAGGCCTACGTAGGTGCTAAATTGTTTTCGCAGACGAACATAGTTGCTAAAGACGCTGAATAAATTATGATAATTAGGCCAAATTAAATTAAAACACGAATACAAAAAGTCCGCGCCGCGAATAATGAACTCTTTTTTATAGTGGCTAGTCAAGATAGTACGGCAGTGTTCATTCTGGGATGCGCCCTTGCGGGATTCCCGCATAAGAATCACAAATGGCGCATAGAGAATTTTGTATGTGGGCCATATCGGCGCACAGAAATCCGTAATCCCGCAACGAAATCTTACTTGAAGGGCCATAGATTTATCTAGTTTCACTTTCGTGTCCGAATTTCCGTGAAGACAACAGCGAATACCAGACCCAATTTGATTGGTTTATTAATATAATCACGCTTCCCGGTAATGGTGCTCAATCGAGATCTCTCTTCGACTTTCGTTTGATCTGTACATGCCCGAGTAGCTGCGATTGCATGTTGCTTAGTTACAGCCTCCGGTGATAAGTATTAATAACTTTGATTGGTTGTTGATAAAAAATATCTTTTGGCCGGTTTCCGGTCTGCGATTGAATCACATGTCAGTGTTGTTTTGAAAAGCAAAGTATGTCGAAACAAACCAAAAATGGATGCGAGGGTAAAACTCTAAATTGCATTTCTTTATTACACAGCCGAAAACAAATTATTATGCCCCTACACAGATCGAGAATGCGTCTGAGCCACTCGCACCCCGACTAAATCGAACTCGAAAAAATGGCCGACGATCACAAAGCCTAGCTAAATTCAAATGGCTACGCTACAACAGTGGTAAAAATTAGTGAATTTGTGAACTATGCAGAGAGAACACTCGGCTAACCATTTTTGTTAACGGCTGTTTAAGTTTTAGGGCAAACACCTTGATAACACATGCTTAGAGTAGCGATCGCTAGTTCTGTATTAAAAGTCGGCAAAGAAAAAGCCATTATCAATTGCATGAAGACAGCTCACTATTTGGGTACAACAGACCTTCCACTTTCAAGTACGAATTTCTTGTGTCAGGAATACACCTGATATTCATGAAATAGACAGTGTGTATTGCATGGTTATCAATATAAGAGACAACAATAGGTAGGAAAAAGTGTAATTTTATTTCCACATTGGTTTATTTCAGTTCTTGATGCATGTTACAGTTTCTGTTCTACATGCGTTTTCAGTCATCTAAGGTTTTTTAAGCTCGGCCCACCAAAAATGCCAAATGGCCCACTTCTCTGATGACTGGTGGGCCAATGGCCCACCAGTCATCCAGTCCAGAATGATCACTGGTACGGTCAATCAGGAACGTATATAGATAGGGACTGGCCACTTCTTATCTAATCGGTTATTTTATCGATTTATCTCTGTCTTCCCTTTCGCCGCGGTAGATAAGCGGGTGTAGCCGTTTTGGGTAGGTAAGCCCCTTGCCGCTACATTTTTAGATAACAGATAAGCTCATTTCAGTAATTAATGCGTGCAGCTCCGAACGGTAAAACAATATTTGTCACTTATTTAGTCAATTTTTGTAAGTGTTATTAAATCGAGGGAAGCAATCCTCAAAATAGACATTAAATAGCTTAAAATACCGAATCTCTCCATACCTCCAGAGACGTACATAAATAATCAATTTCTATAGTTCCCTTTGTGTACAGCTCCCAAGTTAATTAATCCGTAATTGAACAATTACACAATGCACCATCTTCAACACCTCTAGACTTGAATACCTAACACCGGCTAGGCCGTTACGTCACTGTAAATGATTTGTCCAGATGAATGTGTTCACAATCTAATTTATTGAAATATATCTGTATAAGGTCCACTTCCGTGGACAGCATTAACATTTATACAAATAGAAAACATACATATCAATAGAGAGGCAGGGTTCCCACAGGCTTTTCATTTTGAGGGTGCATGCACGTACTAGGGCTAATTTTTGGGGGTGCAGACTAATTTCAGAGGGTGCATATGAAACGTTTTTCTGTTTCTTCTGATGCGAGGACGCCAGGGACAAAGTACGATGAGGCCGGGGCCGAAAGGCTTATGACGTATCTTAGACGAGTGGTCCCATAACAAAGTAGCAATCCGTATACGCACCAGGGATGATCTTTGGAAATTTGTGGTTCCACCGCTAAATTTTTATATCATTTGTTTGGATGTGTACTGTTCGTATCTCTCACATTATTTCTTAACCAGGCCGTCAGACTTAGCCGACATATTTGCAGACTACACGAATGCGTAGGCCTATGCTAAGACTGTGTCTCGCTAAATCAGGCATTTCCGCAACATTGTTAATAGACGGGATAAAATACATCTGATAACCCGTCCAGTTTTTCGACTGTGTCGTTTGGATTTCGCATAAAAAATGGTGTTGCTATTTTGAAATCAAAAGTGACCAGAATTAGACCTATGACCGGACTTTTTGTTTTAATAATTTGTCAGCATTTTTCAAACACATAATTCTCTAAATACGTATTGAATTCTTATAAAAACAAAAATTGATAGAAAAAATAGCGATTTTATTAGGCACAGAGACGGGAAATCCCACAATCTATTTTAAACCGCGTAATCGTCATATTCGCGATGCGGGTGAACCAGGCGCTTTACGTATTAAGAATAATAAGAATTGTCAAGCGCCTGACAGACACTATAAGGAAAATGAAAACAAATCCATACTGACGCGTCGGACTTTGACGTTTAACTTGTATTTTGTTGTTTGTTAATAAAACTGGTCTTCTTACATCCGATTTCGGCATTATCTGCAACATAAATCTGTACGTGCATGCACGTTCAGGGCATTGATTTTATGCGTGATTTTTTGAAATTATACGTGAATCACGTACATCTGTACGTGAATGGGAACTCTGGAGAGGTCATTAGTTGGGAATACGCAAATTCATTAGAAATTTTTATAATTTATAATAAAGCCTAAATAAAAAGTATTTCTTATGAATAAACAGATGTTAACCAAAATTTGTTCCATATATAGTCATACATATCACCTGACAGTTTAGATCGTGATCAGTTCCTAGGTAACTCGGCCTCTGATCGTGGTCTATGCTGGCTCGAGTTCACTCTTTCAATTTGTATATTGATGTGTCATAATAGTTATCAAGGTTACATGTACATGGAAGAAGAAAGCATACAGGTATTTACCAAGCTCTACCTAATAGGATGAATAAACAAAAATAAATAAAAATAAATAAATAAATACTTGGTTCATTTTTGCCAACAGTTTAAACGCGCAAGCGTCAACAGTTAGTACACACACAAATTAGCTGCTCTAAATAGCCGCGAGATGTGTAGGTTATTTCTCCCAAAGATTAACACTGACCTGTGTTTTAGTGTCAATTCACCAGGCTTGAAATTGAATTTCTGTGAATCTGGATTTCTGTTTAAAGTTACAATTACAATTTATTTTGTATATTGATACAGAATAGGAGATTAGGACAGCATTCGCGGGAACTTATGCTGCGATATTTAAGCCCGCATAACTCGATAGATGGCTGCGAATATACGGTAATTATTATAATTGGTATTCTCTTGTGGTGTGTTTGTTTAATATTAACCTGGTTAGTTATCAGTGAAATTATTAAGTAATTAACGTTTCTCATCAATAAATTTTCTAACACGTTCTATAGGACGCTTCACACGGCATCGCAGCTCATTTTTCAAATTCTGCAAAACATATTTACACAGATTAGATATGCAACCATAAAATAAATGATTATAGATCTACATGATTGCAGACAAAATTTGTAATTATCTCAATAGCAACATCAATTTAACACGAAATAAGCTACTCTTCGTGTATAATAACAAATTACCGATAAGGCGGACCGGGAAATGCCGCCATTTTGTAAACACTGAATTTTTTGCAAATATGACCAACTTCGCAGGGACAAAAATGTACTTCAAACATATTAAAAAATAAAAATATATACCTCACGCCACCATTTTATGTTTTATCTGTAAATGCTGCGTGTAATAAACCTCCAATTTAGCTTGAGTTAGAAGTTTATACTGTTATAAAATACAACCCAAAAGCTTAACCGCTTATAGCGGCTACACGCGTACTATGGATTTTTTGCAAATATGACCAACTTCGCAGGGACAAAAATGTACTTCAAACATATTAAAAAATATATACCTCACGCCACCATTTTATGTTTTATCTGTAAATGCTGCGTGTAATAAACCCCCAATTTAGCTCGAGTTAGAAGTTTATACTGTTATAAAATACAACCCAAAAGCTTAACCGCTTATAGCGGCTACACGCGTACGAGGGATTTTTTGCAAATATGACCAACTTCGCAGGGACAAAAATGTACTTCAAACATATTAAAAAATAAAAATATATACCTCACGCCACCATTTTATGTTTTATCTGTAAATGCTGCATGTAATAAACCCCCAATTTAGCTCGAGTTAGAAGTTTATACTGTTATAAAATACAACCCAAAAGCTTAACCGCTTATAGTGGCTACACGCGTACGAGTAAGATATCGGGTAACACGTTATTTTGCGGGATTCCGCGAGACTCTAATCCCTATAATCTACGTTCCTGGGTCAATGTTAAATTTAGACCTAGCCTATTTGTGTCCAAAATGGCGGGTATCGGACTTGACAAGAATCACCCCAAAGTTTGAAAGGTTTGACGCATAGTATTGGATTATTGTAGCAATTAAGTGCGCAAGAATATTCGCGCACTAACAGTATCTAACCTTTCAATATCTAATACGTCGTAGAATATCACGAGGGGGAGAAGAGTCGTCATTAGTTGTTATTGGTGATAATATCGTATGGCGGGTACCGCGTAGGGCTGACTTGAAAGATTGCACTAGTAATTTTTGTGCGAGATTTTCGAAATCTATGCGAGAATCGGACATCATAGCTGCAACACTGTTTTAAGAACAGAAACATTGTAGGTGTGTTCGTTATAATAGTAAAGTAAGAAATTCATTTGTGAAAGTTTGTTAGAACAGTAATTTGCAACACAGCACTCTTGCTAGACATGCAGATCTGTAGAGCATACAGGCTTCCGTTTTTGGACAGAATCACAAAGAACAGAATCCTAATAAAGTCAAGTTGACCAAAGCTATTGACTTAAGTGCACATTGAACTGGAAAGATCAGAAACATGCAGGTTTTATGAAATTAAATGAACAAACTACGCTTACTATGGCATTTATAGATTTTAATATTCATTGATTCATTTTCAGTGTCAAACGTTAAATAAAGTTAAATGGAAAAAAAACAGACGGGTGTAGCAGTTGGTTCACATGCTTGTAGTTGGTGAAAAAAATTTGGGACCCATTGTTTTTCTATGGGACCCATAGATTTCAAAGTTATGGGTCCCAAAGGACCCATTCTTTTATTTTCTAAAATTATTACTGATATCCCATTCGAAGATGAAACACACAGTACACACGGCCTCAAACTCGTAAAATAGTTGGACATTTTTTCTGTGTCCATAAGACTGTCCACCGGTGTTTACATGATAGGATGCGGATTTTTTGTGATCAAAGCGGTTTCACGTGAAATCGTCGATATGTCCATTTAAAACACACCAAAGTAACACTGTCCACGTCAATAACTCGCCCAGGATAAGAATATTGTCCAAGAAATCAACTCCGTTTCACACGCGATTCGTTCCATTCCGACAAAGTCGCCATTTGCAATGCATTGCTTTAGTTGATATGCTACCTGACCGGAAGTGCCCTACACGTGGTCCACGTGTAAAACAAGGTAATGAGGTTTTGACGGAGTTTAGCAAGTAGACCACGGTTAGAATTTTACACACAGATTGCGTAACGATAAACCAATATACTGTTACACGAAAATAAGTATGTTGTGCTTTGATTTAAAATTTATTGAAATTTATAAAGTAAACCCTGAAGAAGACTATTGAATAGTTGAAAACGTTAGGTTTGAAAATAAAAGTTTAAAAAATCTGAAGGGATCGTTCGTTCTACTTACTCTTCCGCTGTTAAAGTTTACAAATTTATAAAGTGTAAGGTTTCTTTTTTGGGTGAGTATATAATTTTATATACTGCTACACACCCCTTTCGGGTAGTACGAGCAGGGGCACTTGTTAGGTGCATCATTTGGACTGTACCCGGCGGGTCTTTTTATCCTGACACTGACGAACCAGTTGTAATGGCAGGTGTGAAAATTTCCACTCCCCTGCTCGCCAATGTGAGTAGGTTTTGAAGTCGGGCGAGTGCTTTCAAATATATGCTCGACCTTCAGGACGAGTGGATCTTTTGGTCTGGTATTTTCCTAATTAATAACTTTGCGTAATGTAATTAAATTGCAAATTAAAACGGCTGAAATTCTTTGCGTTTGTCAACATCAAACACATTTTCTACAACGTCGTACGTTTCACTATTATCAACGAAGTAAAAGTCATTCCGATTAACTGGCACCTACTTGTTTCTTCTTTATTCGGCCCTCGAAGTACCAAAGTTTTGGCCAAAAACGGTTTATTTGTGTAAAAAGTTTCGAGCGATGGCTCATATATTTATTGGAATTATGAAATTAAATAATGCATAACAGTGTTATAACGTTGTTTTTTTGTTCAATCATTTGTCAAACTGAACATTTTTTAATAATAATATAAAGCTTCGACGATTTCGTACCTAATTTGAACGAGTCAAAATTTTACATGCCGAATAAAACCCAGAAGCACCGTTAGTTTTCCCTCTACATGTCAAAATGTAAACAAACTAACAAAACTATCTTCTAAAGTCATTCTTTGGAGTAAAGTAGGTTTGACGGACATGAGCAAAAACACATTGTGTAAATAATGCTTACATGCCAAATCGCGAGTATTCCCCAAAGCGCGAGTATACTGTTCACAGAGTGAGGCGATTACTGAAGATGATGATGCTTGATTCTGCCCTTATTGCATAACAGTACTACACTATCATAACACAGGGTAGGGTCACGGTCATCGACTTTCACAGTTGAGTGATCATAATTAGTTAACGTAATTGTTTATGTCCTCAATTACGTCTCTCGCTGGGAAACTGAACAAAAGAACATACTATTCTACGGCTACATCAGGAAAAATCTTGGCACCAGTAACTTTCACCAATTAGAAATTTCTTGATCTAAATCCAAATTTCTTGCGCAAATGGAGCCTTTTGCAATAAAAAGTGTTTCTGCAGGGCTCCAGATAAGAGGGAGAAAACTGCACAAATCCAACATTTTCTCCCTTATCTTAGCATCAAATCCTATGGTGTTAATACTCATTAAAATGGTCTCTAGGAGAAGATTCTAAGTACTGACACTATAGGGTTATACATCAGAAATAAAGATTTTACCTTTGAAATTCCCGCCTTATCTGGAGCTCTGTTTCTATGTATGAAATTTATTTGAGAATATTTGTGAATAAGTTAACATAAATTTATATTCTTTCAGCCAAGAATGGTTCCTATGAAAATAAATTAGTAAAACAGTACTTCGAAGGGAAGCTGAACGGACAAAATTCATTATCATGGGTAAGATATTTTTATCATTCAAGACAGCAGGGCCCCTATTATGAGGCCCTCCACAGGTTTTTTTCCGGCCAGTTTTATAGCCGTTATTGGGCCAGGATTACAGGTGATGGGTTTGATGCAATTGGGTATTTAGAACTATTTACTTCTTGATATTTTATGGATGTGGTTACAGGTATCACTATGACTTGCAATTTTTTATGCCCCCGGCATCGACAGATGCGGGAGCATATAGTAATCGTCCTGTCCATCCATCCGTGTGTGCGGACGTCCGTCCGTAACAGGTTAAGTAGATTTTACCGTTTCGTATAGCATCAACACCGCTTACTCAAATGCTTGGATACTTATACAGTTGTTGCCTAGGACCATTCTCTTTCTACCAATATCACACAACCTTGATTTTGACCTTGACCTAATTTGGACTTATATTATTTTAAATGGGCTATTTCTTGGTTAACTAGATTTTACCGTTTCGTCTAGCATCAGCATAACTGACTACAATGCTTTGATACTTATACAGTTGTTGCCTTGGATCACTACCAATCCACCCGTATTACCCAGCCTTGATTTTGACCTTGACCTTGACCTAATTCAGACCTAAGTGTTTATTGAACGCGCATTCTTGTTTATTGGGTATTGGCAATTTAACGTAATTAGGTAGTTGTATTCATATTCTGATAAGTTATTCATAATTTTTTTTCTTTTTGCATTATTTCCTATGTTAAATATTCACAACTGTGTAAATTGGAACTCTTTTCTTTAGTGGAGGGATAAATTAAGAGGCGTAAAAAGTCGTAATTATGGGTTAACCCTTTACCTGATAGCCTATTTCTAGTATTGAAGACAGGTGACCACTTAAAGCAGGTGGAAAGTAAAGCAGAATGCGCCCTAAGGCGCATTCTGCATTACTTTCAGCCTGCTTTAATCTTCCATGTGCAAGAACATAGAAAATATTCCCTATACTATATATTCATGACTGGTTAAATTGGAACTATTTTCTTCAGCGGAGGAATAAATCATATCCGCTAAAAAGCGCTTCTATTGGGGAAAGGGTTAAAGTGTTTGCACACTAGCCACGGAATTCTTATCATCTGTGTAAATTGGAACTCTTTTCTTTAGTGGAGGGATAAATTAAGAGGCGTAAAAAGTCGTAATTATGGGTTAACCCTTTACCTGATAGCCTATTTCTAGTATTGAAGACAGGTGACCACTTAAAGCAGGTGGAAAGTAAAGCAGAATGCGCCATAAGGCGCATTCTGCATTACTTTCAGCCTGCTTTAATCTTCCATGTGCAAGAACATAGAAAATATTCCCTATACTATATATTCATGACTGGTTAAATTGGAACTATTTTCTTCAGCGGAGGAATAAATCATATCCGCTAAAAAGCGCTTCTATTGGGGAAAGGGTTAAAGTGTTTGCACACTAGCCACGGAATTCTTATCATCTGTACGATCAGTTTTGATCCTGATTAGACAACATGTTACTAGCGTCACATCATGATCTTAACTGTTTGACACTCTGACCCTGTTTAAAAAAGAAACTTTCAACTTTCTATTTTGAGAACGGTTGCAGACAACAATTGTTGCAGAAGGAAATAATACCTAACATGCAAAGAGTTAACCCATTACCAGTGTTGCACCTAGAGCGCGGGATTGCGGGATTCCCGCAATATTTTTTACTTTGACCCTTAAAATTCGTAACGGCGCGGGCGTACGGGCGCAATTGTCGTCTTCCGTACCTTTGCTCTATTTTCTATCCTTTCCGCCGATTTACTATCCTTCATTAATAAATGTAGACTGTGCTTGCGTGTATATACCAATGCAGTTAAATGGCTACGTAAAACCCGATAACCAGTCTTACAATTACAACTATCCTTTCCGCCGATTTACTATCCTTTATTAATAAAGGTAGACTGTGTGCGCGGGTACATGCCAATGCAGTTAAATGGCTGAGGTAAAACCCGATAACCAGTCAAATTACGCATGACTTGACTTCACTTCTCGTCGGATTGGAGAGGAAAGAGCAGACGAAACACGAAGCGTCGCACAACCTGATGAATGAAACCCCCATCTAAACAACGTGCTGATCATACTCTTCCAACTTTGTATGTACCAAAACAATCATTACAAGTTATTTACAAATAGACGAACATCAGTTTTCCCGTCGTGTAAAAGCCTTACTGGATTACCGAAAATCTACCGAAATTTACCGAAAATGTAGACGCAGTAAACATGTTCTCAATATCGTAAACACTAATTCTATTTTAAAGGAAAGCCTATCATGTTTTAAAGGCTTTTTTAGTGTGTCCCCCAAAAATTTCAAATGTCCCCCAAAAATTTTGACAGCGCGCCACCGTGTCCCCCAAAATTTTGGACCTAGGCACAACACTGCATTACCCATAGCCTGTTTCTAGTTTTGAAGATTAGGTGGCCACTTAAAGCAGGTTGAAAGTAAAGCAGAATGTACCTTAAGGTACATTCTGTTTTACTTTCAGTCTGCTTTAAGCTTCCATCTGCTAGAATAAAGAAAATATTTTGTATGATACTTATTAATGAATTGGAAGTATTTTGTTCAGTGGAGGAATAAATTAGAGGCGTAAAAAAGGTGATTTATGTGGAAATGGGTTAAAATTTAAATGTCAAAATTAAATTTCAGTTGTATCAGACAACAACAGAACAACTTACTAAGTTACTGTGCAGATTGGTTAATCATTATGTTAAATGGTAGATATGAAATTCTAGGTACCAAGTTTGAACGACACCCCACTTCACGAGCTGAGAGCCAACTCTTTGGTTCGTTATCGATGTATGGTTCAGGATATGTATGACCCTGAGTTCTATCTAGGAGCGTATGAGGTTCAGGACTCGCAGACTGGTCAGACCAGTATGAAGTCTGGGAAATACAAGGATGTAGCAGAGTGTGGGGTAAGTATTGTTATCCTTTAATGTCAGGGCTCCAGATAAGTGGGAGATAACTGAACAAATTCAGCATTTTCACACTTATTTCAGCACAAAATCCTATGGTGTTACTTCTCATTAGAAACCCTGTATCCACTATGAATGATAAATATCATTGCTATCCTATAATGTCAGGGCTCCAGATAAGTGGGAGTTAACTTATCAAATTCAGCATTTTCACACATATTTCAGCACCAAATCCTATGGGGTTACTACTCATTAGAATCGTCTCTTCGAGATGATTCTAATAAGTAGTGACACCATAGGGTTTAAAATACAGTATAACCTCTGTTGATCGACACCTCTCTTGACCGGAAACCTCTGTTATCCGACCCTGCTGTTTGGTCCCGGCAGTTTCCCTATTTGTTTTATGTAACCAAACTCTCTCTTGATCGGATCCTCTGTTAACCGTTATCCGACATACCTTGACGGTCCGATAAATGCAAATTAGAGGTTTTTCACACCTCGTTATCCGACGGTATGCTGACCTTTGATCATTGACACGTACGCGCAGGTGATAATGACACATATCGCTCGGATGGCCGTGTAAAACAAAATGTGTTGTTTTAGTAGTGAGTGAATGATATGAGGGTTAATAAGATAACTTAAGCCAACAAATGTTAGCAACCCAGTGTCGCAGTGCCGAAAACCCAACTCATCCACCCTTTCCAACAATGGCTCACCATGATTTCGTGTTTTAATTGCACAGGTGTTTGCCAATCGTCCTCACTGTCAACATAAGAAAGTACGAAATATATATCTAATTCGCCCTCCGCATAATTCGAGTCTATATCAATATATGCTAAAGTTATATTGAGAGAAAATAAATACATTCACGCGTTTTGAAGTTTTTGTTAATTTCCAGCGAGTTCGGCATAACGACAAATCGTCAACGGACTATACTTGTACATTAACTTAATATATACGAATATGCCGATATTTTCGTCAAACCCGTGATATGTACATGCGTGCTTACGGTACTTCCGATTGTACACTATGCACGTTTTATGCCTATTGTAGTTTAAAGGAATAATGGGGGAAACAGTGTAGATCCGGACCAGGTGACTCTTAGTTTAATCTGGAACCATCTGATCAGGGAGTATGCTGCAGGCATACATATTTAATATGTCAGTTCGCATCGAGGAATTCCCCTCGCAGCGAAAATTGGACTGAATCTGTTGGTGTGTAAACTTGTGAACTTAGGCATAATTCCGTTAACCGACACCCTCTCTTAACCGACTTACAAACGTGGACCATGGGGTGTCGGATAACAGAGGTTTTACTGTAGAAATAAAGATTTTAGTTTTTGAAACACTCCCCTTAACTGGAGCCCTGAATATATAATAAACTATTCAGACGAGAAATTGACAGCTTAAATCAAAGCACAGCCGGCACTTAATATTCACTGCTTTTAGTCAAATGCCTGTTAAATTATAAATGGGTGTCATCTAACCCTTTAATCCATAAGACTGTTTCTTTTTTTTTGAAGACAAGACTAAATAAGTGAATACTAGAAGCAAATTGAAAGCTCATTCTGCTTTACTTTCAGCCTGCTTTAAACTTCTATCTGATATTATGCTACATATTTTCAATGCTGTATTAATTTGAACTGTTTTCTTCAATCAGTGTTTTTTTTCACCCAATTGGGAACGGGTCCGGTACCCCTCAGATTGGGAATTTTTCAAGTCAAATTGGGAAAAACGAGTTTTGAAATGACAACGCAGAAATTGGGAATTTAAGTTACTAAACCGTTAGAACTGTTTATGATGGTAAACATGGTGTAGAAACTAAATCTACGCTGGGTGTGTTACTCACAGTATCTATAGACGCGGTTGCGGTCGAGACAGAGTTGATGACTTGGTAAAATCCAAAATCTTATCTTATCTATCTCTGGATACTGCCAATCACGCTCGCGAGTGTTAAAGGCAGTGCTCTAGATTCAAGTTTTTCATTATCGTCTTGTTAGAACAATTCTGTAATACTTTGAATTATGGCTCATGATTGTTTTAATTGTAGGTTTTCTATTTTATAAATGATGGTAAACAGAGTCAGACTGGGTTTGTAAACTCTTATCAATATCAGCGGATTTTGCGATCACGCAACATTAACCAGTCTCGATGAAGGGGCATGTATAAATCTTCGCCCGGACCGTTTCCGAAATTCGGCCGTAATCACTGGTATTGTTTTATACATACTCCCAAAAAATGTCAATGGAGTTGCGTAACTTTGTTTACATTCATTGTAGTAGCCAAAGATAAGTTGGAATATGGATGGTTTGCTATGATTTAAAGGGAAAATGTAATTGATAATTGGCAAATATGTTTATTTTGATTGGGAACAGGTCCGGTAATTGATTTCTTTTGATTGGGAAGGGTCCGGTCGTCAAATTGGGAAGGGTCCGTCTTGAATTGGGAACGGGTCCGTTCCCCGGTACCGTTCAAAGAAGGAAAAAAAACGCTGTCAATAGAGATATAGATTAAAGGGGCCCTAAGGTGTTAAAATGTGTATCTTTAGAGTAACAGGTTAGATCTCTGCAGGACTATCCAAGAAGCAAATAAACAACTCTATTCTAGTTGGTTTTTGCTACATGTTTGTCTGTCTGTACACAACTTCAACCTTTGCCATAAGTAGGAAATTAATGTGAAAAAGACTTTATATTTTGTGTGTATACTCAACCCAATAAGCTCTTGAGCTCAGCACAATTTGAGTCATGTCAAACAAAAGTCAAGGTCATTTAGAGGAACAAATAGGCTGAATCTAACCTTATAGGCACAACTTTGGCATTACATGATATTCTGATAAGAGACAACTTTCATTTTAAAAGCTCTTGAGCTCAGTACAAGTTTGGTCATGTAAGACAAAGGTCAAGGTCATTTAGATGTCATAATTTCATCAAGGGATATAGTGTTTCACAGACACATGTAACTGTTGATTCTGCAGTTGTAATTTTCTTGTTTTTGTTGCAGACCAATCAGAAAATTAATGTAGATTCCGACAAGAACATAACCATGGACCGTATGACATTATACTGTGTTCCGGTAGCAGGAGAGACCGAATGGGTCAAGAAAATATCCTTTTGAAATCATCCTCATATTGATAGAATCACCTAAGCAAGGCTTCAGATAAGAGAGAGTAAACTGAACAAATCAACATTTTCTCACTCATTTCAGAACCAAATCCACTGGTGTCACTACCCATTAAAATTGTCTCAAAGAGACAATTCTAATGAGAAATAACACCATAGGGTTAAATGCAGAAAAAAAGATTTGGAACTACTCAACATGTCTTTTCCAGTGTTCTGTTTCAGTACAATTGAACTGAAACTTCTTAGCTCATCCAATGTCACTCTGTCTGTCCACAATTAGTAATTTTAGTATGTTTTCAACAGATCAGTCTAAAGCTTCTTTCAATATGGAAGATTACTAGGTCTAATTATATTGAATATCAAACATCTCTTTATATAGGGGTAACTTAGGGTTGCACACAATAGCTGGTGTCTCGATAGTCATTATTGATACAAAAACAACCACTGAAAAGAAGACTGATAGTAAGAAAGACAGCTAAAGGAGTTTTCTGTTTCAGGGTTCCAGATAAGACCGGAGTAAATTGAACAAATTCAACATTTTCTCGCTAGTTTCAGCACCAAATCCTATGGTGTTACTACTTATTAGAATTTTCTATAAGAGACTATATTTATGAGTAGTGGCACTATAGGGTTTAATTCAGAAATAAAGATATTAGTTTTTGAAATACCCCCTTTTTCTGGAATTCTTGTTTAACTGTCACCTTGCTTTAAGCAGTAACATGTAGTAAATGGCTAATAAACTCATTGTTGTGGTCGTAATAGAGAGGTCTATCAGTTCTGTACTTAATTTCCTTAATGTCTGCCTAAGTGCATGCTGATTCTAGTAGACTTAAGACCAGATGTGTGGCGACAACCTCCAAGATACCACAGAGGGCCAAGCGAGGGCTAGACGATGGCGACAATGCAGACAGCATGGAGGGGGCCATGGACTGTAATTCCGAAAATCATCTGGGTGTCAAAGCAGCTGAGAGTGGTGCAGGAGACAGTGTATCCATGGAAACAGAAGACTCTAAAAGACAACAAACTGAAAGACAAGCCACCTCATGTAAGTAAATTTTACCCAATTATCTGTTTCTAGAGTTGAAGACGGATGACCACTAAAAGCAAGGTTGAAAATATGTGAAAGAATGTGCATTTAGTTTAATTCAGCTTTACTCTCAGCCTGCTTTAAGCTACCATTTGCTAGAATATATAATTGTTTTCTTAACTTATTCATCAACTGAAGAAAATAGTTCCACTTTTTACAGTCACTCATGAATATTAGCACTGTAAGAAACATTTTCTATAGATATCATAGCAGATGGTAGCGTCTTATTGTGCATTCTGCTTTACTTTCAACCTGCTTTAAAAGTGGTCACCTGTTTTCAAAACTAGAAACAGAATGAAGTAACTGGTTAAGACTCTTTTAACACTTTAGATCTGTTTAAAGTACACTGATGATCTTTTCAAACAATTAAGACCCAGATAAGAGGGTCACTTGCAGGGTCTGCACTGATTGAAATGTTACTGAACTGGTTAAGTACCAAATGTACAACAGAAGACTAGTTCATAAGTTACCACACCATAAGTTTACTTAGTGTTGAAAACAAATGGAAATTACACATTTGATACGTCAAGCATCACTAGAATTGTGATTTCATTCTTATCAAGATACTGCGGGATGTCATTTTGAACCTTAAGAAGAGCAGTTTCTGTAGAGTGATGCTTACGATATGCTGACAAATGCTGCTAGTGCAGATTGTTTGTGGTCAAATGGGACTCAATGTGTTTGTCTACTACTTTCTATAAAACTTTAGAGAGAAATGGCAGATTTGATACTGGCCTGTAATTTTTAAGATCATTTGTATCAAGATCAGGTTTCTTCAAAAGTGGTCTTACATGGGACCTTTTGAATTCTTTTGGAACATACACAGATTCCAGCGAAGAGTTCACAATTTTTGTCAATTTTTAAGAGCCATGTAGGTATTGGGTCGAGTTCACAGGACTTACATGGGGATGCCTTGATGATTTCACCAATTTCTGCTGCTGTAGCAGAGTCAAAACTTTCTAAGGCGCTCATTGAATGCAACGTTTGTCTGTGATGACTGGGAGGCATGACGTTGATTCAGAGGCAATACCTACATGCGTATTTTGTCTACTTTTTTTATGAAAAAGTTGCTGAAATCATGCGCAAGTTGTTATGAGGAAACATTTTTTGGCAGTGCGATTTCACTGTTTGAGCCCAACAGATGCTTAGTGACTTTGAAAAGACTCTCCGAGTCCCGTTTACAGGAGTCTACTTTTTCTGTGTAAAAAGTGACCTTTGATTTTGCTAACAATTTGTTCACTTTATAGCACACTGCTCTCGATACAGTTGATGATCAATAGTGAGTTTGGATAATTTCCACTTCTGTTCTTACGCCTTAGATGTTTTGCATCATGAAGTTCTTGGGTGTACGATGGACATGATGGCCTGATAGTTATGGTCTTAGTGCACAATGGTGCATGCTTATTGATCAGTGATGAAAGATCCTGTGTATGTACACTGACAATTTCGTCAATATCTGTCATTTTAAGAATTTCTTTCATTGAATCTGAGTTGAGGATATCTCTTTTAAATGATTCGACATTAATATCCCTAATCCTTCGAAATGAAACAGTTTTTCTGATGAGTGGAGGTTTTTCTACCTTTGCTCTGAAAGACACAGAGAAATGGTCTCTAGAGATTTTGCCACTACTGTCAGATAGTCCAGGGTCTGTGACTTCGATATTTGACACACAGTCTTCATTTTCTCTTGTGATAACATCAAGAGTGTGTCCCCCTACATGGTTTCTTTGACATGGTGTTCAAACCCAAATGATTCAGTTGTACTGACGAAATTGACAGTGTTCCTATCATTTGAGATATCGAGATGAAGGTTTAAATCCCCTACAATGATTACTTGTTTATCAGTGGTTTCAAATTTAGATAAGAAAAGATGCCATTCCTTAACAAGAAAGACTGTAGGTTTTAGACCGTTTGCAGTGGATGGAGGGGGTCTGTAGACGACTGCTAGACGCACTGTGAAATCTTTGATGCTTAACTCTTTCCTCCCTGAAACTTTAAAGGGACAATTCCAGTTTCCATCTAAGTCTAGTCCATTTCTGACTTTAAAGGGTTGTTTTTGTCAATGTTTGGCATTGTGACAAACAGTGAAGACCCTGATCAGAGGGCTCCTTTCGGAGCCCTCTGATCTGGGTCTTCACTGTTTGTATAGGGCATGTGTACTATTCACATGTACACTGTTTGAAAAGCATGCCTATATGCGGGACTAGGGTTCAAAGAGTTAATGTACATTCAATGGGCTCAAAAGTTGAGAAATCATTATTTCAAAGATTGAAGATTCATTAGCTTAAAAAAGTGGTAATACCAAATTTAAGATGGCAAAATTCAATATGTATTGGTTGCCTTTTAAACAATGACCCTTGCGATAGTGGAACCAGTAGCTGTAGGTTTTATGATGAATGCATGCAGAGCTCCAGATAAGGGGAGTATTTCAAAAACTAACATCTTTATTTCTGCATTAAACCCTATGGTGTCACTACTCATTAGAATCGTCTCTTCGAGACGATTCTTATGAGTAGTGACACCATAGGATTTGGTGCTTAAATAAGTGAAATCCGTTTACTCCCTCTTATCTGGAGCCCTAAATGCATGCTGTTTTTCAGGCAATTGTTATCTTATCACGGTTTTCTTCAGGAGTATGGCTAGTTTGCTTCATTGCTATGATTGAATGAACTTGATAGAAGTCAACTAGATACTAGAGACAAGAAGCTTTATTTAAAGTCTGTTTTACAATGGGTAACATTAGCCATACAAGCTATTTTTCGACTATATTAACAATTGAACAATAAAAATTTAAAACAAACAGTCAGTGAAATTAAGATATAAATTAACATACATAAAGGACACAGTTAAAGATAAATTATATAGATCTAGTTTTGATAAAATCAATTGTTAGATAGTACTGTTTTGTATCCATTAGATTTGCTGTTGTGAGTCTAAAATTGAAATTGCAATGTAGTTTTCACTTCCTTACCTCCATAAATTAACCCATTTCCACCCCTTGTGTTCCCACATTGAATCCAGCATTCCAACAGTCCTCTCTGGTACATCCAACACCATCAGTGCTCAGTGGTTAGCGTTGATGTTCACGGGCAACAATACATGTTTGAATTTGGAGAACTGCACCTGAAATTCCTGTGTTCCCACATTGAATCCAGCATTCCAACAGTCCTCTCAGGTCCATCCACCACCATCAGTGCCCAGTGGTTAGCGTTGATGTTCATGGGCAACAATATATGTTTGAATTTGGAGAACTACACCTGAAATTCAAGTTCTATGTACCTTCTCCATGAATGTCTTGAATGGGCGTGGGGTGTGTCTTTGGCACACACTATATATCTGTCACAGTCCATCACGTCCTGTAGTTGTCCAAACTTGATCTCGACCTGCTGATAGTTGTTCTCTTCCCAGGGCTCCAGATAAGGGGGATTAATTTGAACAAATTGACCATTTTCTCACTTATACAGCACCTAATTCTATGGTATTACTACTCATTAGAACCCTCTCTTTGAGACGATTCTAATGAGTAGTGACATCATATGGTTGAAAGTAGAAATTTTAGATTTTTATTTTTGAAATACTCCCCTTATCTGCAGCCCTGCTTCCTCTGCTTTCCTATTCTCAGTCAGTGGGTCCTCAGTCAGTGTTTCTTCTTCAACCTTAGTTTCTTTCCCTCTGGTACGTCCATTTGTGAGTCATTGCCCTCTTCTAGGTCCTGTCCAGGTTTGGTTCTTGTACGGTTTCTTCTGTTGGTGTGTTGTATATTTCCAATTGGTCAATGTTTGTTGTCCTCTTGAGAATTGTCCCGTCTTTATTTTCCAGCGTTGCTTTAGTCCCTTCTTAGTTGATTATTAAGCAGGATGTCGCAGTGTACAAAGAAAGTTAAAAAGTAAACTCAACCTGCTTCACATCCCGTGATTGCCCATGCCTTACTGATGCTGGGCAGACAGATTTCATGAGACACCGTGCTAGGCTGTGGTCACCTGTATTCATGTCAAAGATACAGCAGTAAGAATCACAAACCAAAATAAATAAGGAAATTATAAATCAAAATTATTTGACCCATTAACCCATAGGCTGTTTCTAGTTTTTAAAACAAGATACAACTAATTAAAACAGGTTGAAAGTAAAGCAGATTGCGCCTTAGAGCACAACTGTCAACTATCAGTACAGTAAAACCTCTATTACAGACACTAAAAGAAGGCTCTTTGAGTGTATTAAAGACAGGTGACAGCTTAAAGCAAGGTGACAGTAAAACAGAAAGCTCCTACAGGAGCTTTCTGTTTTACTGTAACCTTGCTTTAAGCAGTCACCTGTCAGAAACACCTAATAATTAACACAATTTAGTGGTCGTAATAGCGGGCTTTACTGTTACACCTTTCTGCCCTGTGCTGTAACTCGCCTGTCAAATTTCTTCACCCATGTGCTGAAGATTTCAGACGTGACGCAAGCTGTCTTGTTAGCCTCATACTCAACAGGCAGTGTTTTGAGATTCTTTAAATATCTTGGGTTCTTAGATTTGCCAATGTCAAGTATGGGTAGCTTTTCAGTCCCTGACCATGACAGTTACCCTCTCTTTGCTCATTTTTCTCCCGTGACATTTCACATCTTTAAATTCCAAAGTTTTGTCTGACATCGTTCTGTAGAATAATCCAGTTTCATCTGGGTTGAAAATGTCATTTTGGCTGAATTTATTATGCAAAGTCTGTATTTGGAATGCCTGTCTGATATGACCGGGCTTGTGGCGTCTTCTGAATTTGCCTCACAACAGACTTTCTTGAATGCTGTCTTAAACTTGTCCAACCACCCAGTCGGTCAAATGAAGCTGCTCAGCAAACTTCTTTGCCTTTTCTTTGAAGACTTCGCCAGAAATTGAAATATTCTGGGCACGAGCATTAGCAAACCATTGCATTAAGGCCTTTTTCCAACTCTGAAAATCTAGCCTTCTTGTCTTGTTTACGCTGCGGTCCAATGTCAGCCTAGAGAAATTTTGTTTCATTTCTTTTTTTCCCCCCCAAACCATGTTGAAATAGTGTTGGCTGAAACCTTGTATTTCAGTCCTTAGTAATGCTTTTGCTTTTCATCCTCTTTTCTACGTCTGATATGCCATTCTTAAGCAAGATACAATTAATGTCTAGTCATTAACAGGCATGACTTATCTACCTCCGATAAACAAATGCACAGCTTTTCCTGTAACAAGATATAATATGGATGATAAAACATATCCTATCATTTCGTAGATAGATCTTTTCTTACCAGCTCTAGAAACAGGCAGAAGCAGTCAGTATATTGTGAGCTGCAATCTTGGAGATTGTGTGACTGTTGGTCAGGTTAGCAAAGATCTCTTTAAATTTAAGTTTCAATGTTGCATTTTATCTAATTTAAATTCTGGTAATAATTATACAAGATATCATTAATTGCAAAAAAATTATTAAGAAAAAAATGAGCTTGGCGGGGATCCAACCCGTGCAAAGAAGGTAAAACAAGATACGTGGCATAGTGTAGATACTTCAGTAACCGACAATGTCATAGAGCTTTACATTTCCTTCTGCTAAACAGGTAACTTTTCTTAAACAGAGGCTAAAATTAATTGAAAAAGATATTTTAGGGCCACCTTTATGAACTTGTATGAGAGCTTAGGCTTAGAAACCTTTGATGGAAGGCGGTCAAAAGCGGCACTCCTGGTAGAGGAACATATTCCCACACAATGACGTCTCAATGGAGGTTTCATCTGTGAAGATGACATTCCGGAAGTCCTCCTGCTCTTTCAGGACCCTGAGAGACCAGTCTCATCTCACTTGCTTGTTCTTGGTGCTTATCAGCTGACAGTAGCTGGCTTTCTAAGTTGTCCAACCAAAATTCCGCCGCACACAACAGATGTGGCCTCTGGTCACATTTACCCCCAAAACATCTGCCAATTTCCCTTGAATGCTTTCTGATTTTGCCTCAGGGTCCTTTGACATCCACATGTTGGTAGCATCCAAGTGGACAGCCTTCAACTTTCTGCATGTCTTCATTCTCCTAAAAAGATAAAAATAAAAGATACTTAGACAGTGTGTGTTTTGCCATTGTATTGGATCCAACTCTTATTCAGGCTATGCTCAACTCATAATTTCATTTATGGTGGTATATTAAAAGGGAATGCAGGAAACAAAGAACAAGCTATTTCTCATAAGTATGATTTAGTTGCAGACCCATCAAAATACAAAGCCAACAAAAATAATATTTTCTAACAGTTGTGATCCTTATCAGACGCAGCATCACTGGTGATCAGGATCCAAACTGTTTGAATCTCATATATATCAGTGTTTCTTAAGTTAAAAAAAAGCAAAACATACTGTTCATCTGTATTTCTCACGATACTTAATGTTTAAACTAAATGGTGTAATTAAATAAAAAGCCTACGGTACCTGAAACTTTCCTAGATATTGTCCCTT
Source organism: Gari tellinella (assembly GCA_922989275.2). Lineage (NCBI taxonomy): Eukaryota > Metazoa > Mollusca > Bivalvia > Cardiida > Psammobiidae > Gari > Gari tellinella. Next base: position 28,796,022 of record OV277866.1, on the reverse strand, counting down.
TTTATTTAACAAAGTTAACCCATTACCCCATAGCCTGTTTTTAGTATTGAAGGTAAAGGACCACTTAAAGCAGGTTGAAAGAAAAGCAGAATGCACCCTTAGGCGCATTCTGCTTTACTTACAGCCTGCTTTAAGCTACCATCTGCTAGAATATAGAAAATATTTCTGGTATTACATATTCATGACCATAAAAAGTGGAACTATTTTCTTCAGTGGAGTAATAAAGTTAAGGCGTAAAAAGGCGTATTTATGGGGTAATGGGTTAATGTGAGTGAGCAGAGATTTAGTCCAGGACTTGGTTAGTTCAATATGGCCACTGTATTCAACCAAAATTGTGACTTTTAGTCATCATGAATTGATTCCTTTAGCTGCTAACCGCGCAATACAAGAGTTGATTACCTCTCCTGACTCCCTTAGTCCTCGTATGAAATCCTGGACCTGTAGATTCAGATCATCTCCAAGAAGCTTACAATCCCTTACATACTCTCTTCTTTAGGATAAACACTTTTTCAAGTTGAAAGTTACCATCCTCGAGCTTTCACTTTCTGGAATCTTCCAAGCTTTTGGCATAACCCTTCTTAAACCCCCTTATGGTGCTTGCATTTAATGTTCGCTCGTTTGTAGTACTGTACTTTTTTTTATAGCTTTTGGAGTTCCACATTTAGTAGCATATTTGCCAATTTTGAATCTCAATTCTGGGGTATATTGTTGATAATGAACACGTTTAGGTGACTGGTACTTTTAGCACCCTTAACGAGCCTTTCAGCCATTTCGACTGCTTCTTTGTTTAATCCTCAGGTTTAGAAACTTTTAATATCGACATGTTTCAGCATGTACTATATTAATGTACTATTTTACCAACATTTTATGACAGACTTAAATACAAATCATTCAGTGAAAGCAGGTCTGAGAAAAGGCAAGACAAATTTGAGTGAAAACTGGTCAGTTAAAATCCTGTTATTGCGCTTACCTGCTGCACCCTTAGCCCATAGATGGCAGAAACAGACGTTAACAAACAAATCAACCATCTAAGAAAGTGCTGTTTGCTTATCGTGTCGTCTGCTTGAATTTTAAAAAGTTAGTTCTGCTAGCATAGCTCCCTGCATAACATACATCATGGTGTTTGTCTGAACTTGCGACGAAACCATCGGCCTAGACGGGAGAAATATTATGTTCCTGGCTGGTGTGTCCTGGGTCTAGGGGCATGATGAATGGTTGTTTAGAATTGGGCAGGTCTGGGGTTCGACTTCCAAGTTTAGCTGTTATGTCTGGGGTGTTGAGACTGGTGGGCTTACTGACAATATAACCTTGGCTATAGGCTTGTACAATATAAAAATCTCATTCAAATAAAAGTTTATTGAATATGTACACATACAGTCCTTGAACTGCAGTTCAGATATTCTGCCATTCCTTTTGTAGAATTTTTAAAACGATTGTACAGCTGTCTGATGATTAGATTTACTTCACAGGTAGTCTTACCAGCTGTAGAAATATGGAGAATCGGTCTGATAGCTCCAATCTTAGAGATAACTGGTTGACTGTTAGTCAGGTTGGCACCGATCCACTCCATTGTCTGGTCTGCAGAATTGTTGGAACCCTCCAGACTGTGTCTGACTTGTCATCAGTTGGCCATTACCTCCTAGTCTGGAAGGTTGAAGTGCTGAGCCAGCTTCTCAAAATAAATTAAGAAACAATTACTGATAAGTAATGGAAAAAAGTAATAAACCATAAAAAGACCTATTGGCAAAAGCACAGAATCTTAAGTAAGAGTAATTTAATGGCTTGAATTACAAGTACATGTACAGAGTATTTGGGTAAAAATGTTAACTGTTAATCTAGGTAAGGACGAGAAATATTCATGAAACATGCTTAATTTTGCAAGTTTCTAAAACTGTTTTTAACACTCCTGCAACATGGCTTTAGAGAACAGATAATATAATATAATAAACATAATGACACTGGTCACCATGGCCTTCCAACAGCTCCTCATTGGATATACAGTGATTCAGATTGGGCCCGGCCATCGGCAAATTGCCAAAAGAAAATGAAAATGGCCGAGAAAAAATCTTTTTGTCGGACATAAGGGCCGGTAGTTTTAAAGATTGGCAGACACAATGGCCGGTAGAATTTCCGCTGAATACGACAACAGAGACGCAGATAAGCTTCGTTTTGTCTTTTTAACTAATTAATTTCAGGAAAAACGAATTGATTTCAAATTCTTATCGTTCATCAAAAAGGGAATACGAATTGTGCTCTGAGATGTGTCGTTGTAAGGATTGATTTCCGTGTGGTAAATATTTACTTGCGCACCGTTAGAAAAAGGGAGATTACTGTTCACTCAAAAATATATCTATATATATATGAACGATAAAATCAAAGTTGTCCGAAAATAGTGTTTGGTAGAAAAACTGTCAACAAAATATTAAAATCTAAACGTGGAAGAGTCAGATAAACGATAGACAGTTGAAAATCATTGGTTGTCAGCTTTCGTATTTAAAAGGAAACAAACAAGGTAACAAACACCTAATAAAAATGTTGGCAGTTTGTTGAACGATTTAATTTCAAACGCTGCTGCATCGGTGGAGAAAAAACCTCAGAAGCGGCGAACTTTTTAGATTCTTGAAAACCGTAATTTCACATATCAGTACCAATTACGGTAGCAAGTTTCTGTTTTAACAAGATGATTTAGATTTAAATAAGATTTTAGCCTTTTGATTATGGCCTAGACTTTTTTTTTCTTTGGGACAGAATGGGCGAAAAAAATTTCATCATTTAGGACATGTGTCCTATAGTTAGTAGGCCCAATCTGAATCACTGATATAGAAAACACGCCAAACATCTACAGGGCTCCAGATAAGGGGAGTATTTCAAAAATAAAACTCTTTATTGCTTTAAACCCTATGGTGTCACAACTCTTTAGAATCGTCTCGAAGAGACAATTCTAATGAGTAGTAACACCATAGGGTTAGATGCATGGGAGAAAATGTTAGATTTGTTCAAATCACTCCACCTTATCTGGAGCCCTGATCTATATGATAGGGAGGTCGGGAAATCTGTCTGAGATTCTCCTCAACCTTAAATAATGTCTGATCTAGGTCTAGCCCAACATGCTCTGACAAGAGTGTAACTTCCTGGTCTCCATGAAAAGAAATCTTGGTCCGAGGTTATAAAGCGTTTTGATTGAGTCTGAGTGTTCCCAAGCATTTGATTGGTCAGATTTGAGCCTAGGCTCAAATCTGACCAATCAAATGCTTGGGAACGAGTTAAGACTCAAGTCAAAAGCTTTATAACCTCGAAGCCTGATCATCTGTCACCTGACTCAGCTGCAAGGCTAGAGGCTAGATCAGAGTGCTTCATTCTTTTCTCCATGGTGTTTAACCCATTAAGCCATACTGACTCATTTTGACTCATTGCGCAATAGCCTCATACTAACTCATTTTGACTCACTTTAATCAACTAGCATGTATTGAGGTGAGCACTGATAATTGTTAATCCCTTATGAGTTAATGGGTTAATAATGAGAATGTCAAATAACTTGTCACATGATGCTGTTCCCATTCCTGTCATCATTTCGACTTGCAGTTCAGTTCAGACTTGGGTAGTTTTGAGGTGTAGGTTCATCTTTTGTAGATTCATAACTGTTGCCTGCATCTTGGGCGTTATAATTGATGTCTACCTGATATTTTACAAACATTCTTGTATTTACCCAGTTGCCGATTTGTGCTTGAAACAGTACATAAAATGCATTTGGGGGTTTTCCTCCACCTGCAGTTAGCTGGACGTCATGATATGATTGAAATACTGTTAAAGTAAAAATAATCATAAAAATTCAAATCCAAATCCAAACAATGTCAATGAAGATACCTCTTCACAGACATCACAATGTAGCTGAGTTTTCAGCATCTTCAAGGTTTTAATGGTTTAGGTCCTAATGCCATACAGTTCCCCACATTTCTGGAGAAAGTATGATGTGGTGACATCTCCGGCTCCATAGCCATCCCAAAGTAGTAGTATCTTTTATTTCCTCCATTAAGGAGAGCATTTTACACAAACAAAATATTCAGGAAAAAGTAAACAAACAGTTATATACAGCTGAAACTGAATACTTCAAACTCGCTTAAATCGACCTACCATTTTATCATTAGTAGAATACTTGAACTTTGAACTACGGGCATGTTCAAATTAACGTGATTTCGAAGTGATTGAAATTCAACTGTACTATAATATATATACACGTGACAAAATGAAACAAACAGTAATGCACAATAGGGCTCCAGACAAGGGGGAATAAATTAAGTTGACAATTATTGTTCAAAGCTGCATCAAAATGCGCGGTACGACTATTCATTTGAATTGTCTCTTCGAGAGATTCCAATGAATAGTTACACCGTAGGTCTAATTCACACATAAACTTTTAGTTTATGAAATATCACCTTATTTGGAGTCCCGCATATAGATCCATACATAATACCTCTTACGAAACGAAACAAAGAGATACCAAGAGAACGTATCACAAGTATTTGAAAACAGATACACCAGCACATAAGCAGACACACGCAAGAACATGTAGTACGCACATAGGAACGCTCACACACACGTTATTTTCCTTTACATAAGGGAATCCCTTTTGAAACGAAACAAAGAGATAACCAAAGGATATTTGGACTTTGCTTTAGTTCTTCGCCAACTCTCCTCCACTGATTGCTAGGTAGACGATCTCTGCTTCAGATGCAGAAGGGGGACGAGTCTGTAGAACTGCAGTCCGGAGTTTGCTGCTGCAGCGTTGAAGCAATGGTGCCAGCCTGATAGTTTACACAATAGTGAAATAAGTAAAAATAATATCAAGTTAAAACTTATCCCTTTTCCTCCATAGCCTCTTTCTCGTTTTAACCACAGATGCCCACTTAACTCTTTCCTCCCTGAAACTTCAAATGGACAATCCCAGTATCAATTTTAGTCTAGTCTATTTCTGACTTTTAAGGGTTGTTTTTGTCAATGTTTGGCATTGTGACAAACAGTGAACACCCTGATCAGAGGGCTCCTTTCCCTTGCGGAAAAAAGCTATGCTTTTACGTCACTAAAAGCTAAGCTTTTAGTGACGTAAAAGCGGCGTAAAAGCAAGCTTTTACGCCGCGGTATTGGCACCCTCGTATTAGTGGCGTTTTATTAGGACCTGAAAAAAGTGGCAGAAACGCCACTTAAACGCCACTCAGAAACGTGCCTAAATAGAACAGCAGCGTTTTTTCTTAAGTGGCAGAAAAGCGGCGTAAAAGCATAGCTTTTACGCCGGTGCCAATACCGCGGCGTATAAGCTACGCTTTTACGCCACTCAGAAACGAGCCTAAGAAGCAAAGCGACGTTTTTCTCTAGTGGCAGAAAAGCGGCGTAAAAGCATAGCTTTTACGCCGGTGCCAATACCGTGGCGTATAAGCTACGCTTTTACGCCACTTAAACGCCACTCAGAAACGTGCCTAAGTAGTAAAGTGACGTTTTCTCAAGTGGCAGAAAAGCGACGTTAAAGCTTGCTTTTACGCCACTTAAACGCCACTCAGAAACGTGCCTAAGTATCAAGCGACGTTTTTTCAAGTGACAGAAAAGCGGCGTAAAAGCAAGCTTTTACGCCACTTAAAGCATAGCTATTATGCCACTTTTCTGCCGGTCAAAAAGCAATTAGAAAAAGAATAAGGCTTTGACACCATGTTTGCTGAAAAAAATCTCATAAAAGTAAAATTTTAATAAAATAAATGGGGAGAAATCAAACAGAAAATGCTACCAAAGATGTACAAAACACCACACAAATATAGAAATTCTTTGTATATTTATTTCAAACCTCAAGGAAACAAACTTGAACAAGTAAATCATAGACTTGAGCCAAATCTCTGAAAAGGGCATTGGTGGATAGGAAAAAGGCATGGGGCAAACTGTTTATCTCTAAAGAAGTGGGGGTGGGGGTGGGGAGGACTCTGCCTTGCGAAACATAAAAAAATATATACATGCTGCTCTTATTCTTGGCATTATTGACTTTAAGGTACAAGCATGGGCTGTTTCCAGTGGGCTTTATAGCACTAAGACAATTAAACCCTTTCCTTAACAGAATCGCCTCTACCTGCTCCACAAAAGAATATGTATTTATATTCTTGAATACAGAACTCTTCAACAAGTTAAAGTTAGGTGAAAGTAAAGTGAAACTATTCTAAAGGAGCTTTTTGTCTTACTTTTAAAGTTTTATCTTACTTAAAGCAGTATCCTACTTTAAACAATTTAAGTTCCATATAGATGCTTTGACATTTTGGCAACGAATGAAAGGGTTAACAACAATTTAACTTTCAGTACATTTGTAATTAAAACACACAAAATAATAAAAACATATATACATGGAAATAACAGACAACTGGCATGACAGTTACTCATCTTCCCTCTGTGGCTACATTTTTGTCTGAGTGGTTATGGCACTGAAACAGCTTAAAAAAGATAGACTACCAGCAGTTTAATCCATTACTTCATAAATACACCTTTGTACGCCTTTAATTTATTCCTACACTTAAGAAAAATAATTTCTGTTTATACTGTAATGAATGTTAATTGTAAAAAATGTTTGCTATGTTCTTGCAGATGGTAGCTTAAAGCAGGCTGAAAGTAAACCTTTCAACCTGATTTAAATGGCCACCAATCAAATGCTAGAAACATTCTGTGGGGTAATGCACTAATACGTGAAGCAAACTTCAATAAATAAAATATACATTATTACAAAGAAAGTTTCACATTGAGAGTTGGGCAACTGCAAACTAAATAAAGATATCATTTAATCATGGATCATAGTTTCCACTTGTCTTCAATATATCTTGATACATTGTGTAGCACTGGTCACTGGTCAGACAGTTTAACAACAAGTTTTGCAAATAGTCTGGATCCAGATCAGCTACCACAAATGTTGGACCTGATCTGGCAGTAGACTGCTGTACTTATATTGAGTTCCTACTAAAATTAAGATGAAAACAAAATTCTTTTTAGCCACTGAAGGAGACAAAATAACTCTTGAAAATTACTTAGCATGCAAAGTGTTAAATACAGTTCAAAATATAACAGAATGACTAATACTTCAGACAAGCTGTTTAAAACAAAGTAGTTGTCTAAATTACAACCTCAATAAAATGCTAAATTTATAGACAGTTTGCTACATACAACCAACCAGCATATGACACCAACTTCATTTTTCAAAATTACAGAAAACCTGATACAGGTCACCTATATCTGGTTTTCTGTTGTTTTAAAAATTGAAGTGGAAAGGCAAAAGAAATCTACTTAGGAGATTAAAGCCAGGTGTAACTTGAGTAGGAATGTCATGCACTTTTTTTGCTTTTACTTTTATTTTCCTATAAAAACACCCAAGCTGTCTAAATTACTGAAACTGAATAAAGAACAACTTATACATGTAATTGCATGCCATGGTGGCTATGATAGGTAATAAATTTCCGATACAGTAGGGAAGAATAATTTAAAGGTGCAAAAAGCGTATTCATGGGATAAAGGGTTGAGCAAACTTAAATAAATCAAACAATTACATTGTTTACAAATAAATACAGTTATCTTCACAGAAAGTTAAAAACTCAATAATGATACTGCAAGCCTCTGATATCAGATGCTCTAAATCTTACATGTCATTTATACCCAATAAAAGATAATGTAACCAAAGCAAAGTTCCATCTTACTCTAAGTCTTAACTGAAGTACAATGAAATTTATGTTAAGTTGTCATCATCTAATAATTAATTATTATCCTTTTAATAATACAGGCATGCTGGAGACAAATTTTGAAATTCAAATGTTTATAAATGTAAATACCTTGTGCAAACAGTCTTGACCTAGACATATACCACACATATTGGACCTGGTCTGGCTCTAGACTGTTGTACACATATTGAGCTCCACCAAACTTAACATGAAAACCATATGCATTTTAGCCAATAAATGGAACGCAATAACACTTGAAAATTATTTAGCATGCAACTCTTAACCTAGTGGTCTGATTTTAATCATAATCAAACTCATCTGAAAAATCAAATACAATCTGAGCAAGTTTAAGAAAGATCGGATAAAAATTGTAGCCTCTAGAGTGTAAATACAAACTTGTTGACAAACTACAATGAAGCTAGTGACATTTAAGTATTGCAAAAGTCTATCTTTAAAAAGCTTATGAGAGTTAAAACGAACCGGAAAAGATGCCCAACTTATAATGAGTAATATTAAAGCTGAAACTGCAAGTTTCACTAATCTAATGACTTTTCAGAATGTAAACAAAAACCTTAAAATATTTTTATTCTTATTTATACATTTTGTCATGACGCGAAAGAGAGAAAAAGTCATTCAATAATAAGCCCACCACTAATATCAACTCAAACCAAACAGTGTTGGACAATACACGGACTGACAGTTTCAGAGTTAACCAATCAGTGTGTGTTTGCATGACGTCACAGAAAAAATATGAATGCAAACATTGAATGGCCAATAAGCAACCATTACCAGTTTTATTTAAAACTGACGTTTGTATTCTTAAAGTCAACCAAATGCCAATTAAAAGTATCTCAATTTTTCTTAAACAGAAACTTATTGAATTTGATAGATTTAAAAAAGTTAATGTGCCAAACAATGGATAAAATGAGTTTTCAGTCACTAGAAAAATTGCCGTCATTAACACACTTGTAAAATGCCAATTTTAGTTTTAAGAGCAATAGTTTTGCAAAACCATCATAACTCAGCAGTTAGATGTTTTACATTAATCTTTCATACATCTTTTTATTTTTTAAACCATTTTGCAAAATATACTTGCTAATTTAAACTGGATATGCCATGCCTTTTGTATTGCGCTACCGATATATAGATCGTAATTGCAAACAGGTAATGTGTTGCAGTAGCTAAAAATAGAACAGGCAAAACTGTCAATCAGTGTTTAAGCACTTTCTAACTCATTCACTCCTGTATGTATCACAATCTTTCTTCAACTCCAATAATAAAAAGAAATATACAATATATAATATTTTTAATCATGTGTTTGCTTTTTTTGTTTTCACTATGTTTCCTGTTAAAGTGACAGCATGATTGAATCATCTAAAAAATCAGTTTGATCTACTTAACATTACTTAAGTTATAGTGAAAAGAAAACAAGCAAATACAAGTCAATAATTGTCATGAATTTGAACCTACTAAGGAGAACTTTCTATCTTAGCAAATGATAGCTGTAAGACTAAGACTGGTAAAGGGAAAGCCACATTCTATTTTACTCTCAACCTGCTGTATCAATTTAGGTCACTGATCTTCAAAACCAGACAAAGACAATGGACTAAATGCTATTTTTCAGAAAACGGTGCTTACACTGATCACACAACTCAGTGAAGTGAAGTCTGATCTGGCGCTACACAGTTTTCAACATTCATAAAAATCGGCTATTTAAAAGTACTCAGGGAAGGGCTAAAAGTTTGTTTCACTGAAGTTCTGGCAAAGATATTACAAAGATTAACATTTTTCTTTTCTTCCTTTGAATACATGTCAAAAGTTGAGTCTTTGACTTAGCTCACTGCTTTTTTAATATTTCACATTCAACTGGCTGTGCTGTTGGACTTTTGAATAGTTTGTGCCATATTCCCTGTCTGGGCTCTAGTAAACCATGATTTCCAGCCTCAACCAATTCTTGATGGTGTGATTCACTGATTGTTGTCTTGGCTGGTCGCTGCCAATTAGCTGTGTCTTAAATCTTCAACAGCTGCAAACCTTCGAGTTTTTTCTTCTTCAACATATAAGCGTACATTCTTCTTGCAATACTGTCCGTGTATTTTGTGAAGTACTGAAAGTTCTGCTTTTTCAGATATCGTAATGCACTTATTAATTGATTTGTGTTCTTAAAGCAGCTTAAAAGTTCAAATATCAAAAGATTTCTCAATTTCAATTTTCACATTGGGATGACGGATATATTTTTCAATTTTTGATGTTTTAAAATGAAGTTGGCAGTGAGGGCCTTTAATTCCCTCCATCCAATTTCCAGATTTCATGTCGGGAGGGTTGAATTTAACCTGAAAAGAAAGTTGAAGAAGTTAAAAATATGATCAGGGCTCCAGATATGACTAAATTATTTAAGAGCTAGGAAATTTAACATTCTGTTCATATTTGAAGTTATTTCACCACCAAATCCTATGGTGTGACACCATAATAGGGTTTAATGCAGAAATAAATACTCTCCTAATCTCATTATCTGGAGCTCTGAATGATTATAAAAAATAGATAAATAAGGGGCTCACTGACAGTCTGACAGGCGTATTTTGTGAAAAAAGTTCCCATTTCCGATTTTGATAAAACCCCATCCCATAGTTATAACAACCAAAGATCCTAATAAGTGAGATACTGTTATAAATCTATTATATATCATACTAATTTATTTCTTCAAATGTACCAGTTGAAAAAATTGTAAGTGCATAACTTTGATTCAATGGTAATTTGTAAATTAACAATAACATAGAAGATAGCGTTTGTCCGAGTTGGTTTGTGAAACTGAAAGACAGACCTGTGCATTATATGTGGCCCGCCACAAAAACAAAATATATGCAGCGTTCCCTGTCTTCAACAAAATCCAATGGGAGACACATAGGTTCACATTTGTAAACAGCTTTAATCCAGATCAGACGCTGTGTAACGCAGTGGCTGATCTGGATTCAAACTGTTTGTCACTCATTATGAAGTTTCTTCTGTCAAAATGTCTTTTTATGTAACTTTAAGAAAAACAGCAAACGGCAGCATTAAGCAGACGATATTACAGCAGTTGAAGCGTTAGACATAATTTTACTGTTCGGGAAATAGACGTTGTTTGGAGGGATGTTGTAGAGGGTTCAATATGGTGACCAAGGGTTGAATCACGCTTCATCGTGCATCAAGTAACTCAAAAACATGAGCTTCATATAAATAGTTTGACCAGGAGATTCATGTCATTTGAAAGAGAAACGTCTAAAAATAATTCTCTTTCATACTTACCCAATGATTTGTCGTGCAAAATTTGACTGGGACATGGTCATTTTGAAATCTCCTAGTGAACGTCAACACATGTCAAAAACCAGACTTCCGGTTTGAAGAGCTATGTTATGAAAAAAAGAAAAAATAATTAAAACTTTATTTCTTTTACATCGATTATGAAACATTAAGCTACATTAACTTATACAAATAACTCTCGATTGCTCGAATGGTGTGTGTGGGGGGGGGGGGGGGGTTACCTGAGTGTGCAGAGAGAACCCACGTGTCTGAACTTGTTACTAATTTCTTATTACTATTAAATTTAAGACACTTTAGAAATATATAACAGATCTAGATTTAATGCCAAACATAAGTCGCAACCATATGATAATAGTACTTTATTTTAATAGAAAGGTTACATCTTAAACAGAGGTGGGATTGAGATTTCCAGCTGGCTTGCGGAAGGTCGGTGGTTCTACCCAGTTGCCAATTTGTGTCTGAAACAGTGCATAAAGGGCTTCTGGGGTCACCTATAATTTAAGCTGGACGTCGCGATATGACTGAAATACTGTTGAAAGCGACGTAAAATCAAAACAAATCAAATCGATTCAATGGTAATTTGTAAATCAACAATAACATAGTAGATAGCGCTTGTCTGAGATGGTTTTGTGAAACTAAAAGTCAACAGGTGCATACCGTAAAAACGAAATATATATATATTGTAAACTAATATTTCATTAATTGTGTGTACATTCAAATAACATCAGTATAGATTTCTTTCAGCATTTATTTGTGACAAAATATGATGTCTGTATCCTCGGGGCATTTCTGTATGTTTAAATTCAATATGGCGACCAAGGGTCGAATCACTTCATTGTGCGTCCAGTAATTTAACGTAGAACATCGTTTAAGATCGTTTAACAAAGAAATTAATGCCATTAAAAAGAGAAAAGTCTATTATTGTGTAATTCTTTCTCATACTTACCCATGATTTGTCGTGCAAATTTTGACTGGACTCCATTTGAACTCTTCTTGTGAACGTCAACACATGATAATAACCAGACTTCCAGTGTGAAGAGCTATCTTAGGTCTGGAAAAATATGAAAAACAGTTACAACTTAATTTCATTTACATCTATTATGAACATTAACCTTTGAACCCTAGTCCAGCATATAGGCGTCATTTTCAAACAGTGAACATGTGAATAGTACACTTGTCCTATGCAAACCGTGAAGACCCAAAAGGGTCTTCACTGTTTGTCATCATGCCAAACATTGACAAAAACAACCCTTAAAAGTCAGAAATGGACTAGACTAAAATGGAAACTGGAATTGTCCATTTAAAGTTTCGGGAAGGAAAGAGATAACTTATACAAATCACTCTCCATGGCTCAAATGGTGGTATATTTGGTCATTTCTGTGGGAGGAAACTGGAGTTTCCAGAGAAAACCCACGTGTTCGGTAGGACGACAATTTTTTTTAACCCTCTCACATACTGCCCCACTACCAAGGATCAAACTCGAAACAGCATTGGTGAGAAGCTCCGGTGCACTTTACCCGGTGACTGCAATTGAACTTCAGAGATGGGTTAAAATGACAGTAGATCTAGTAAAAATTAATTGCAAGCTAGAGTATGTCAAATTTGTTGGAGCCGCACTAAACCTATAAAGCAGACTGAAAGAAAAGAAGAATGCATCTTATGGCACATTCTGCTTTACTTTGAACCTGCTTTTAGTCTGTCTACTATCTTCAAAAAGTGAAACAATTTGCTTTTGGGTTAAGGCAGGCTGAAACTACTACCAGTAGTGAAAGTAAATCAGACTGTGTTCATTCTGCTTTACTTTCAAACCTGCTTTAAGTGGCCATCTTCAATACTAAGAACAGGCTATGGGGTAATGGGTTCATTAAATATTAAGTTAATTGATCAATAGGGAAAGTTGTTTTGATCTGACTGTCAGGTTGCCACCAAACTGCTTTACTTTCAACCTGCTTTAAGTGGCCATCTTCAATACTAAGAACAGGCTATGGGGTAATGGGTTCATTAAATATTAAGTTAACTGTTAATTGATCAATAGGGCAAGTTGTTTTGATCTGACTGTCAGGTTGCCACCAAACTGCTTTACTTTCAACCTGCTTTAAGTGGCCATCTTCAATACTAAGAACAGGCTATGGGGTAATGGGTTCATTAAATATTAAGTTAATTGATCAATAGGGCACTTTGAGTTGTTTTGATCTGACTGTCAGGATGCCACCAAACTGCTTTACTTTCAACCTGCTTTAAGTCAGTCAACTATTTTCAAAAAATGAAATAATTTGCTATTGGGTTAAGGGTAAAAGCAGGCTAAAACTACCAGTAGTGAAAGTAAAGCAGACTGTGCCCATTCTCCTTTACTTTCAAACCTGCTTTAAGTTTTCTATACTAGAACAGGCTATGGGGTAATATGTTTATTGAGTTAATTGATTCAATAGGTCAAGTTGTTTTGATCACAAAACTGACCTGACCTCTAAGATCAAAAATATGTTACAGATCTCACAATAGGATAAAACCAAGGCTCATAAAATCCAAACTGTTTTCAACTTGCTTTGAATTATATTCTAATTTATTTACAAGACATGAAACCTTTAGTAATTGCTACAAAGCCAGGTAGTATGTATGTTATGTTGAATTAGCAATAGTAGAAAAACTGACAATGATAGAAAAATAGATTGCAAATTACATCAGCCATTTAAACCACATCATGGAGAAAGGACAAATGGAGAAGTAACGTATACTCAAATCTGCATTTTCCCGAAAATGGTGTCGTCCGTTACCTGTATGTGCGATAACGCTTAATCGATCGATAATTCAACTGCACCGGTACGCCGATAGCGGGCTATCGCGTTTTTCATCGTGTTGAATGGTTACCTACTGTTAGTTTAAGTTACATAAAATCCTTAATTTTCACCCGATTTTCATTATAATGGTCTTAAAAGAAGGCTAAGATATTTATCTTTCACTTGTAAAAATAACAGATTTTATTTTTTAAAATTGATCCGTTTTATGGCGAGTTAAAGAGTGGTTTCCAAATGAATTTGCCGATAAAAGGGAGCAAGCACTCGGGCATAAATATATCACGCCCCGTTACAAAACCTTTCATAAAACCCTCAATTTTCCCCCGATTTTCAAAGAAATGGTCTTAAAGGAAAGCTTAGATATTTTTCTTTCAGTTGTAAAAATGCAAGTGTTTATTTTCGAAATCGACAAATTTTATGGCGAGTTAAAGAGCGATGGCCAAATGAAATAGTCGATAAACGAGAGCAGGCGATCGCGAAATATATACTACGTCCCGTTTCAAAAACTTGAATTTAATCCATAATTTTCGTCCGATATATATTATATATTTAAAAAAAAAAGGTCTTGATATAAAGCCGTGACACTTATCTTTCGGTTGTTAAAATACCAGGGTTTTTCTTGAAGCGAAAAAAGTAATGATGACCTACAAAGGTTGCTGGCTAATGATATGGCTAGACCAACTCGCGTAAGAAAAGAATTCCTTCCGTATAAAAACTTAAGCAAACTTCTAAACTTCTAAAAATGTGTTCATGCATTGTTACAATGTTCTACATGGAGGAAATATTTCCTTGGAAGCAAAAATAAAAATCCATTTTGTATGTAATGAGACTTTTGAAAGGAGTGCGCGTCAAACGGCCAAAATCCAAAACGGCCAAAGTTGTAACTGTATTATTATGTCGTATGTGATCATTATTATTATTGAAAGGAAAATTAGAATTATTAACATATTACTTCAAAAAAATGAATTTAGGGTTAGTTTTACAGCCAGACTAAAATATACATATTATCCGTCCCATTTCTATGAAAGAGGTAACAGTTTGCATTATCTTCAGAAATTAATTGCAAACATGATAACATGAGATCTCCGTTTCTTTCTGCTTTACTTATGTCTTATATAACGGAGTAAATTATAAAGCAGCCAATGCCTTAAGCAATCTATTTTACTGACTGCTTAACTCTTTGCCTGCTGATTGCAACTTTACTTTTTTTTGCAAACAACTTGGATCAAGATCAGATGCCGCGTAACACGGCGTCTGATCTGGATCCAGAATGTTTGACACTCGTCCTTAGCTTTATTTACTTACAAAATGTCTACCATATTACACATCACAAAGGAATGTGACACATTACGTAACCGTATACAGAACCCGCACCAAATTAGCAGGACAATTATCAGCGTCATAAAACTGTCCCAGCATGAAGTCCATGCTTCTTGAACATGCCGATTATCTATGAAGATGGACAGTCACACCAGCGGGTTGCTACTTTAATGAAAAAGATCAATGCTACCCGTGCGTGTAACTTGAACATGTGTTCTTGACTTCTGTAACCGCATGATGTTTATATATTATACAAATCACAAAAAATAAAGATAATAGAATTGAATTAAAAAAAAACCAACAAAAAACAAAAAAACAACAACATCAATGCACCTGGTTTGGTTGATGACTGGATTAACCCTCTCATTACTGAATACCAGTAACATGATGACTATTGCAATTGCAAACAGTTGTAATCCAGACCAGGCTGCAAAAATGTCGGATTCATAGAGTATGTCTCTTGAAATATAGTTTACCCCTTTTTCAAATTAAGCTCTTTATGACACACTTTACCTTTTCTCCGCATGAGGATCATCAGAGAGACAGACAGACATTCATACAGAAAGATGGAGACAGAAAAGAAGAAGCGAGAGACTGACAGACAGAGATAAGAGAAAAACAGACAGACAGAGAGACAGTCACAAAGAGAAACAGAGACATAAATACAGACAGTGGCAGAGAAATATAGACACACACAAACTTCGTAGGTAAACGAAAAAATACGTTTTTCTCTCGTTTTCAAAACCTCACTAAACTATCAATTTATAAGCTATCGCCTCAAATTTTGTACTACGCGTAAGATAATGGTCTAATAAAACATCTGTATTAAAATTTATAACGATAAGATGACATTAAAAGCATTTATATTAACACCAAACTTCGTAGGTAAACGAAAAAATACGTTTTTCTCTCATTTTCAAAACCTCACTAAACTAACAATTTATAAGCTATTGCCTCAAATTTTGTACTAGTCGTGAGATCATGGTTTAATAAAACATCTGTATTAAAATTTATAACGAAAAGATAGCATTAAAAGCATTTCTATTAACACCAAACTTTCGTAGGAAAAACGGAAAATACAGTACTGTACGTTTTCTCTCTCATTTTCACAAACTCACTAAACAAACAAATTATAAGCTATCGCCTCAAATTCTGTACTAGTCGTGAGATCATGGTCTAATAAAACATCTGTATTAAAATTTATAACGAAAAGATAACATTAAAAGCATTTCTATTAACACCAAACTTTCGGAAAAACGTTGTTTTCTAGCCGCCAGCGAGCGCCGCTGATTGAACGACACGATAAATCGCGAGCAGGCCGGATACTTCTCCATTTGTCCTTTCTCCATGACCACATTAAATAAAATATTGCTCAGTCCAATCAGATGATTTGCAAATACAAGCTTCTCTAACACCTTTTAGGTATATGTACATAATAAAAATATTTCTTAAACTACAGCCTTCAATATAAACATTATTAAATGTGTGAAAAACAGGATGAATCTAGCTGAATTATGCTTAATAGTTTACCTTTTGTCTCTTGTCTTTTTCCAAGATTCAAAATGTCTGCCACAGTGTTAGCTCATTAAATGCAGCTTTCTCATTGGCTGAATTGGCTGATGGATTATGGGTGGTTATATAAGTGTCTTTAATTACTTTTTTCTTAATATTCACTTATAAAATCTAAAACAAAGAAAATATTAATCAAATACAAGAAAATGTACATATTTATTGTAAATAATTAATTATAATTTCATACAAAAAAATAAACATATACCTATAAAGGGAGCTAACTCCTTCAATCAAAATGGTTAAAACAATTGGCTTGCACAGATATCCTCAAAATACACAATACCTACAATTCACCAAACATCCACATTATAGGTATCCTAAACTTTGTTAGCCTGCTTAAAAAGAAAAACTAAATCTTAGAAAAGCCATCAGACTTAGGTAGAAAACAGAAAAAGATGGAATCTTTCAGTTCAGTCCTGTAAATACAAGCACTCAAGCTCTTAATTCTTAGTAGTTACACCTAGCTTTTAAGAATATAATTATACATAATGAAAATCTTTCTCAAACTGCAAACTTCTACTAAAGTGTGAAAAACAATGATATAAAATGATGCTGTTGAGCTGAAGGACAACAGAACCTTTAACCCATTACCCCATAAATACACATTTTTACACCTTTAATTTATTTCTCTACTGAAGAAAGTAGTTCCAATTTAAACTGACACAAGTAAAAATCCCAAGAAATATTTTCTATATTCTTACAGATAAATAGCTTTACCAATTACCCCATATCCTATTTCTAGTTTTGAAAACAGGTGACCACTTAAAGCAGGTTGAAAGTAAGCAAAATGCACTGTAAGGCACATTCTGCTTTACTTTCAGCCTGCTTTAAGCTATCATCTGCAAGGATAAAGAATTTATTTTCTTCTAGTTCACAACCATTACTCAATAAATTTGAAATATTTTCTTTAGTGGAGGAATAAATTTAAGGCATAAAAAGGGGTAATGGGTTAAAGAAGGCTGAATGTAAAGCAAAGTAGCCCTTAAGCCACAATCTGCTTTACTTTCAACCTGCTTTAAGTGGTCACATATCTTCCAAACTATAAACAGGCTATGGGTTATAAATGGGTTAATCCACCAGGAATGCTTATTTAACCCCTTACCCTTTTTTTTAGTTTTCAAAAATGGTGACTGTTTAAAGCAGGTTGAAAGTAAAGCAGAATTGCATCTTTCAGGCACATTCTGCTTTACTTTCAGCCTACTGTAAGCTACCACCTGCTAGAGCAAAGATATATTTCTTATAATTCATGACTTTATAAATTGGAAATATGTTTTGCAGTGGAAGAATAAATTAAATGCATAAAAAGGGATATTTATGGGGTAATGGGTTAAGTTATTAATAACATTTTTACATCACAAAATCAGCAAATATCTCTAAAAAACTTTTAGAGTAATTTCAATGGTTGACATTTCCCCCTATCAAACCCTTAACCCATTACCCCATAGCCTGTTCCTCAAAGTTTTAAAAATAATTTACTCCATAAAGCAGATTGAAAGTAAAGCAGAATGCACATTGAGGCCCATTCTGCTTTACTTTCAGCCTACTTTGAGCTATCATTTACTAGGATGAAGATTTTTTTCTAAATACACAATTATAACTTAAAAACATGGAACTATTTTCTTCCCTCGAGGAATAAATTAGAGGAGTAAAAAGGTGTTTTTATGGGATAATGGGTGAAATACATTTATAAGGCAGCTCATGATGACAAAAAATGCATTTCGACCCATTTCAACACTTTAGACAAAAAAACATACTGACATCATACACCGAAATCTGTACCATGAGCAGTCAGATTTTGACCATGATGACAATTATTGTCAATCCACAAAAATGTTGCTGTAAAAACACAAAATTGTTGCTGTAAAAAAATAAATAAATTACATTATCAACATCATTGTACATATCAATGGGAAAAATAACTTTTCATGCCTCTCTAGCAGACATTTTTTTTAAACAATTGGAGAAATTTAATTCTTTTTGTCACAATGTTTTCAACTTTCATTTGAATAATTAAACATATATTTAACCCTTTACCCAATAACCCCTTTATAACATTAAATACAGGTGATCAGTTAAAGCAGGTTGAAAGTAAAGCTGAATGTGCCTTAAGGCACATTCTGCTTTACTTTCATCCTGATTTAAACTACTATCTGCTAGGCTATATAAAAAAAAATGTGATGTTAATTGTTCATGAGGGTATAAGCTGGAACTTATTTCTTCAGCGGAGGAATAAATTAAATACGCTAAAAGTCGCTTCTAAGGGTTAAACAAATTGGTGTTTTACTTTTACATGATTTGAATCATTTCAAAGTTGGCTGCTTCAAATTTCATCTATGATGGAAAGAGTCAACTGTTGGAAATACTTAGAGTCAAATGTTTGAAAGATGATTGGCCGTGTCTGAGGGTTCGAATATTAGGGACCAGTACTAAAGTAGGTGAACGAGGATGTTAGTGCCGGGCAGCAATCACAAGAAAAAGCAAAATGCAGTTCCGACCTATCTAAAAAGTGGCCTTAAGAAAATATTCACTTTTCCTATAAAAGATGCACTTAAAATGCACTTGCCAATGAACACAATTTCATAGAAATTAAAAGAAAAACTTTTTTTTTTAAAAAAAAAGAAAAAAATACACTTAAAAAATGTACTTGTTGTAACATGTAACAGTCTTAAAGAGTAAAAGATGCACTTTTACAAACAAAAAGTGCACTTTAATGATGTCAATTTTAATAAAATATGCTTATTTGAAAAAAAGATGCATATTTAAAACAAATAAATACACTTTTTGCTATGAAAAGGTACAGAAAAAACAACACTTTCACAAGTTCCTTTGGTAAAAAGGTCACTTTTTTTTTGAGAAGGGAAAGTAGCATAAAAAAGTGTCTGAATGATTATTATACAGAATAGACCCTGAACTAACAGCTGCTACAGAAGCTTAACTTAGTCTGAGTCTGCTCTGTCTGTATAAGTGATAAAGTCTTAGCTATGAGGTAAAAGTCAATACGTGACTACAGCAAAGGTGTGTAAAAGTGGCGTATTTAATATTTGGAGGACAAATAAAACAAATTTCTTAAATACGCCACTTCATATCTTAAATATTTCACTTTTGAAAAGTGGCATCTTTTCTTATAACAAATATGTCACTTAAACGCCACTTTACTGGAGTGGCATATTTAACTATCTCAATAAAAAAACAAATACGAGGCTTTTCTTTCACTTATGTAGAGTGGCGTCTTTTCATAACAACAAATATGTCGCTTAAACGCCACTTTATTGGAGTGGCATATTTAATTATCTCAATAAGAAAAAAAATACGAGGCTTTTCTGCCACTTATGTAGAGCGGCGTCTTTTCAACATGACAATACGTCGCTTACACGCCACTTATCTGCCACTTTTCCATACTTTTTATTAAATACGCCGCTTCATTGCAAGGCTCGTTTTTGACTGGCCCAAGTGGCGTAAAAGCTTGACATTAGTGGCGTAAAAGCTGCGTTTTTAAATAGCTGCGTTTTTTTTCCGCAAGGGTCCGGAGCCCTCTGATCTGGGTCTTCACTGCTTGAATAGGACAAGTGTACTATTCACATGTACACTGTTTGAAAAGCACGCCTATATGCGGGACTAGGGTTCAAAGAGTTAATGCATGATTTTAGTCGGTTTTCATTTTTGAAACCGAAACATTTTTGAGATTTAAAAGAAGTTAAAAGCATTTCATAATATCCTCAATCATTTTCATGACCTGACCACTGCCGATTTCATAGGCATATTTTGCACATATAGAGATCATTAACTCTCAGTTCTAACTTTCTAGGTCGTTGTTTGTACAGACTGTCTGTCGGTAAACCAACTAACACCGAGGTGGGTTGACAGTGCTTGTCATCCATGTATCTTCCATGTAATCAACCATGGAGGTCCTTTGTTTCTGTCGTGGAAGCCTGTTCTTTTAACTTCTGGAAGGCTGGCTGGATGTGTGCATGTGGCAGGAATGGCAGGGCCAATAGATTCCGAATGAAAGAATGCATCCAAGTACGTCTTTGGTAGGTTTCTGCCAGTCCATACCATTGGACATATTTCCAGACTGCCTGAGACCAATGAAACACACATATCCCTTGATCTCAACTCCGGGAAACTCCTGTCGGATTGCTTGCCATGCCGCTTAAAACAAATTGATGTGAATAGATTACAGCTTTCATGTAAATATCTTTGAAAATACATATAAGTGATATCTGATATTGGTTCACACTGGTTTAATTGGACGGGTTCGTAATGTGGGTCGTTTTGACCGTGGCACTCCACTTTACAACACTGCTATAAAAAGGTTTACACCAGCTTATACCCCAGCAACCTAGGCATTAAAAGCTAAACCTCAATTAGAAAAATCATTTTCTGGTATGTTGCTGTTTCAAAATACAAACTTTACTAAGAAAGCAGAACCATTGATGCAATGAAAGGTGACACCATTTCTTCAAACTACTATTGACTGAAATATTAAAACTACTGTCATGGCAATCACTTTTTCATTCAAAGACCAAAAATTGTAAATTTTGCCGGTCTACTTCAATAGCTGGAGAGCTTTGATGATCTCATAATTCATCATAGTCAGGTCTTCTGTGATAAAAACCTTGTCAGAGTTGGCCCTGAGTCTTGATTTAGCAGCATATTACCATGTATGCTTTGTGAACTTCACAAGAATTTGCCTAAGGCCATTCATGCCAGAAAGACCAGCCAGATGGCATGCTGCGCTCAACATCAGTCACTGGTAATTGGGATCCTACATGTAGTGCGTTACATTGAAACCCCTCTAAACTGGACAAGATAAACTTTCAGAGTAGGGGAGTAGCCAGTTTAGAGGGGTTTTAACCCATTGGAAATTTGAATTGTAGGTCGGGATCTGACAAAGACGAATGGATACAGTAAAACCTCTCTATTATGACCACTCTAATAAATTGCACAATTTGCATGGCTCCAGATAAGGAAAGTATTTTGAAAACTAAAATCTTTATGCCTGCTCAAAACTTGATGGTGTGACTACTCATTAGAATTGTCTTGAAAAGATGATTCTAATGAGTGATCACACCATATAGGTTTAACTCTTTGAACCCTAGTCCCGCATATAGGCGTGCTTTTCAAACAGTGTACATGTGAATAGTACACTTGTCCTATGCAAACAGTGAAGACCCTGATCAGAGGGCTCCGAAAGGAGCCCTCTGATCAGGGTCTTCACTGTTTGTCACAATGCCAAACATTGACAAAAACAACCCTTAAAAGTCAGAAATGGACTAGACTCAAATGGAAACTGGAATTTTCCATTTAAAGTTTCAGGGAGGAAAGAGTTAAAAATGCTGAAAATATTAATTTTAGTTTCCTCCCTTTTGTCTGGAGCCCTGAATTTAGGGGTGATGATAGAGAGGTTTTACTGTGTTATAATTTCTGTATTTCAGCCTCTGCAGTGAGTAGTGGACCAAACTTAAATTTCCCTCTTCCAGGAGAGACCGGGCCAGCATGTTTAGTTAAGGTAAGCCACAATCATCTTCAGATATTAGTGTTTTCTTCTGACCTGTCAGTTATTTTTAGATTGGAACATTCTAAAATTTTAAAAGGGATGATCACCGTACGTGTTGATTTCCGTACAGTCAGCCAGGGATACGGAAACATGTATTTATTGTGCCTAATGTACAGTAGAGAAGACATTATTATTTCCCGAATAAACGCAAACACAATGCACAAAACTGTAGAAAATTAATTTTATCTTTTTAATCTGGATGGCAAATTGGCTGGAGCCTGATCAGACGCCGGGTTACCCGGCGTCTGATCTGGCTCCAACCTGTTTGCAATGGACATAATAGTTTTAGCATAAACACGTTTATTGAGAATGAATAACATATCAGTAAATTAAGCGCAGCTGTCTCGTGCTGCACGAGGATCATGCTTATCTCAAGTTGGAAAGTGTACGACTATATAGATCCGATGTAACTCTGTTATCTAGTTACTATTATGGACTTTTCTGTTCTAAAAATAGCTCGGACAGTTCAGAAAAATCGGACAGTAACTCTGAGTACACTGCAGTGGGATAATATTTTAACGAGAAAAATGAATGCAATGCAATGACATACAGTCGAAACTGGATGCATCAAACTCGCTTAAATCAACCTTATCAGAATTACCACGTTTTAACTTTGAAATATTGGTATGTTGGAACTAAGGTGGGTTTGAAGTAAAGCGTTTTGACTGAAATGTATAAAATGTGGCAAACGGGGTTACCGAGCGTTTGAATCTGACTTCAAGCTATTGTAATTATTATGAAATTTATAAAATTACTCAATTTGTTGCTTTCTTTCATGGCTAAGGATTGTCAAATTTGAACTTACAAAAAATTTGCCATTCTACTTATAGCTTAATTTAACCACTTTTGAAACTTTTTAAACCTTTACCCCATAGCCTGCTTCTAGATTTGAAGAAAAGTGCAGGGCTCCAAATAAGATGGAGTAAACTGAACAAATCCAACCTTTTCTCACTCATTATAGCACCAAATCCTATGGTGTTACTACACATTAGAATCGTCTCAAACTTGTCAAAGAGACAATTCTAATGAGTAGTGACACCATAGGGTTTAATGTAGAAATAAAGATTTTATTTTTTGAAATACTATCCTTATCTGGAGCCCTGAAAGTGACTACTTAAAGCAGGTTGAAAGTAAAGCAGAATGCGCCCTAAGGCGCATTTTGCTTTTCTTTCAGCCTGCTTTAAGTTACAATCTGCTAGAGTACAGAAAATGGTAATCATACATGTTCATAACTGTATAAATTGGAACTATTTTCCGAAGTGGAGGAATATATTAAAGACCTAAAAAGGCGTATTTATGGCGTAATGGGTTAACAGATGTTATGATGTTTTCAGGTGTATGAAGACGTGAACAGTTTCAAGGTGAACGATATGGTGGAGTTTGTCGGTGTTCTCTCAGTTGACCCATCGCTAGCACATTTCCATGGTGAAAGGTAATGTCATTGCTTGTTTATTACCAAAGCTCTAGATAAGAGAGTTAACTGAAGATATCAAACATTTTCTCCTTCATGTCAGCAACGAATCCTGTGGCGTTACTGCTCATTCTAACACGACTCGAAACCTACGGCATATAGACAAAAAATACTGAGAAACGTATATTACGTCGCGATAATGAACTGCACGCGCGGCGTTTCCATCCGCTGTTCCATTTGCCCCATACGCGTAATACATACACGTTAGAATTAAAATAACAAATTCGTAGGTGTTCATTACCGTGCATTAGACTCCACATCTCAACTCCTAACTGTGATCTAATGCACGGTAATGAACACCTACGAATTTGTTATTTTAATTCTAACGTGACTTTTATTATAAAAATACTATTTATGTATTACGCGTATGGGGCAAATGGAACAGCGGATGGAAACGCCGCGCGTGTATTTCATTATCGCGGCGTTATATATGTTTCTCGCTATTCTTTGTCTTTATTACATAGGTTTCGAGACGTGTTAGAATTAAGACTTAACAAATTTTTATTCTAACGCGACTTTAATTGTAAAATTACTTTTTATGTATTACGCGTATGGGCAAATGGAACAGCGGATGGAAACGCCGCGCGTGCAGTTCATTATCGCGACGTAATATACGTTTCTCAGTATTCTTTGTCTATATGCCGTAGGTTTCGAGTCGTGTTAGAATTCTTTATTAGAATTGTCTCGAAGAGACTATTCTAATGAGTAGTGACACTATAGGTTTTAATGCAGACATATAGATTTGATTCTTTTGAAAGAATCCTCCCCCTTATGTGGTTCCCAGTTATTACAAGGTGGGTCTCTATGGCCTAGTTGCTATAATCACTGTCCCCCAAGGGTTCCAGATGACAGAAAGTAAACTAAATATTTCCAATGTCTAGTTATGAAAAAGTGAGCCACACAGATGTGATTTGTGCTTAGAAAATTGTACGTGGTTTGTAAACTTAAATATTATTCGAATTTTGTTAGGTCAGGGAGAATCGAAATTTGCCAGGAAATAAACGGGCAATATTGGTGAGAAATTTTTGTCTGAACCCTGTTAAATCTGACCAATCTAGAGCTAGAGAAGGATCTTGGAATCAAATGCTTTATAAGCAAGGGGCCTGCTCTTGATGAACATGTTTTGGCTTTCAACCCCTAGAGGGCCTATTAACCTTTATCATGCTAAGCACAAACTGGATAACATTTGCAAACAGTGTGGATCAAGATCAGACCCAGCGTTTCGCGGCGTCTGATCTGGATCCAAACTGTTTGTCACTCATATTCAAGTTTATTTCAAATCGAAAAACATTGAAACTTATTTTGATATTTTTCACAGATGATATATTTGAGGCAGACACCATTTCAGCATGATAAGGGTTAATGTTTTGTCAATTCTAGTGAAGAGGATGGCCAGGATAAGATAATGAGCGTGGTAGAGGAGTGTCCTGAGGAGGTTAACGCCCACTCTCCGCCCCCATCCTTGGTGCCCCGCCTACATGCTGTTCTATGGAACAGCCTGAAACACATCAATCCACTTGTGCCAAAACAAGACACAGATGAATATAAAACAGGTGAGTAAATGAAAAATAATTCGAAATTTAATAAATTTTCAAATCTGTATAATGCAGTCACTTAATTTGAGTAAACATATTTGTAACCTACACTCAGCGCAAAAAGAAACGCACATTCTCTATCAAAATATTATTTTGTATGTAGAAGGAACGTATTTGTGAATTATTATTAAATCATTATTGAATTGTTAGCATCACAACCTGTACTAATCGATGCGGCGTTTTAAACAAGCTGTAGTTAATTATTTCGCTGCCAAATTAATCGTTACCCCTTCACCGTTTCATTGTCGTCTGCTTCAATTTTGTTGTTTGCAAGATCGTTTCAAAGTAAAATTCAATGTAGAATGACTTGAAGCAAATCTATACGAGTGTCAAACAGTTTGGCTCCTGATCAGACGCTGCGTTACGCGGCGTCTGATCAGGAACCAAACTGTTTGCAAACGCTTTTTTGCGTCATTAAGAGGGAAATGGTTAAAAGGCAGCACAATGTTTTTTGAGTATTTTTTTCTGAACTTGTTGCAGAATTGAATACATCTTGAGATCTTAATCTGCGCCTGAGCACGATGTGCGTTTCTTTTTGCACTGAGTGTATATAATGTGTGGCAGCGTAATGCTGGCCAAATACATGCAGAAAGTTTTTGTAGGAGCTTCTGGAATACGTTTGCTCTGCATTACGTGGTCACTTGTCTATTTAAAAAAAAAGTGGGCCTCTTTAGGCTAGTGGTTAAAGTCAGTGTGACCGACACTTTATCACTTAGCTCCTTACTGCTGTAGATTCATATTGTTTGGGTACTTTAAATTTTTCATGTGGGAAAGCCTTCCAGTTGGCTTAGAGAAGGTTGATGGTTCTCCCCAGTTGCCGAATCATGCTTGAAGGGCGTCTGTGGTCTTCCTCCAATTAGTTTGATGTCGCGATATGACTGAAATACTGTTAAAGCGATGTAAAATCATAACAAATCAAAAACCTGTCTATAATTATATCAATAGGTGGGCCTCGTGGCCAGAGTGGCTTTGGTAGTCACTCAGGGCTCCAGATAAGGGGGAGTAAACTGACCAAATCCAACATTTTTTCAATCATTTTAGCACCAAATCCTACGGTGTTACTACTCATTAGAATCGTCTTGAAGAGAGGATTCTTATGAATAGGGTTTAATTCAGAAATAAAGATATTAGTTTTTGAAATACCCCCCTTATCTTGAGCTCTGGGACTCGCTGTGAATGACAACTACTTAGCTCCTCCAAGATCAAACTTAACCTCTTTACTGCAATGACGACGCATCATCTGCTTTATACAGTTGTTACCTGCTTTTATTTCGCAAATTCAAAATTAACCCTTAGCCCGCCAAATAAATTGTCGTCTGCTATATTTCTCGTCTGCTTCAAGTTTCAAAGTTGCTCAAAATTGCTGAAAATGTTGTCCGAGTGTCAAACAGCTTGGATCCGGATGAGACGCCGAGTTACTCGGCGTCTCATCCGGATCCAAGCTGTTTGCATATGGAACTGTAGTCGTGAGTGGCAGGCTAAGGGTTAAGTTAAATTTACTAAAATTCAGGTCAACCCATTACCCAATAAATATAGGGAGTTACTCTGTGTCTGATCAGTATGCAAACTGTTTGCAAATATCCTGTGTACTCGATAAGGCAGTGAAAGGGTTAAATTTAACAAACGTTTTCGTAGTATGATAATGTACAGTGGAGAATGTGTTATTCTTTCCCAATAAACGCGTTTACGCTAAAACTATTATTTGCAGTGCAAACAGTTTGGAGCCAGATCAGACGCCGGGTAACCCGGCGTCTGATCAGGCTCCAAACTTTTTGCCACCAAGATAAATATAAAATATCAGAATTGTCCAAAAGTTGTTCTTTTCTACGTTTTAGTGCTTTGCGTTTGCGTACGTTTGCGTTTAAACGGGAAAGAATAACAGATTCTCCACTGTAATAAGTGTTTAGACACTTACTCCTCTAACTTATGGCTTCACTGAAGAAAATAATTTTAATTTACACAGTCATGAATATTTTTCTATATTCTGAAATGGTAGCTTAAAGCAGGTTGAAAGTAAAGCAGAATGTGCCTGAAGGCGCATTTTGCTTTACTTTCAACCTGCTTTAAGTGGTTACCTGTCAGCAAAACTAAAAACAGACTATAAGGTAATGAGTTCAAAGCAGGCAGAAAATGCTGCAGAACTCTCCCTGAAGGAACCCCAATAACATACTGGTTCTTCAAGTTGAATTACAAATTCGAAGTATAGTCGAACTTAGATATTTCATATTCGGGTAAATGGAACATACAGGTATTTCAAAGTTAAGGCTTAGCCACATTTTAACTTTGAAATATGGGTATGTTCGACTTAACTAAGAATCAAATAATGCAGTGCATGTGGCAAATTATCAGGTAGTTCGAGTTAAGCGAGTTCGTGATATCGGAGTTTGACTGTATGTTTTCAAAAGACTTTTCCCTCTCCAGTGTTACAGAACATGCAGTCAGAAGTGACGAGCCTGCGGTCAGAGATTCTCTCAGTGTTGGAGCATGCTGTACTCGGGGACAAACTGGCCGCGGAATACCTTCTTTGCCATCTCTTGTCAACTGTGTAAGTCAGAGAAATCTCCAGTTGACCCCAGTCCATTGTAGCAGGTCTCCAGATAAGAGGGAGTAAACTTAACAAGTCCAATATTTTCTCATCAAATTCTATAGTGTTATTACTGACTAGAATCGTCCCGTAGATTTTAATGTAGAATTAAAGATTTTAGTTTTTGAAATACTCCCCTTATCTTGAGCTCTGAAGTAGTACAGACATGTCCCTTAACCCTTTCCCCCATATAAGCGCCTTTTAGCGGATATGATTTATTCCTCCGCTGAAAAAAGTAGTTCCAATTTAATTTAATCAGTCATGAATATAATTATATTATAGGGAATACTTTCTATATTCAAGCATATGATAGCTTAAAACAGGTTGAAAGTAAAGCAGAATGCGCCTAGGCACATTCTGCTTTACTTTCAACCTGCTTTAAGTAATCACCTATCTTCACTACTAGAAATGGGCTATCAGGTAACGGGTTAATATGGTGGGGAAGATGTAATTCTTTCAATAAACATGTTAATGGTTAAATCGGTTGTTTCCATTGCAAACAGTTTGGAGCCAGATCAGACGCCCAGTAACCCCTTTCCTCTTATTTTTGTCCTGCATTTAGCAGCCATCTGCCTTAATGTTTTACTTCTTAGATACACATTTTTACACATTTAATTTATTCCTCCACTAATGAAAATAGGTCCAATTAATAGTCATGAATATGCACCATAACAAATATTTTCAATGCAGATGTTTGCTTAAAGCAGTAAAAACTTCAGTAAAAATTGTATACATGCCATCTGGGCCCCATTTCATATAACATTGTACTACAAATGTTGTCGTAAGTCAGATTATAAAAGTCTCATTTGTTTATTTCTCCATCTAATCCTGTCTTGTGACATCTCCTTGGAATTTTCAAGACATGTCACAAGATAGGTATAGATAGAGAAACCAGAAGTTAAATGTATTGTATAGTTTTGTCTTATGACCGTTTTTGTCGTACAAAGTTTTATGAAAGGGGCCCTTAGATCCAATAAAGGCACCTCCTTGGATCCTAGGATTGTTTTCAGTTTGCATTGACCAACTTATCTGGTCCGTTTCTATACATCAGAGATGCCCAAACCCATATTTGTAAAAATTGAATGATTATTTGTTTGTATGTTTTGTTTTGTAGATATGGTCGGTCTGATGTTATTCCACTGGGGAAATTCTGTGTTAATCTGAGCAATAGTCCTACCTCTACAGTATATGCTGATCTATTACATCACCTTATTTCAAACCTCATCACACAGGTAATCCTTAACTCCATAATCTGTTTCTAGATCATATGAAGACAGTTGGGCACTTAAAGCAGGTTGAAAGTAAAGTAGAATGCACTTTAAGGTGCATTCTGCTTTACTTTCAGCCTGCTTTAAGCTACCATCTGCTAGGAGTAAGAAAATAATATTCCATTATTCCTTACTGTAAAAAAAGGAACTATTTTCTTTATCTGAGAAACAATGAAAGGCGTTTAAAGTGTTATAAAGTATTGTGTTAACCCATTACCCCATAGCTTGTTCTTAGTTTTGAAGATAGATGACTACTTAAAGCAGGTTGAAGTAAAGCAGAATGTGCCATTAGGCACATTCTGCTTTACTTTCAGCCTGCTTTAAGCCCCCATTTGCTAGAGTATAGAAAGTATTTTGTATTACACATATTCATGATTGTATAAAATGGAATTATTTTCTTCAGTGGAGGGATAAATTAAAGATGTAAAAAGGCGTATTTATGGGGTAAAAGTTAAACTCTGTTTTAAAAACTTTCAGTCGCACCTGCTGCACATGTCACTTGAGAACATGAACAGAGGGAGCTTCTCTCCACACAAAGACTACACGGCCAACAGACTGTGCTCTGGCATGTTACAGTTGGCAGACCAGACTAACCTTGTCCTAGATGAAACAGCTCTCCAATCAGGACAACTAGATGCCACCGGTACGTCACATTGACCTTTCAGCTATACAGTAATAGCCTAAATAGTTGCAATAAGTTGGCAAGGAACAACTGGGTCAGAGGTTATCAAGCTTTTGACTTGAGTCTAAAGTTGTTCTCAAGCATTTGATTGGTCAGATTTGAGCCTAGCCTGAAGGAGCTTTCTGTTTAACTGTCACCTTGCTTTAAGAACAGAACTTACTTTTATTGATTTGTACATCAGTACATCATCATATAACACATTTACATACATCTATTGTACACAAAGAAAAAACAAGACACATTTACATTAAAATGGTAAAAACATACAGATTTATATGCAAATATGTTTTGTTTTTCTTTGTGTACAATAAATGTCACCTGTCTTAAATACCTAATTATTCACACAAAAAAGTGGCGGTAATAGAGAGGTTTTACTGTATTTATTATCATTATTCTAGGTGTGAAGAATCTACAGGCCCTGGGCAACCTGATCAGTTGGCAGAAGGTGGAGTATGACTTCAGCTTCCACAAACAGGACTTCCATTCTAATGTGTCCACGCTCATAGTCTCTGAGGGAAAATCCATACTGCCCGTAAGTCAGTCGCTGTTGTTTCTTAACCCATTACCCCATAAATACGTCTTACAATTATTCCTCTACTTAAGAAAATAGTTACAAATTTTACTGTTAAAAATAAGGAGCAGAAGAAATATTTTCAATATTGTAGCAGATGGTAGCCTCAAGCAGGCTGAAAGTAAAGCAGCATGTGCATTTAGGCACATTCTGCTTTACATGAAATTTCAACCTGCTTTAATTTATTACCTATTTTCAAAACTAGAAACAGGCTTTGGGGTAATTGGTTAACATGTCCTCTGTCCTGTTTCTTTAATGTTTTGCCGTCCTGACAGTGTTGTGAAGAAACATATATTTACTTGTTGTGTATTAAGGGAGATTACTGCACATGTGGAATGGATAAAGAATTTCCAGGTTTTCTCCCTTTATAATAAATATTTTAGAAAATG
Organism: Gari tellinella; assembly: GCA_922989275.2. NCBI lineage: Eukaryota > Metazoa > Mollusca > Bivalvia > Cardiida > Psammobiidae > Gari > Gari tellinella. Next base: position 28,765,191 of record OV277866.1, on the reverse strand, counting down.
TTAATATATATTAATTGCTAAGTAATTTTTAAACCATGTAACTAGTTCATAGCTTTAGACAATGGGATAGCCATTACTTCAGAAATATTTGTGCACAATATCTGTTTGTGGTAATGCCATGAAATTAGTGTCAATTAATCCCTTAAGACACATTCTGCTTTACTTCCAGCTTGCTTTAAGCTACCATCTGCAAGGATATTGAAAAAATTTCTTGTATGGATATTCATGTCATGACAAATTATGTGAACTATTTTCTTCAATGGAACAATAAATTGAAGGTTAAAGAAGGGAGTATTAATAAACAAATTGGTTCAACAGATAGGAAAATCTTAACTCATAAGCCCATACCTTGTTTCTAGTTTTGAAGCAATACGACCACTTAAAGCAAGTTGAAAGAAATCAAGAGTGCGCCTTAACTGTTTTACTTTCAGCCTACTTAAAGCTACCATCTATTAGTAAATAGATAAAAAAAAGATATGGGTCATATTCTTGACTACTTAAAATGGAGATATTTTCTTCAAAGGAGGAATTAATTAATGGCATAGTAGGAAAGCATATTCATGGTAAAATGGATTAAATGCACAATTGTTTTTCCCCAGAGTGACTGCCTAGTGCCATTGAAGAGGGAAGTAGATGTGGCTGACCTAAGAAACTACTTCACCCAGCTAGACAGTAGAGTCACAGACGAGTTTCTCACCAAGTGTAGGACGTATATAGGTCTGGCGAGAAACATGGAGTACTCCATGACTGACGACATGCAGAAGGTAAGACAAAGGTCAAATGTTATAAAATTTTGTAGTTGAGTCAGAGATCATTCTCAAGCATTTGATTGGTCAGATTTGAGCAAAAGCTCAAATCTGACCAATCGAAAGCTTGAGAATGATCTCGGACTCGCCCCAAACATTTTATAGCCTTCGGGCCTAGGCTTCAGATATGAGTGTAAACCACTCGTTTAACCCATTACCCCATAGCCTGTATCTAGTCTCGAAGACATGTGATCACTTAAATCAGGTTGAAAGTAAAGTAGAATGTGCCTATTCTGCTGTACTTTCAGCCTGCTTTAAGGTATCATCTGTTAGAATATAGAAAATATTTCTCATAACATATATTCATGACTGCATAAATTGGGAGTATTTTCTTGGATAAAGGAATAAATTAAAGGTGTATTTATAGGGTAATGAGTTTCTCCTTTATGCCTCCACCAAACCCTATTCTGTGACTACTCATTAGAATCAAAGCAGGCACAAAATGACAATTCTAATGAGTAGTTGCATCAGAGGGTTTGGTGGCTGCACAAGGGTTTTAGCTTTTGACATTGCGTGCTCCTCTTAGCCTGTAAGACTTCTCTTTGGATTCAGTATTTTTGACATTTTCAGGGATGAATTCTATCTCTTTTCTCTCTCTAAAAAGTGAATATTTTCTCCAAAGTTTTATTAGTATTAATATTTTTGTCATTATACAAAATACACAGAATGAGGGCTTTGATCTCCTATAGACATACAGTAAAACCTCTCTATTACGACCACATGTCAATTATTAGGTGTTAACGACAGGTGACTGCTTAAATCAAGGTGACAGTAAAACAGAAAGCTCCTGAAAGAGCTTTCTGTTTTACTGTCACCTTGCTTTAAGCTATTACCTGTCTTTTATATGACCAATCAGCCTTTATTTAGTGGTCATAATTGAGAGGTTTTACTGTATTTCTATCTTTGTCAATATTTGTTATTGAGGTTTAAATTTTAGCTAGATTTCTTATTTTACAGAAAGCCCAGGAAGATTTTGTTGCCATGAGGAAAGATGACCCCAAAAGTATGAGTATAGATGACTTCCATTCCCTGTTGAGTCTTACAAGGTGAGTTAGCTCTTATACAGGTCGAAACTTGATACTACAATCTCGTGTTAAAATGTTGGTATGTTCGATAAAAGTGAGATCAACTTATCGAAATACTGGTAATGTCTATTTAATCGAGTTCAAAGTATTGAGTTTGGACTTATTTTCTTCTTTAAAAGAATAGAATGAAAGCCTTAAAAAGTAATGTTAATAGCATAATAGATTAAACATGGAAACATGTTATTAGTTGTATCTAGAAGTTGCTGTTTCTGTTCTCTAAGATAATTATGTTAATAAATTTCAGAGCTCTAGAAAAAGGGAGTACTTCAATAACTGAAATCTTTATTTCTCCATTTAACCCTATGGTGTTACTACTCATTAGAATCATCTCTTCAAGACAATATAAATGAGTATTTACACAGTAGGAGAAAATATTGGATGTCTTTCTCTTGCTCCCTTTTATCTGAAGCCCAGTTGCCCGTCTTAACAAATGTTGTACGACAAAAATGGTTGCAAGTCAAAACTTTGAAATACATCTTATGTCTTTGGAATCATCTTATCAAGACGATTCCAAAGAGATGTCACAAGACCGGATTAGATGGAATAAATATATAATAATTGAGAAATTTATAACCTGATTTTCAGCAACATTTATTGTACAATGTTTTCTAAGACAGGCCTAAAACTGAAACTTACCTCTGAACCTTGTTACAGGTTACTGTCGCTATCCCAGCTAAAGGGTTCCTCTACAGCAGATATGTGGAACAGGGCCAAGGTTATGGAGAGACTACGTCGGACAAGGATATCTGAGGTCGCTGCCAATGGACAAGCCTCCTCTTGATGTTAGCAACCGCTGCTAACGGATCTATGCCATTGTACTGTTAACTGTAACAGATCTATGCTAATGTATGGTTTAATTTAACAGATCTATGCTAGTGTATTGTAAACCAGGTGCCTGTCTTACAAAATGTCATGAAAAAATCAGTTGTGTGTCAGAATTATTATTTATTTCTCCATCTAATCCTGTCTTGTGACAGCTCTTTTGAATTGTCTTGAAAAGACGATTCCAAAGAGATGTCACAAGACAATATTAGATGGAGAAATAAGAAATTAGATGTATTTCCAAGTTGTGACTTGCGACCATTTTTGATGTGACATTTTTAAGACGGGCCAAAGAACTATAAATGCAACAAGAGTTTAGATGAAAGTTAATGGTATTGCATTAAAGGTTTGTATTTAACTGAATGCAGGTCCGTTTTGAAGACCAGATTAAAGTAAAGCAGAGTTTTTTGCTTTACCTTTATCCTACTTTAAGTATGATAAGGCTGAAAAATTAGCATTACAGTGAGTTTATACCATAATTTCATGCTTTCATAATTAAGAAAGAGGCCATGACAGGAGTTAGTTTGGCACAAAAGGCTTTTGGAAATTTGAACTGATGCTGCTGGTAAGAAATAAAATATATTTGCATAAGTGGCCTTAACCAATACTATATTAGAGTAAACCTACATTGATTAGTTGGAACACCTGCATGCTTTATAAATAAATTTTGTGTTACATGTATATCATCAATTTGCCTTTCTGTGAATAGACTTGAATCTCCTTGAAACTAAAACCTTCATGTAAGCCTGTTTCAAATATTAAAAGTAGGTTGAAAGTAAAGCAGAATGCCTCTTAAGGCACATTCTACTTTACCTCCAGCCTGCTTTAAGCTACTATCTGATAGGATTTAAATAATCCTAATTTAAAGGCTTAAAAAAGCTTATTAATGGGATAATCAGTTTAGAAGAGTTTCTGGATTAGGAACGTTAGGTTACTGTCACTGGTGGTAGTTAAGATAGATATCAGCTCAGTGCAGGACAATAGTAATGCAGAAAGCTTCATTACTGCATTACTATTGTCCTGCATCAAATAGGTACCAGTCTATCTAAATCTTCATTGAATGCTTAGCAGACGAGGAGAAAACATGTTTGGGACCAATATACAAACTACAGTGAAGACCCGCTATTACAGCTGCTACATGTGGTTACATTATAAGTGTTTACTGCAGGTGGATGCTTAAAGCAATATGGATGTAAAGCAGAAAGATCCAAAAGGTAGCACCTGTCTTTAAAACCACCATTTAGTCTTCTTTTTAATGATCCTAATAGAGTGTGTTTGATATACAGTAAAACCTCTCTATCAAGACCACTGCAAAATAGACTAATTGATGTTATCACAAACAGGTGGAAGCTTACAGCAAGATGAAAGTAAAGCAGGAGCTTTCTTCTTTACCTTTCTGTTGCTGTAGCCAATCACTTGGACTTAAAACTATCTAACTTTGTAGTTGCCATATAGGGGTTTAGATATAGTGGAGAATCTGTTATTCTTTCCCGTTTAAACGCAAACGTACGCAAGCGCAAAGCACTAAAACGTAGAAAAGAACAACTTTTGGACAATTCTGATAATTCTTGTTTATCTTGGTGGCAAACAGTTTGGAGCCTGATCAGACGCCGGGTTACCCGGCGTCTGATCTGGCTCCAAACTGTTTGCACTGCAAATAATAGTTTTAGCGTAAACATGTTTATTGGGAAAGAATAACAGATTCTCCACTGTATACATACAGTAAAACCACTCTGTTATGACCACTGAAAAGTAGACTAATTGATGGCATCAAAGACAGATGGCAGCTTAAAGCAAGATGGAAGTCAGTCAGAAAGCTACTAACAGAGAGGTTCTGATATACATGCAGTCGAAGCTATTATTCTAAATGTCTTAAGTTGAACTGACCCATATTTCAAAGTTAAAATGTGGTTAATATGGGTATGTTGGACTTTTAACAACATTTAGATATAGAAGTTCTAATTATGAAATATGGGTAAGTTTTACTTAGGGAGTTCAAAGTTTAAATACTGTATATCCATTTTGTTCTGAGAGGCTTCTGGATTTTAGGTTTATGATATTCAGTGGTTGCACACTGTCCATTGTTTGAAAATGTTTATTAAAATGAAACATAACATTTACCCACTAGACTTGATTGTATTTGAATACCACCAGTAGCAAATGTCCCTGTTGCTCTATTACAGACCCTTAGCCCCTTGAATGATAATGTTTAACTCTTTGAACCCTAGTTAGGCATACATGTTTATGGGTCATTTGCAAACAGAGTTCCTGTGATGATTACACTTGTTCAATGCAAACAGTATAGAACCTGATCAGAGGGCTCCTGAAGGAACCCTCTGAGCAAGGTCTATACTGTTTGTCACTTGGAAATATATTGTAAAAATCTACCCTTAAAAGTCAAGAATAGACTAGACTAATTGAAAACTAGAATTGTCCATCTGCGGTTTCAGGGAGGAAATGGTTCAGACACATAGTTGACCTTTTTCTAAAATTAGAGGGTGCAAAATACCTTTGTCAACACGACCAGCCATAGCGAGTACTGGTCACTGACATCGTACACTTGTCATTGCAAACAGTATAGACAGAGTCAGAGGGCTCCTATTTTTATGACCAGAGATCTTTTATTATGGGGGTAGATTGGGGCATACTGTATTAACCTTTTTGGTTGGTTTGTCCACCACAACTAACATTGGCAATAACTTTGAACTATAACAATTAAACTCTGAATACATGGCATATGTGTTGCCCATATAAAGAGGTATATAAATACATGTATGCATGTTTTGGGCATGTCGGGTCTAAAGTCAAGGTCAATTGACCCTTAAGTGATAGGAACTTTACATTCGGTTGTCATGTTCTAATCGAGAGGAATTTGTATATGTATTCTAGACATTTCGAATCGAAGGTAAATGGCACAGAAGTCAAACTCAAATTTATGCAACCTTAACCCTTAGCCTGCCACTCACGACTATAGCTCCATATGCAAACAGCTTGGATCCGGATGAGACGCCGAGTAACTCGGCGTCTCATCCGGATCCAAGCTGTTTGACACTCGGACAACATTTTCAGCAATTTTGACCAACTTTGAAGCACTTTGAAACTTGAAGCAGATGAGAAATATAGCAGACGACAATTTATTTGGCGGGCTAAGGGTTAACGCTGGCCTAAACTTTCTATAAATGATACAAAGTTAACGCTTGATAATGATGATACATTGTATATATACTAAAGGAATTTAGAACGCAACTCGAACTTTGGATATATATATTGCATTTGTTTATATAGTTTGGTTATAAAAGTTATATATCATTTTCAAAGTTAAACATTTATCAACATTTTGCATCGTAAGAAATTTTGCATACTTAAAAAGTGTGATGGAGAGATGACGTTGAGCAAGTCGCGACAGTGTAAAGTCCTAACGATATGGTCAATATCTGGTATGACCCTCATGTGTCGCCATGGCAGCGCGGATAAGCCTATGCAGAGAGTAGATGAGTCCTTTAATTTGATAAATTGGGATGTTTTCCCACTCCTCTTGCAATGCACGTCTCAATTCGCCATGCGTCGTCGGTGTTCGATGACGTCTCAAAACACGTCTGTCCAAGGCGTTCCATAGATGTTCAAGGAGCAAAAGATCGGGGCTGTATTTGTCAATGGACAACACACTCCTCCATCGATGTATGGACATCAACTCTAGACGATGTACCTGCAGCCAATTCATACGATGTTGACGCCGAGGCCTTGTTAACGGCAATCCTACGTATGGTTTTCTTGCTCTGATTCCGCCGATCCGGAGCCTGTTTGACACAATTCGTGCGCATGGTCTGGTGTTATTAGGACCTCTAACATTTCTGGCTGTTTCTTCGGGTGTCTGGAACCTGTGACGTAAGTGTGTCAGCCTTATAAAAACGTAATCACGACGTGACGTTACTCGGGGTAGGCCAGGTCGACAACGGTCGTTCGTTGTACCAATGGTACGCAGACGATCATACAGCCTGGAAATAGTGCTTTTTTGCACAGTAAGATGATTTACAACGTTAATCTGAGAACGTCCGTTCATCAGCACCCGAACGGCTGCTACGTTGATCATTGCGTAAGCGCGGCATTGCCATATTTGATCAGATTAGATTTTTTTCTTTTAAAATTTTCTAACTTGGTCTAACTGACGATTTTTGTAATGTAACCGAACAGGTTTACTCTTTACAATTACCTGTAGTCACGTGACCTTTAGTTTACGCTAAGCCCGTGCAACTCGTGATATCGGTGGGTGTTCGACGACGTTTTGCCATCACTGGGTAAGTGTGTCTCGGTGCAGTCACGGAAAAGTCGTGCAAAATATTGAGAACCTATTTGTACATGAATATCTTGCGTTTAAAAAAGTTGCGTTTCTAATTTCATTTAGTATATAATTATGTTGCCCACGTGAATAATAATGTAAGTTTTGGGCCAAAGGTTAAGGTAACAGAAGTCATATATGAAATGGCAATAACCCTCGACCCTCAAGACACTTAAAGAATCTTATCTGGGTCTACTCTGTTCGTAAGATACACATATCGCTTTTCAAGCATAGAAATAGTTTACTGTAGTAAATATAGGTAATCAATCAATACACCTTGTTGAATGAAACTCGGTCAGCGTAGCAGTGTGTTTGTGAATGAAACAATGTCGATATACAGTGGAGAAAACGTTATTCTTTCCCAATAAATGCGTTTACGCTAAAACTATTATTTCCCGTGCAAACAGTTTGGAGCCAGATCAGACGCCGGTTTACCCGGCGTCTGATCTTGCTCCAAACTGGTTGCCACTCAGCTTAAAATCAATGGTCAGAATTGTCAAAAAGTTGTTATTCAATACATTTAAGTGTTTTGCGTTTAAACGGGAAAGAATAACGGTTTCTCCACTGTAGGTCCTGATATTGGCCGTTATAAATCTTGATCTTGATAAAATGCTCTATTGAAAGGAACCCTATCTGTGCAGGAAACGAGTACATGGGTATTCCGTCTAACGTTTATTGAACGCAGGGTTATTTTGCAAATGCATTTAGTTTAAACGAATTTATTATAAGACTAACGTTTTTCTTCACTGTATACATGTCCCAGAATTAGAGGATCCAATTCTGCTATTACCTACGCTGAGGCCCTCCTATTCACAGCCATATGACCTCGATGGTAACCCGTTCGTGGCCTTGACCCCCTAGTGAACTGTCATTTGAAAACCTTTTCGATCCTGATAAGACGTCAACATACTTAACGCCATCCGATCAGGATACAATCTGACGATATCTAATAAAACTGCAACTTGGTGCATTATTCTTCTCCCAACCAACTTTGTGCTAGAACAATTATTACCTTCGCAAACAATTTGAAGTAATCCAGCGTCTGGTCACTCCAAACTGTATGTCAATAGTTTAAATAGAACTAGATCAGACTCCAGACTGTTTTCCACCCAGATTAAAATGAATCGTTATCATAAAATTATTCAAGAAGCTGTCGTCTACATTCAATCGCATTAAATTGGCATAAAAATTCTTTCGCTTGAATAGGAGAGAATGAAGCCATCTCCACTGCATGCATGAGAGACATCACATTTGATAATTTTAGGCTGAATTATTTTACGGAAAGTTGAGCACGAACCTGGGACCCGTTTCATAAAAATTCGTACGACAAAAACGGTCGTAAGTCAAAACTTTAAAATACATTTAATTTCTGATTTCTCTATCTAATCCTGTCTTGTGACATCTCTTTGGAATCGTCTTGAAAAGACGATTCCAAAAGAGATGTCACAAGACAGGATTAGAATGAGAAATGAGTAATAGTTGAGACTTTTATAATCTGACTTACGACAACATTTGTCGTACGACGTTTTATGAAACGGGGCCCCAGCTACCCCTGAAACCCCAGATCCGCCCCTGCCACCAACAATATCCCTTATTTGCCAAACCTATTGCAAAATTACCTTCTTCAAAGAATATCACCCTGCCTAACAATTAACACCTTGGCTTATTCCGTGAAGCCAGGTGACGTAGTACTATAATCTTTATTACGTATGACTCCATTTGCGTAAAATGCATTTATCATGCAAAATGCATTTATCATGTAAAATGCATTTATCAAACAATAAAGCAACATGTGTCCGGCTATAATAGTGGGTGTTTAGGGGTTTATAGTGTTGAGGGCGCAGTTTGGAGTCTGTGTGTGGGTGGCAAACTAATCCAATTAGATACTCACTCCTCACGTACTCAATATTCTTAACCATTTACCCCATAGTTTTAAGCGCCTTTTGGCACATTTAATTTATTTCTCCGCTGAAGAAAATAGTTCAAATTTATAGTCATGAATTCTGTATTATAAGAAATATTTTCTATGTTCTAGCAGATGGTAGCTTAAAGCAGGCTAAACAGTAAAGCAGAATGCGCCTTAAGGTTGCTTTACTTTCTCTACTTTAAACTCCTACCTACAAGGAATGGAAATAATTTCCTATACTGTATATTTATGACTGTATAAAGTGGAATTGTAAACCTGGGCCCTTTTCATAAAACATTGTACGACAAAATCGGTCGTAAGTCAATACTTTAAAATACAGTTAGTTTCACCATCTAATCCTGTATTGTGATATCTCTTTGGAATTGTCTTTTCAAGACGATTCCAAAAAGATGTCACAAGACGGGATTAGAATGAGAAATAAATAATAATTTAGACTTTTATGATCGAACATACGATGAAGTTTTATGAAACGGGCCCCTGGGCCAGTGGCCACCTGAGAATGGAGTCCGATCACGGTCAAGTTTGTCCAATAAGCCAATGCTGATTCTTGTGAATGTTGATAAGCCACGTCTCATAAATCTACACATTTTCCTTCAAGCGAGACGTCGTTTTACTTTACCGTATAAACGCAAACGAAATACAATAAAATTGAGAAAAATAAAAGTATTGCGATTTATTTTTGATTACCGGTAAGTGGTAAACAGTTTTGAGCCTGATCAGATACCGGGTTACCCGGCATCTGATCTAGCTCAAAACTGTTATTAATATTATTGTTTCAGCATCGTATTGTAAATGTCCGAAGAGCTCATGATTGAAGAATTTACTGTTATAAAATTGCAAACTATTGATCTACATGTAAAACAGTGCGCCATCTCTACAACAACAATCAATGCGAGACATAGTTTACGTGTGTTGTTCGGAGAGAGTTGTTATAGGTTGTAAAATTTAAACCCTAAGAGCATTGAGAATGATTGTACTGTCATTTGCAAACAGTTTGAACTCAGATTAGGAGTCTGATCTGGTTTCAACTGTTTTTCACTCATGTTTATGTTTCTTCTGTCAAATCCAATGGATAACTTTGAGAAAAACAGCCAAACACACTTTTAAGTGACGATATTGCATCAGTTTTGCGATTGGGGTTCTTGGGCACAGGTCAGGGGCGTAGCTAGACCAACTTGTGTACGCACTTATACTAGGGAGTGGGTCCATGGGAATGCTCCCCCGGAAAAAATATTTCTAGATAGTCTCTGAGGCTTTTTGAGGGCGTTTCGAGCATTGCAAATGAATATAATACAAAAATAAATCTATGTAAAGAATGTACCAAAAATAACCATTAGATATTCAATATTCAATATAGGATAATATTTTTGGACTGGTTGCTTTCCAGCCATTTTTCTCTACCCCACCGCTACCCACTCCGATTAGTGCTCCACTCTCACTGAGATCGTTTCGCGCATTCAAAACGGGTAAAAGATCAAGGTATTTTTTTGTTATCCCCTGCCGAAAGGCAGAGGGATACTGTTTTAGGTCTGTCCGTCCGGCTGTCCGTCCGTCGTCACGTTTTCCGTCCGCAACTGTATCTCCGAAACTGATAAACAGATTTGGATGAAACTTGGTATACTTATTTGTCATCATAGGAGCACCGTGGGAAATCAATTTTTTTTCAGAAAATTGTAGGAATTTATGAGTTATCTGCCCTTTTTGTGTTAAAAATGCCATATTTAACAGTTTTTACACTCTAGCAACTACAGTATTCAACATATTTTGTTTATACTTGCACACAATGTCTATAAGTACAAGTTCTTGCAGGTGTGCAATTATTGGATACTTGTGACAAGAGTTATCTGCCCTTGATGTACTTAGAAATGCTAGAAAATGCTTTATTTTGGTATTGTTTACAAATATACATGGATTTTGAAAAAACTTTCTTGAATTATGTATGGCTATTAGTTTTCAAATGAATTTGATTATTGTTGAAAACGGAGAAATTAGTCATGAGTTATCTGCCCTTGATAAGTAAAAAAAGCCATATTTAACTGTTTTTACTCTCTGGCAACTACAATTATGAATGGATTTAAATGATATTTGCACACGATGTCTATAAGTAAAAGTTCTTGAAGGTGTGTAATTATTGTCAAAAAAGGATACTTGTGGCAAGAGTTATCTGCCCTTGATGTACTTTGAAATGCTAGAAAATGCTTTATTTTATTATTGTTTACATCCTAGTATCTATAAATATGCATGGATTTTGATAAAAAAAATTCTTAAACTATGTATGGCTAATAGTTTTCAAATAATTGTTATCATTTTTGAAAACGGAGACACTAGTCAACAGTTATCTGCCCTTGCTGAGTAAAAAAACCCATATTTAACAGTTTTTACCATATAGAAACAAAAGTCATAAATGGATTTTGATTTAACTTACACAGTCATGATGTATATAAATATAAGGGTTGCAATTATTGTCAAAATAGGATACTTTGTGGCAAGAGTTATCTGCCCTTTATGTGCTTAGTAATGCTCAACATGGCTTTATTGTTTACATGCTATTGTGTACAAATGTGAATGGATGTTGAAGAAAAAAATTAAATCATATATGGCTATTATTTATAGAATGAGTTCAATTATTATCGAAAATGTGCAAATTAGTCAAGAATACTCTGCCCTTGATGAGTTGAAAATGTGTTTACACTCTAGTAAATTCTACAGTTCTGAATTTTTTTTAATAATACTTGCACACAATTATAAGTTCTTTAAAGTGTTTAATTACTGTTGAATTTGAATCAAGAGTTACCTGCCCCTGTCATGCGTAGATTTATAATGCTACAAACGGCTTTATTTTTTGTATTGTTTAGGCTTTAAAATGTACAAAATTGAATGGATTTTATAAAACTTTGTAAAAAGCTTTTGAATGTTGATCTTTAAAGACAGGTGATCACCATTTGCCCCTTCCTCCCACAATAAAGTTTGCCACTTTCTTCTGGATAATCGCTGCGGCAGGGGATATCAGCTCTAAGGTGCTTGTTTTTTACTAATATTGGCAAAATTATTGAGGGGATGGTGTTCTGTTCCAATGGGCCTGGAATAATTATGCTGGTACATGTACGTGTTCATTTGAAAGGAATAACGTCTTCTCAATTGTATAGTGACAGGTCGCTTTTTGCCTTAAAAAAGAGCTCCATTCCCTAGTGATATATTCAACCCTAAAATGCCAAATTGGCAATTCTAGTTTTCAATTAAGTATAGTACTTTTGAGCCCCTCCGTTTCAAAACAAAGACAAAACCAAAACTCCAAGCGATTGACGTCATCCAGGCTCCGAGGTTATAAAGCTTTTGACTTGAGTCTAAACTCGTTCCCAAGCATCTGACCAATCAAATGCTTGGGAACACACTCATACTCAACTAAAACGCTTTATAACCTCGGAGCCTGGCGTCCAGGTCGTCGTTGGAAATCTTAACGTTGGCCATAACTTCTGAAAATGTTTCATCTACAACCTTCATATGTGGTAGGCATGTTCATTTTGACAAATCTTATCCAGACATACCAAACTTTTTACTAATTGACTTTGACCTTTCATGCTTTAACCTAAGTTTACTGTATTTTTCACTGATTTTCAAGAACAGACGAGCATTGGCACCTGCATGCGGTGCTCATGTTGACAATGTATTGTTGTTTTAACAATAAATTGCAAACATTTCAAACATCTTTTAGGGAGCCATCCGGGGCCCGTTTCATAAAACGACGTACGACAAATGTTGTCGTAAGTCAGATTATAACAGTTTAAATTATTAATTATTTCTCCATCTAATCCTGCCTTGTGAAATCTCTTTGGAATCGTCTTGAAAAAGACGATTCCAAAGAGATGTCACAAGACATGATTATATAGAGAAATTTTAAGTTTTGACTTACGACCGTTTTTTTCTTACGAAGTATTTTTTGAAACGGGCACTTGATCTTGGTTTTGGGTTTAAACGGGAAAAGAATAACGCCTCCACTGTACTCGTTTTTCTGACACCAACTTTGCTTTATGACCATCAGATATTGCCTAGACATCCATTTAACAAAAATGCCTGCATATGAAAATAGCTACAGTCAATGGACTTCTGTATTAGCGCCATTGACAATTCTGTACAATCTGTCACGTGATCACTTCATTCTGAACTAGGGTGCGGTGTTTACTTTTATCCTCGTAGATTTCCTCTATATCTAAAATACATGCAAGAATATATTAAAAATGTTCTTATTTATAAGGTTAATAACTAGATAAACTTAAGTTCGGTAGATAGTTTAATTACTGATCTACCGCCTAGTATTTTGACGGCATCTGCTCTGGAACCAGTCTGATTTGAAAATTCCAATTAAGCAGTCCTCATGAAGGCTAAGTGCTAGAACCGTTCCGTCTGCTATGTCGCGGCAGCTAGTTGTCGAGGAGATTTATGACTTCCGCCAATTTTCTGCGATAATTTCATATGATTGGAAATCGCGTAATCAACAATGCGGACTTGAAAGACTCGGCTGCAAACAGGCCCATTCCGACAACGATTTATGGTGTCTAATTTTAGCCTTGCTCGTGTGAAACCCCGGTGAAATGGCTTTGGTGTAGATATGATAGATGGCCGGTTTATCACCACGACTATAGCTGTCGCGAGCGTGGGTGGTGGAGATTAATGTATGGACTCTGCGCTCATTTAAAACTATGACAAAAAATTTAGAGACTGAGATTTACAAACAGTACAAAACTATTAACACATTTTACTCTTTACCCCATGGCCTTGTATGGGAGACATGTGACCTCTTAAAGCAGATTTAAAGTAAAGCAGAATACACTTTCATTCTGCTTTAAGCTTCTATCCGCAAGGATATAGAAAATTTTGTACATTATTTACTGCATTAAGTATAAAACTATATTTTCAGTTGAGGTATATTTAAATGAGTACAAAGGCGTAATCTATGGGTAAAGGGTTAAGCATGATTTTTACTAAAACGACATTGGCAAACGTCTACCTATGAGACAGCTCGTGATGTGGTATATCATTTATAGCCAAACAGTGCTCCTTCCCTAAAACAGTCCTCCAAACAACGACAATATCCGTAACGACCGTTGTCGCTGTTCCTCAAACAAGCCACTTATGTCTTTCGCTTGCGCTGCTGCAATGTCGTCTGCTTAAAATTCTAGCCCGCTGTTGTTCAAAGATAGATATTAGAGGACATTTTGACAGAAGAAATATAATGACAAGTGACAATTTACACATTGAATCTAAATCAGACGCTGCTTGCAAATGTAAGTCAAGTATTTATATTCCCTCCTTATAACAAGTCCCTCCGAACAACACATGCAATATTTATCTCCCATTTGATTTAGTTGTAGAGAGGGGCGCTGTGTTTAGACATAAATGAGTTATTTCCTTCATTTCACTGCTCGAGTATGATGTGGTTTGCAAATAAATGTAGTTTGTATCCGAGTAACTCGAAGTCTGATAGAATCAAAACCTTTGAACACTTATTACGTTTTATCCTGGGTAAAAAATACATGAATTATACATTTGAGAAATAAAAGCAGACACGTTTAAAGCAGACAATATTCTGGTCGGACAGGAGTCTAAATCTTGTAAATGAACACTACTTTTGTTGGGGAATTGGGAAGGGTCAACAATATCAAATTACAGTATAACAATTACCATATACAGTAAAACCCCTCTATAACGACCATTAAATTGTGCTAATCATTCGGTTTTAATACAGGTGAATGCTTAAAGCAAAGTGAACGTAAAAAAAGAAAGCCCCTTTGCATCTACCTTGTCGTAAGCAGCTTTCTGCCTCTCATATAGTCAAATTACAATAAGTCTTCTCTTTGGTGGCAGGGCTGCCATAAGATGATCATGGAGACTCCTAAGATTTCCAAATTTTCTATTTTCAAGTGCGTTTTTTAAAGCAGGTTGAAAGTGAAGTAGAACGCCCCTTAAGGCACATTTTGCTTTACTCTCAGCCTGCTTAAAGCTACAATATGCAAAGATAAAAATCCGAAGATTTCGGAAAAAATCCGGAGAAATGGCAACCCTTTGGTAGTTGTAAAACAGGGATTTTACTTGTATATTTTAATACACTTATGATTGCTCCACCTTATTATAGCAAAACCCACTATAACCACATATAAGACTATGTTGTTGGCGTTTACCCGTTGGACCATTGTAACGAGTATAATTGCCCCTAACATACTGTACTGTACCTATATTTAAGAAAATTAACTGATTTTTCGGCGTTTAAGCGAAATTTAACGACAGAAAATGATCGGAAAATTCCAGGAATCACATTTTAGAAACCGCCATGACTTTTTCTGTCGGACCACGCACAAAAATACATAAACTTTATCAGCGGACTGTATCATGTCCGCACATTTATACAACTTAAGAAAATGTCTCCTACAGATGCTTAGTAGAGTGGAGAAAACGTTATTCTTTCCCAATAATCGCGTTTACGCTAAATCTATTATCTCCGATGCAACCAGTTTCGAGCCAGATCAGACGCCGGGTAACCCGGTGTCTGATCAGGCTCCAAACTGTTTGCCGATAGTCAAAATTTTCAAAAAGTTGTTATTTTCTACATTTTAGTGTATTGCGTTTGCGTTTCGTTTGCCTTTAAACGGGAAAGAATAACATTTTCTCCACTGTAAGCCATAAGACATGCAGCAACTAATAGTTCGAAAGTCTTTGTCTCTCGTCAGCCTCAAAAGTATATTGAAAAGATCAGCGTCTTATAAATACGTGACCTCTTTCGCTTTTTAGAGCGAATAATATAAATTCAAAGCGCGCGACAATAAATAGTTGCTTTCACAACACCTAAATTTTTTCCAAGTCTATTTTTAAACATCGAAAAGTTGCGGATAACTCATTTTTGATACAAAAATAACTGTTACACTTTTCTGATGGAAACATATAGAAACAGCAGATATCATCCAAGATGGTAGGATGATCTCTATAAAATGCATTTGTTAGCAATTTATAGTCAAATCAGCTTTATTTTCTGCAAAAATAGGTTTAAAACAAAAGCTGACAGCCTTGAATAATATGGAATACATGCATTTGCATGACATCATTAACCCTTTCCCTTATAGAAGCGACTTTTAGCACATGCATTATATTCATTCGCTGAAGAAAATAGTTCCAATATATACCGTAATGAATATGTGTCATGTTTAGTACTTTCCTTATTCTAGCAGGTAATAGCTTAAAGCAGGCTGAAAGAAAAGCAGAATGCGCCTGAAGCGCATTCTGCTTTACTTTCAACCTGCTTTAAGTAGTAACCTATTTTCAATTCTAGAAATAGGCTATCAGGTAAAGGGTTAAAAAGATACGGCAAGCGACAAATTATGATAGCGTGTAGAATATTTCTTATAGTGCATATCCTTGACTGTATTTTTGGAAATTATTTTGAGTGGAGGGAAATATTAAGGGCGTAAAAATGTGTTTTATTCGTGTAATGGTAAAAGCGTGTGATAATATGATAATATAGTTATTAAAGGGGAAAATGAGCTTTAAATACAAAGATGACCTTTGTTGAATTTTATCAGTATGCGGATTAATATCTTTTCAGCTATTCATCCTGGGCAGATAGTTTTCAAATGACTTTTTAAATGGAAATGCAAAAATAAGACACACCTAAAAGAGAAACTATGTTTGGACTGTTTAATATGCATTGATGCATATTTAATCTCACTTTATGTGAGGAAAATTTCACTTGTCCGGTCCCGATATGAATCGAATTCCGCATAAATGGGAAGAAAATTGCAAAATAATGCTGTTAAAGATAGGAAATACGCAATATGGTAGAAGTGGAAATAACGAGAGCAATTAAACCTTTCATGGTAAAATTTATCGAGAGGTTTTTATCCAGTCATCGCAATATTGTCGCCTGCTTCAATATTTTTGACTGCATTATCGTTTCAAAGTTATATTTAAGGCAGTATAACTGACGTAACAAGTGGCAAACAGTTTTGATCCTGATCAGACGGCGCGTTGCAAATGTGCTTTATGACGTCATTGAGATTGAAAGGGTTAAGGTATCTTAAAAGATTAGCAATGTTTTCATTTTTAGAAAAGTGCGACATCATCTGTACAGTGGAGAATCTGTTATTCTTTCCCGTTTAAACGCACACGTACGCAAACGCAAAGTACTAAAACGTAGAAAAGAACAATTTTGGGACAATTCTGATAACTCATGTTTATATTGGTGGCAAACAGTTTGGAGCCAGATCAGACGCCGGGTTACCCGGCGTCTGATCTGACTCCAAACTGTTTGTAAAAGAAAAAATAGTTTTAGCGTAAACGCGTTCATCGGGAAAGAATAACAGATTCTCCACTGTACCCCATGCAATTGTTGGTAATTTTGATTGCACCCTTTTCCCTCCAGTCATCCATGTACTATATTCTGCTTTAGTACTGTTGGTTTTCAGTATCTTTTTCAAGTTTGATTTAAGTCGTATGGCTGAAATAGCGACACGACTATCAAATAGTTTAGATCTCGATCAAATGCAGAGTAATTATTGATGCGGTTCCGAACCAATCATTCGCGTGTAGTTGCGCGTTGCGGTTGATAGTCAGGGCCCGTTTCATAAAACTTCGTACGACAAATGTTGTCGTAAGTCAGATTATATAAGTCTCAATTATTATTCATTTCTCCATATAATCCTGTCTTGTGACATCTCTTTGGAATCGTCTTTTCAAGACGATTCCAAAAAGATGTCACAAGACAGGATTAGATAGAGAAATCATAATTAAATGTATTTACGACAACATTTGTCGTACGATGTTTTATGAAACGGGAACCAGAACTCCATGGAGGTAAGGTGTGCATTTCAATATTTACTCTCTTATTTCTCCACGAATCCTATATTGTGACCACTCATTAGAAGCGGATGGAAGACATAAATGACAAAAGTTAGGAAATGTTCATTTTACTCACCTTTATCTGGATCCCCAGAAAGTTTAAGTCGAATTACCTCTTAGCCTCGACAAAAAAATTGAAAAAATAATTGTTCTTTTCGCACCCAAATTCTTATAAACTGACATTTACAAATACACTCAGTACAAAAAGAAACGAGACTTACTTTAAGATGAATGTTATATCACTTAATGTAGTATATTGTAACAAAACACATTGTAAATATAAAGTACAATTCTTGTTGAGTAACTATCTCAACAATCATTACAATATCTACAACGAATATGAACGACGTTTTGGTAATTTAACGAGCGGAACCCTTGTTCTCAAAATTCACAATTCGGGGTCATATCTGGTGACATAAAGGTCCAATCGAGCACGTTGATGTCATTTCTAGCCCATCAAAGTTGCGGGTTATCCGATTGAGTATCTCTGGGATGAGTTGAAAAGGAGGATTTATTCTCGAGTCCAGGCACCGAAGACGGTTCAGGAACTGTGCCTGACTGCCAAACATGGATGGAATGCCATTCCTCAGCATTTTGTTACACGAATAGTTAACTCGATGCACCAGAGATGCCGAGCTTTTAGCAACGTAAGGGGCAGTTTTACCAGGATCTAAACGAACCAGAGTGACGCTCGTTAGATTAACAAAACGTCGTTCATTTTCATTGTTACATACAAATGTATGTATTGTTATGATTTTTGCCGGACTTACTCACAATAACATGTACTTTAAATTTACAATGTGTTTTATTACAATATACTACAGAAAAGTGAAATAAAATGCATCTAATTATAAGTCTCGTTTCTTTATGTACTGAGTGTAGTTTGAATCCAGTTCTAATGTCGACTTCTGACCAGGAATATTCAAATCGGAACCTTCTGTTAATTAACACGTTCAACCCTAGAGACGAGTATACTCGTCATTTACAAACAGTGCACATGTGATGATTACACATGTTCTACACAAACAGTGAATACCCTGAGCAGAGGGCTCCTTAACAAACAGTGTAGACCCTGATCAGAGGGCTACTTAAGGAGCCCTCTGATCAGGGTCTACACTGTTTGTTATATTGAAGTATATTGTTGAAATTAACCTTAAATATTCAAGAAGGACATATTTTGAGAGTTTCAGGGGTGAAAGAGTAAAAAAAAAAGAGCCACAAAGCGTTCACGATCTTTAAGCAGCGGATATAACAGAAGTGATAACGCCGACTACAGCTATTTTCAAAATGTCAATGGATGGAATGTCCTTTAAACGCAAAGCGCTTATTATGTCGTCAACAAAATTGTCAACCGATTTCGTGCAACAGGAATCAATGAAGATAAAATCTCTAAAATGTGTACCATCCCGATTTTCCGTGACGCACAACAACCTCGGAACAATACCATTGCACCCAATTAATCGCATGTACAGTGGAGACAACGTTATTCTTTCCCGTTTAAACGCAAACGAAACGCATTTCAATAAAAAAGGGGAAATTGCACCTTTTTGACAAATCTGACTATTTATTATAATCTGAGTGGCAAACAGTTTGTAGCCTGGTCAGACGCCGGGTTACCCGGCGTCTGATCAGGCTCCAAACTGTTTGCCACTCAGATAATAATTATTTTAGAGAAAACGCGTTTATTGGGAAAGAATAACGTTTTCTCCACTGTATGTCCTTGGTTGATGCAGCTGGAAAGCCTATCCCATGTCGTGTTTAACTCATTTACACTTTACACTCAAAACGGAGATAAAAATCCAGTTCCAAATTAAATCTTATCCATTATTGGCTTTTCAGAGTATTTTTATTAATTAAAAATTACAAGATGACAAACTGAAAACAGACCCTTAAGATTCCCTCAGATCTGAGTCTACACGTTGTGTCTATGAAAAGGGATCTCTTTACAGGTACACCGTTTGTAACATACGAGTATACTCGTTTCTAGGGTTCAATATATTAGCCCATTTTATTAGCCCATAGGGCTATAAATGTCGTCCTTTCAAAATACCGACTACACGATGATAACTTGTATTCACTTTCCGAACGTAGTTCGAGTTTCAAACAGTTTGGATCCTGATCAGACACCAAGTAATTCGACGTCAGTATGGGATCTAAGTTATGATTAGAGATCGAGGCGACTCCGTTTTCAGCACTCTGGGGGTTAACCGACAGATAGCTAAATTCGGTCAGCCACAAATGCTGTTCTTCTCTTTTGAACTATGTTGCAGGGTTTCTTTGGAACCGTTCGGCCAAATATGTTTCAGATTTAGCACAAACTCAACCCTTATCCGATTATGAGTTTCTTTCGAAATTACATTATCGCATTGAACCCTAACGACGAGTATATACTCTTCATTTGTAAATGGTAAACCTATGAATAGTACACTTGTCATATGCAAATAGTGTAGACACAGACCAAAATACTCATAAAGAAACCTTCTTTCTTTTTAGGATCTGTGCTGTTTGTAATTTTGCAGTAAATTCTAATTGTTAACTCGTTCACCCCTGAAACTATACCAAAATAAGTCTAGTCCATTTTTTACCATTAAAGACATCTCCTGACGACCTTTCGATTATAACGCATTGCCAGACAATTTCCTTGCAAAAAGCATGGATCTTATGGACATGTGGGTAGCGAAGAACCATTGAAGCTTCTCGTGTGAGACCCAACATTTATATTTGATAGTTTGGTTAGAAATAACCATTGAAAATCACTAGAACATGAGTATAATCTGGGCCTCACCAGTTAGATTGAGATTGGTATAGCACGTGATGCATGCTTTGCAGTTAAAATTCACACCTATCCAGACAATGGGGGGATAGTCCATCAATGGACTGAGGAAAAGTCTTTAAGGGTTGATTTTAACATCTTTAAAGAACCGTTTTTGACAATATAAATCTATATTTCAGAGTTAGCAAAGTTTTACTTTATTTGTACGTGAATTTCGTTCGAACCGAAATTGACGAATTGCATTAGGAAGCGCCTGATCTGGAGCCACACTGTTTGTATACTCAGCGACTAGTAGTTATCTACGGCGATGAAAAAGTCAAAAGAATGAATTACTACGCCCTCTACAACACCACCTATTAGGAGACAAAGATATTGTGTATTATACGGAGGGAGTTGTTACAGTGGAGAATGTGTTATTCTTTCCCAATAAGCGCGTTTACGCTAAAACTATTATTTGCAGTGCAAACAGTTTGGAGCCAGATCAGACGCCGGGTAACCCGGCGTCTGATCAGGCTCCAAACTGTTTGCCACCAAGATAAACATGAATTATCAGAAATGTCAAAAAGTTGTACTTTTCTACGTTTTAGTGTTTTGCGTTTGCGTACGTTTGCGTTTAAACGGGAAAGAATAACAGATTCTCCACTGTATCTACGGCGATGAAAAAGTCAAAAGAATGAACTACTACGCCCTCTACAACACCACCTATACAAACATAGACAAAGATATTGTGTATTATACGGAGGGAGTTGTTACAAGGAGGCAACATTAAACATAATTGTCTTGTTCGGGTAACTCTGGAAAGCAATGTTGTAACCCATTTCTAGTATTGAAGATAGATGATCACTTAAAGCAGGTTGAAAGTAAAGCAGAATGCGGTTTAAGTTTTAGTTTCAGCCTGCTTTAAGCAATCATCTGCTAGGACATAGAAAGTATTTCTTATGGTGCAGATTCATGACTGCATAAAACAAAACTATTTTCTCCAGTGGATGAAATAAATTAAAAGCGTAAAAAGGCGTATTTATGGGCCAATGTAGTCATTATAGAAAGGGAGAGAGAGGGAGAGAGAGAGAGAGAGAGAGAAGAGAGAGAGAGGATAGAGAGAGAGAGAGAGCACTGCATATCAAACCACGTGAACGACGCACTTTAAGCGTATCGACAGCACATCTTTCCGGTACTATTGTATGGCATTCCTAACCATTGATAATGTTTTTATAATTTGGCGATACCAATTGCAAACTTTTAGTTATGCCTTCTAATGCATAGTTACTTACCGAACATGGTACATTGGTGTACTTTCCTACAGTTTTGTAAAATGGCAGTATCAATCTAACTAACGCCTTTTGGCCAATATAAGTACTATTCGACCCTATGCACTTCAAATATTTCAGTTTAAACTTATTGCCAAACTTGACTACATTGGTTTTTTGCATACAGTGAAGAAAACGTTATTCTTTCCCGTTTTTAAAAACGCAAACGAAACGCAAACGCATTGAATTATCGAAAAAGTGTCATTTTCGCTATTGCAATGCAATAGCGAAAATGACACTTTTTCGATAATTCATACTACCGTATTCATTTTTATATTCAAGAGTGTCAAACAGTTTGGAGCCTGATCAGACACCGTCTTAATTAGGGAACTGCGACAAGGGTCATGGTTAGGGGAGAGTCGTTGTTGGGAGGGCCGTTGTAGGGAGGGGGAACATTGCAACATAAGAAACAGAGCAAAGAGTCCTCTGACCTAGGTCTTCACTGTTTATACCCCCACAACTAGTGGTGGCGGCAATATAGGAAATGCCTTCCGTCGCGTTTTTTCCGGGACATTTGCCTTTTTCTCGAAAACCGTTTATGAAACTATCTTCAAACTTGGTATACATTATCAGTGTTATGTGGGGGTACTTATTGACAGATTTCATACAGTGGAAAATACGCTATTCCTACTCACTTTACGCTTTTCTTTTAGCGTTTCTTACGCGTTTATTATCCGTTTTGTTAAACGGGTTTCCTAGCCGTTTCTTTACGCGTTTCTATACGCGTTTAAAAGAGCCCGAATGAAAGGGTCATCACTTAGCCGACTGACCCCTTAGCCGAGACTGCATTGGCGTGTGTCTCTTAATTGGCCTGGTGCCCTGCTCAGTGTACATAACACTGGTTTAACCATGTCAGCTAAACGCTTGGTGTCACAACCGAAATACTACATGTACTTAGCAAGCGTTTTGGTGATTCTGATCAGTGTTTTGACAGGTGCCACACACAAGTTAGTTCCGTACTCAGATCCTCAGTAACTTGGTTACCATGGAAATATAAGTCTGATTAATTTCTTTTAAGGAAAAATATAGATCATTGACTGTTACTGTCACCATGAAGCGTGGGTTAATTAACCCTTTACCCCATATCCTGTTTCTAGTTTAGGAGACAGGTGACCACTTAAAGCGGGTTGAAAAGTAAATCAAAATGCGCTTTAAGTTAAGGCACATTCTGCGAGAAACGGAAAACTGGCGCATCAATTGCAACATCTCTGGTATAATCGTTTATTAACGCGTTTAAACGCGTTAAAATCGTTAGGCGTTAACCGTTCGTTAACCACTCGTTAACCCTTCACTATGCGTTTCTTACGCATAGATTAACGCGTAAATGTGTAGGAAATAGCGTATTTACCACTATAACTCTAGCTCCAAATTTGACTAAATTATGCCCCATTTAAACTTGATTTCTTTTGTCTCTTAACTCAGACATTTTTCTTGCAACATGCCGTTTTCTGGAAAATTATTCATGATATTGTCCTCAAACTTGGTACACATTATAAGTGTTGTATTGCGCGAATTTAACATAAGTTTAACAACTCTTGCACACAATTTGACATAATTATGCTCCTTTATAGCGTGAAATTGTTTTCCTTAATATGCACATTATTCTTAGGACATGTTATTTTCTTGAAAACTTTTTATGACATTGTCTTCAAACTTGGTACACATTATAAATGTGATGTTTGCAGACTCTACTTTAAGTTACATTACTCTTGCAAATAGGGACAGAGTTATGTCCCTTTTAAACGAAAATTCGCTTTATTTTTCTTGGGACATGCATTTTTCTTGAAAACTTTTCATGATCTTGTCTTCAAACGTGGCCCACATTTTAAGTGTTGTATTGTGAAACTTTTCTTCAAGTGTGACAACTGATGCATTTTTTTTACAGATTTATCCCCCTTTTTAATTTGAAATTTTGCTCCTTAGATAAGACATTCTGCCATTTTCTTGAGAACTATTTATGATATTGTCTTCAAAGTTGGTGCCCAAAATAAATATTATGTTTTAACACTCTATCTCAATTTCAATAACTCTGCACAAAAAATGACAGAATTATTCCACTTTTTAATTTTAATATTTTGGACATGCCATTTTCTTGAAACTACTTATGATATTGACCACAAACTTGAAATTCATTATTTGTGTTATGTTGGTATGCTTTTCTCCAAGTTTCATAACTCTTACACATTTTACAGAGTTGTGTCCCTTTTCAACTTGAAATTTGCAGATTTACAAAGGAAGATGAAGGTCAAATTTTTACTTGCTATTTATGATATTATGTGGGATTTGTGACAGGGCAGTTTGGAGTTAGGGTATCAACCACCTTTAGTGATAGCTCTAGTTGCAATTGACTAATGTTCTCTACAAAGGTTCTATAAACGTTCACTGTTTCCAAAGACGAGTTTACCTGTCACTAGGGTTGAGTGAAGATATGTTGCAGGGGACCGTCACATAAAACTTCGTACGACAAATGTTGTCGTTAGTCAGATTATAAAATTCTCTTGAAAAGACGATTCCAAAGAGATGTCACATGGCATGATTAGATAGAGAAATAAAAAATAAAATGTATTTAAAAGTTTTGACTTACGATCGTTTTTCGTACGAAGTTTTATGACACGGACCCCAGGTATTCAAACGCTACACTGTACACACATTTGTCTGTAATATTACTTTCACCTCACCCCACTTTTTGAATATTCAATTAACTAGCAGTTAACACAAATACGTCACAAAATGGTAAATGGAACCACCAACGTGGAATTATGTACCCCTTGTCACTTTATCTTCTTTCCGGTTAGAATATTCTGATGTGAACCTATTTATACCTTGCTAATGCAATGAACCCTCCCTTTGTGCTTGCTGAAAGATTTCGTTGGACACAATTATACAAGGGCGATCAAAGCACACAATAGTGCTTAACAGCAAACTATTTTATATGAAGTAGCAAATAGTGCAGACTCCGATTAGAGGCCGTGAATAGCGGCATCTCATCAGCGTCTACACTTTTTGTTAATGTCCTAATGTCTATTTTAGTAGACGCCATGCTTGAATTGACTGATATCAAATTAAAATGACACTCCCTTCACCGGGGCAAAACAAATGCATATCACAGAATTGCAGTCGATTGCGAATTTCGGATATAATACAGGAAATGTATACACCGATAATACAGTCAAAACTCGATACTTCGAACTCGCTTTAATCGATCAAACCAGTATTTCGTAAGTTAATTTTTGATAAGTCGATCTCGTTTTAGTCGAACATACCCGTATTTCAAAATTAAAACGTGGCTTAGCCACGTTTTAACGTTGAAATATGGGTATGTTCGAGCTAACGCGAGTTCGTAGAATCGAGTTTTTACTGTAAATTGAAACAAAGCAATTCAGATACTGATACTACAATCATGGTTAAGAAGGACCGTCCTTTTCGGAAATAACATTTTTCTATATCTTTCTGTAAAAGCGGTGCATCTACCTCATTTACTTACGAACTGGATTTACTGATATTCCAAACAATTTAGATCCACATCAGAGCATAAATAACTCGATGCTTCTTGTGGTCAAAGCGAAGTGGGGGGAAAAGAAATTACACGGACGAAAATGGCAAATAAACGCATTTAGTATCGTAGAGAAATGGTGACTGAACATAATAAGATAAACTATAGAAGGGGAGTGACAATCTTAATGCAAGAGTTATGCACCTTGGACAAACCACTTTCACTTGTCAAACCTTTCCATAAATGAAAGTTTTACTTAGTCGTTGGCTATAACTAAGCCAGACACAGGTTCACAACTTTGCATTTCAACAAACACGTGTAAAGTTTTGAGATTCTATTTCTCAAATAGTAAAGCAGTTACGCATGCATAACATTTCCGGACGTACGATTGAGTGGACGGACAAGAGGAAATCTCACATATATAGAGGGACGGCCCATAACACGCCACCATAGCCAGCTTACAGTGGAGAAAACGTTATTCTTTCCCAATAAACGCCTTTACGCTAAAACTATTATTTCTATTGCAAACAGCTTGGAGCCAGATCAGACGCCGGGTAACCCGGCGTCTGATCAGGCTCCAAACTGTTTGCCACCAAGATAAACATGAATTATCAGAATTGTCCAAAAGTTGCACTTTTCTACGTTTTAGTGTTTTGCGTTTGCGTTTCGTTTCGTTTAAACGGGAAAGAATAACGTATTCTCCACTGTAACAACAGACACAACTCCCGCCGCCGCCGCCGCCGTTGTCGTCATCATCATAATCATCGTCAATGAAGTTGTTATATTCTACGATTTATTTAAATGTATGGCGAGAACTTTAAGTTTGAGCTGTAAATGCGGCAAATGTGCATTCTAACGCCGCAATTACAGGACGACCTGTTTATGCGATGCACGTCGCCGCATAGATGAGACGGTCTTGCTTTTGCGTTTAAATTCCAGCGTCACACTGTATATACTAAATGCGATGGCTAAACTCTTATATACTCAACAAAATAATTAAAGGGGCAAATGTATAAGTTCATATATCTTTTTCAAAAATGCAAAAATTTCAAGTTAAAAGAGTGAATGCGTGTTTAGATGCTTTAGAATAAACAAATTAAGAAACAAACGTCACTATGTGCAAAAATGGCCATGGTTGAATGAATTGAAGCGGACAAGTATCAAAAACACGGTTTTTAACGTCCACAGGAATTTTGCACGATGTGTCTGCCTATTCTTCAACGATTAGTTTTATAGCTGTTTTCGTTATATCGAGTGCATGTTTGTATCTTAAGCAAAAATAGATTGCATATTGGTACAAAATTTGAAAACTATGACCCTAAAGACGTCATTTGTCGTTTTCCAACGTCATGTTGCGACGGAGTTTGACGTTAGTAAGGGTGTCGTCGACAGGTTGTGGTAGTTGTACCTGGACACTGGGATGGTTAATTGGAGATCAGGTCAAGGTCGTTTGCAGGTCATATTTGAAGTAAAGGACCGATGTTGTCACTTATGGCATGACGTCAACGGCTCAATTCCCTCGTTTCGCTTAATAGTGTTTATAAACAGACGTGTGGTTACAGGATTGCTGTTCAGATCGTCGGGAATAGACTTCATGCTGCAAACCTATGGGCTAGAAGACCTGTCGTGTGACCGGCCTTGACCCCACACCACCGAAAACGTCATCTAGCGTTTTGCCAGAAATCATGCCATTTGAACGTTTACGTTTTCGCAACGTATTGTGGACTAGTCCGTCAAATTTCATTTTGGATTTAAATGACGACTGCAGACGAATGTAAAGACAGCGAAACGAATGTTTCTTCGACTGTTATGTGGCAGAGCATGACGGACTCAGAAAGGGGCCAGGGCTCCTATGGGTGGGCATATCCTATAACGGTTGCACGGACCTTTACGTCATAAGGAACTGGACTCTGACTAGTGTGGGGTACAGGGACGATACCCTAGACACTATTGCACGCGCTGAAGCTGGAGCTTTGAGTTCAGGCTTCATCCCGACAGACGACAAAGCTCGTCCGAACCGAGCACGCATGGTAGACCAGTACTTGGAACACGAGGGCATAGGGCAGATGGACTGGCCAGCAAGGTCAACACACTTCTGTCACATTGAAGATGCTTAGGACATACGGCAACGCCGGATATCCGGTCGAGATCGTTACCTTAGAGGCTAACAGACATGCTTATTGAAGAATGGCACAGAATGTCCATTGCATACCTCCTTAAGCTAATTCTCCGATTTCCATGTAGATGCAAGGAAGTGATTAATGCACGTGGTGAACACATATGATACTAGCTGTAATTTAAAAGAAGAACCTAAAAGGTGGGGCTCTTGATCAAGTTGTTTGTTACCCCACCCACCTAGTCTGGCACACGGTAATTTTAGGGTGGTTGTGTTTGAAGGGGAACTGCGATATATATTTCTACTTTTCGAAATACAGTTATACTCTACAACAAAGTTAAAATGTAATTTTACATGAAACAGTTAAAAAAATATTGTATGAACTTATTTTTATATATTGGGCCTACCCAATATATTTGCCCCTTTAATTGTTTTGTTGAGTATATTACTGCCTTGCACCGAGTACGCTACATGTAGTTACATACATTTGCAAACACTTTGGAACATCTTCAGACGTCGCGTAACGCGCCGTCTTATCAGTTTCCAAACTGTATGACACTCATTTAAATATTTCTTGAGTCACAATCCTTTAACTTTAAAATTGAGAAATAAAGCAGACTATAATTGTTTCAAATTGATGACGTCATGATAGTGAAGATGTTTAGAAATCATTGACATGCACAGCTTACGAGATGATGAGATATCTTTTCCACGATACCAGGGGAAACCTTTGAACCGTTGCCTAGGCTGAAAGGCTGAGGGTAACAGCATTTAAATGTTAGATGGCAGTTTGCGTGACATTCAAATTGTCAACCATAGAAAAAATAAGAATGTCGCTCTTAAAAGTAAAGAAAGAAAATCGACAAACATTAGCGTTACTTTCCCCTATGTGACATTCTAAAGAATGTCATTTATCAAAAGAATGTCGCATATTCCAGAAAGCAATACCATATAGTGACAGAGTTCAAGAGACATTAGAGTTACTTGCCCCTATGTGACATTCTAAGGAATATCGTATAGCAAAGGAATGTCGCATAGGCTCAGACAGCAATGTTATAAAGAAACAGTGAAGTTTTAAGATAGATGTAAAAAAAATGCAAAATTTTGGTCTATAGCAAATTAACATTGTAACTCAAATCGAGGTGTAAAGATTCTAACTGTTTTCCCTGATATCAAGGGACAATAGTTTTTACTTTTTTTTTTTTTTTTAAAAAACAATCATATAATAATATATTTAACTTTTCTGATGGAGTTTTTTTATATATATATAAAGTCGTATTCATATATGAAAATATATTAATGTATTTTACTTTGCAGACATTAAACCCCTTTAAAATATCAATTCAATTTGTTGATTTAATTGATAGGTTCCATTACCAAAATTACCGTAATCATTTAAACTGGTATGATTGTTAACAATGTTGGTATACCAAACCGGTAAAGTAATGACGTTTATAATTATGACAGATTGAATTAATAATGTTTTGACATATGTTGTATGCATATCAAATGTGTCAATAAAATGAGTTGCCTGCATGTTGAATGTGTCAATGGTTAATTAACTAGCAGATCATATCTGCAAAAAAGGTACTTTATGACAGATTTAGATACAATTTCACTTAGATCCCTGCTTAATCTTATTCAAAAATCAATTTTTGAAACACTTAAACGACTTTAAAGTTGCTTTTTAAACACTTATGTGGAGAATAGCTTCTATTACACACATGCGCCGCAAAAATGATCGACATTCAAAGATACATTTTTCAAAAATTGAAAAAGAAAAGTTAAGGGTCGGAGGGAAAAATAGGGTCGGTCGGGTTGCCGGAAACAGGGGTATTTTTTTGCCTAATGTATAACTATCAAAACCTATTACAATTAGACCTAGGTCTATCTTCTTTATGAATTTTTATTTCACCATATTACACATTTTATAAAAAATATTCATATCATACAAGATACATTTTACACGTGAGATAAATCTCTTTTTCCAGATTCGTCCTCAGCTTCGGGCAATAGTTCAAGAATCTTCCCTGATACCTCGGGAAAATAGTTTTGACTGTTCCCCCAAAATAAGGTGTGTGAAGTTTGCACGACATTCGACAATTCGACATTCGACCTTTCACAAATAAAAGGTCGAACAGCTGTCGAATTTCGACTTTCGACATTTAAGCTTTCACATAATGTAACAAATTTTGCCGATCGACAAGTCAGCTTTGCCATAATGTAGAAATATTGTCGAAATTCGACTTTCGACATTCAACATTTTTAAAACACATTACTTTGTCGAACTGATGTCGAAATTCGACGTTCGACATTTATACAAAGTCGGGAAATTGTCGAACTAGGGTTGACAAAGTAGCGACAAAGTAATGTGTTTAAGAAGTTTTGAATGTCGAACGTCGAATTTCGACAATATTTCGACTTTTTCCCTTACTTGCAGTTTGTCGAACGTCGAAATTCGACCCTAATTCGACAATTTGCCGACTTTGTATAAATGTCGAACGTCGAAATTCGACATCAGTTCGACAAAGTAATGTGTTTAAGAAGTTTTGAATGTCGAACGTCAAATTTCGACAATATTTCGACTTTTCCCTTACTTGCAGTTTGTCGAACGTCGAAATTCAACCCTAGTTCGACAATTTGCCGACTTTGTATAAATGTCGAACGTCGAATTTCGACATCAGTTCGACAAAGTAATGTGTTTAAGAAGAGTTGAATGTCGAACGTCGAATTTCGACAATATTTCGACTTTTCCCTTACTTGCAGTTTGTCGAACGTCGAAATTCAACCCTAGTTCGACAATTTCCCGACTTTGTATAAATGTCGAACGTCGAAATTCGACATCAGTTCGACAAAGTAATGTGTTTCAAAAATGTTGAATGTCGAAAGTCGAATTTCGACAATATTTCTACATTATGGCAAAGTTGACTTGTCGATCGGCAAAATTTGTTACATTATGTGAAAGCTTAAATGTCGAAAGTCGAAATTCGACAGCTGTTCGACCTTTCATTTGTGAAAGGTCGAATGTCGAATTGTCGAATGTCGTGCAAACTTCACACACCTCCCAAAATACATGAATAAAGTGTATACTGTTTTTCTTATATTTCATCATCCAGTGGAAACTATTTCCCTCCATGACGAACTGTTCCATGCGCGAAAACGATGCGCAGACAGTTTAGAATTAGTGTGGTCATTGCAAATATTTGTTGAAGAATCAGGTGTCCTTGTTTATTTTAAGTTGGTTGGTGCCAGACCAAGGTTTAACACATCATTTCATGTTTTGTTATTGATAATACGAATTGGATGTAGATTGGCGTCTTTTCAAAATGACATCTTCTGCCATATTCAGATAAAACTTTAATACATTCTGACATAAATACATGTATACACAATTATATGTTGCTAAGTTCTTGCTTTTACAAGTTTATAATGTCTGTTATTGACATAGAAGACTTCAATGTATGGCAAAGGGATCCCTCTGAGCAGGGTATACACTGTTTGCATAGGACAAGTCAACTCCTCATAGGTACACTGTTTGTTAATGACGGGAATACTTGTCGCTACGGTTGAATGTGTTACAGTGTTCCCCCTCTACAACGACATCCATTGGGAGACACATATTGTGTGCGTTGTTCGGAGGGAATTGTTACAGAGAGGGACAATTAAGACTTGGCTTACATTTGCAAACAGCTTGAATCCTGATCAGACGCCGCGTAACGCGGCGTCTGATCAGGATTCGAGCTGTTTGTCACTGGTCACTATATGTATTCTATCAAAATCTCCACTTATATGTAACTGTGAGAGAAAACAGCAGACGACAATCGTATGCAGACGATAGTGTAGCAATAAAATAGACTTAATTATCCCGTTTAGGGAATTACGGCGAGTGTCGTTGTAAGGAGGAAGTCGTTGTTGCGAGGGCCGTTGTAGAGAGGGAGCGCTGTAACAGTATGCATCTCAGACACAGAATTTCTCACCGACTGGAACCACCAGAGACCTTCCTATCTTGAAATGCGTTTGCGTTTCGTTTGCGTTAAAACGGGAAAGAATAACGTTACATGTACGTAGGACATATGGTACTCAGTATCACATTGTCGTAAACCCATCCCTCCATCCGACTATTATAAGTCTTCAATATATAACTTACTACCGGAACTAAAATGTGTTATTAGTAGTAATGTATTGTGTAAATGTACAGTCGACTGAGCGGTCATTCGGACTGAAAGTAGACTATAACTTGGTATATTTTTATAAGAATTAACTGGTTGAAACAAAGAACCAAAACAATGGAATGCTTGGCAAAGATAAGACATTTTATTACCAACAGAAATCTGTGAGTGACAAAGCAATGACAACACAGAGCCATAATAAGATCTGCCACGGACTGTCATTTCAGATATTGTTTTATTATACCAGTCTTGAAAAAGGTTAAGTAAGCTCTTTGGCAAGCTTAATAACTTCTAAGACAAGTTAAATAAAACGTTATCTCATAAGGCGCCGCGTGCCATATTCTTTTAACACATATGGTCAAGCTTGTGTATAGTGACCAACTTAAGCAAATGCATACATTTAAGTGGTCTTTAAAACAGATAGCTTTTTACTTCAGAATTAACGATATGTAGAAAACAACTTCGGAGCTTTCGGCATTAATTCTGTTCTACATTAAATGGTTTTCCATCGTTTTGCTTTCCTGATGGTGCATTGTTTAGTCAGTAAACACAAGCTTGACTGCTGTATAACTGCAACGCATTTACGTTACATAGTTCTCATAATAGATAATGACGTCACAATTGTCACGAATATAGTTATCCTAAACATTTTAACCCCTTCACTGCCTTACCCCGAGCACAACAGTATTTTTGCAAACAGTTTGGACCCTGATCAGACGCCGCGTTACGCGGCGTCTGATCAGGATCCAAACTGTTTGACACTCATTTCAATATTTCTTAAGTCAAAATACTTAAAAAATGTTTTTTAGAAATAGAAGCAGACGACAATTGTTTAAATTTGATGACGTCATGGCAGTGAAGGGGTTAAAGATTAGGAAATCCGTAACAACGTTATTTTTGTGAAAAATAAATATATAAAAATGACTTGCTCACATGATGAAAACACATAATATAAATATATCTGAAATCCAAAGAAATTATGAACATGGCAACGTTTCAATAAATATACTGCAGAATGGAATTTTCAGTTTAGATGCCAGACAGACAACGTAATTGGTCTCGAAAACGAGTCAATTTGGTTGACATTCACTGAAAAAGCCCACAATTTGTATCATAATACGGCGAGATGATGCTGTGCTATGCAAAATACGTTATTTTCTGCCCAAAACGCGTTTACGCTAAAACTGTCATATTCATTGCAAACAGATTGGAGCCAGATCTGACGCCTGATAATCCGGTGTCTGATCAGGCTTCAAACTGTTTGCCCCTCAGGTAAAAAAGGTTAATCAGAATTTTCAACACCTTGTCATTTTCAACATTTTATTGTTACACGTTTTGCGTTTCGTTTACGTTTAAACAGGACAGTATAACGTTTTCTGCACTGTAATATGTTTTATCCCCCAGAAGCAGTAATATGTCAAAAACACTTGCCTCAATGACAGTGTATTGGTATTAAAACCTAGGGTCTTTGAATGCGGAACTAGCTCCAGAATCTGAAGTTAAAATTCATTGGCATGATATAATTAGATATGGTATAAATAGTCAATGTCAGTGTATACAATATAATGCCAAAGTGTAATATTTTAATGTCGGTGTATAATATGCAAACGTCAGTGTATAAAATGAAATTAATGTAAGAGTATCAAACTTAAAAGCTTATGTAAGTATTGTGTTCTCTAAAGTTTCAACAAGTTTTGTGATATCTAAATTATTCGACAAGAGATTAGGCAATTTAAACATAGAAATGAGCCTTTCCGGGCAACAGATTTTGATTGATAGAAAACCAAATTTGCTCAAATTCGTTATAATTTGAAAGTTAACACAGTGAACCCTAGCAAGGAGCGTATGCCTCATTTAACAAACAGTGTGCCGGTTAAGCCACTTGTCATTTGCAAACAGTGTAGACCTTGGTCAGAGGCCTCGTGTAAGGCTCATGAAGAAGCCCTCTGACCGGGGTCTGAACTGTTTGTCACTTTGCATTATATAGAAAACGAAAACCCTCATTAGTAAAAATTGGGCTAAACGTAATTGGCAAACTTGAATTGACCATTTAATATTTCATGGGTGATTTAGTTAATTGGACAAGCAAAGTGGCACGAACTTTACTCAAAGCTCCGAGTCAAACACGACTTCGTCATGTACTTTCTATGATATCAAGATACCAATCCACGCCATAATTTGGTATTTGTCTTTAAATTGCAGACAAGAATTTTAGCAAATGATATTTTGTCTGCAAAAGGGTTATACCAAGTGGCTAAATTTAGCGGCGAAAGGCTTGAGGGTGTCCGGTTTCGGAGGCTATACGAAAAACAGAGAGCTTGTGAGTTTATTGTTACAGTGTTCCCTCCCTACAACGGCCCTCCAAACAATGACCCCCTCCTTACAACGACCCTTTCCGAAGTTCCCTGAACAGGACTATTATACCTTACGCTTTTACTACTGCAACATCGTTTGCTTAAAATATTCGTCTGCTGTTTTCTCAAAGTTGGAAATTTTGACCGCAACAACTTCCTGACGAGTGACAAACAGCTTGAATCCAGATCAGACGCCGCGTTTCGCGGCGTCTGATCTGGATTAAAGTTGTTTGCAAATATAAGCCTATTCCCCTCCCTATAACGACTCACACTGAATAACGCACACACGTGTTGTCTCCCATTGGATGTCGTTGAAGAGAGGGGGCGCTGTAATATCATTTTACTAAACTTTGAAATGTGATGTGTGCATTGAGTTGTTTAGTGTTTACCCCATATTAAATCAATACTGACAGTAAAAATGTTGATACAGAACTACAGAGAAGAAATTGTTATTCTTTACCGTTTACAACGCAAACGAAACGCAAATGCATTGCAATAAAACATGGAAAAGGTCAAATTTCCGACAATTTTAGCTCTTCCTGTTGATGTGAGTGGCAAACAGTTTGGAGCTTGATCAGACGCCGGGTAACCCGGCGTCTGTTCTGGCTCTAAAATGTTTGCAATTTAACGTAAACGCGTTTATTGGAAAAGAATAACGTTTTCTACACAGTAACATTGTGACATACTGGCCATACTTGGTTTAATGAAATAAAATAAATAGTAAAACATTAATATTTCAGAAGTTCGAAACAAGGCTCGTTTATCAGTGTATAAGACAAACAACAGCTTATAACTCTTCCCTTCATACAACTTAACACGGTACAGAAAAAACTCTCTTTTGCGACCACTAAATTGTTGTTATTAGATTAGTAATACTTTATTGCTCAATTAGTTCACATATTCATACAAGCATCATGAAATTTGTTTAATATAAACAAAAGGATTTGGCCACAAGTTATTGCAACATTACATTCGGCCCTTCCCATTTATTTTACTTTAATAATAGATTTGTTATTGTTGTTATTATCAGGTGTTAAAGGAAAGTGGCGGCACCTGTCTTTTATGGAACCAATTAGCCTTCTGTTTTAGCGGTCATAATAGAGAGGTTTTACTGTACTTTTCTGTAAACTGAAAACGAGTCTTCTTCTGATTTGCAATATATCGATGTTTAACTTTTACAGTACATGTACACATAATGACTGGCATAAATGAAAATTTTGAAACGGTGCAAACTGTGTGTTATCTGACATTTGAAAAGACGCTATTATTTACCAAGAAACGCGTTAATAAATACTAAATAACTGCGTTCATTGTAAATTCTTAATGTATCTGAAATATTTCTGAACAATATCAGCCTTTATTAAACATAAACAGTGATACAGTCATACAGTGGAGAAAACGTTATTCGTTCCCAATAAACGCGTTTACGCTTAAACTATTATTTCCATTGCAAACAGTTTAGAGCCAGATCAGTCGCCGGCTCCAAACTGTTTGCCACTCAGTTTACCAAGAGTCGTCAACATTGTCATTTTACCTATCTTAACGCACTGCGTTTGCGTTTAAACGGGAAAGAATAACGATTTTTTCCACTGTACTTCAAATGTGGCATTGTCCTTATCAGCATAGATAAGGTTAACTCAATCAACCCTAGCAACGAGTATAATTGACTTTTAAAAACTGAAAATTTGAAGAGTCCTTTTTGTCTTGTGCAAACAGTGAAGACCCTAATCTCATGTCTCCTAAATGAGCCCTGTGACCAGGTTCTGCACTGTTCGTCATTTTGTAATTTAGTATGTTAATCAATCCTAAATATGTAAAATATGGAATAGGCTTAACTAGACATTGGTCTTGTCCATGTACAGTCTTAGGGGTGAATGATTCAACAAAAGATGTCCTTTGTACGATCAGTTTGTAAAGTAGATCTAGTACTACTGCTTTGTGTAAAGCAGTACTTAGCTTTTAATCTCAAAATGATTTGAAACAGAGAATAACACAAATACATGTAATCATGCAATGAATCTTATGACACAAGATTTAACCTTTAGCACGTTTGGGCGAATATTAGGGTCCGTCTAAAGACCCAAAACCTTCCCAAACCACTCCAAACCTGCCTAAACCTCTTAAAACAACCAAAACTACTTTAATTCCTTAACATCGAATCAAATTAAGCTTAAAACGGCGAATTTAAGCTAAAATAATGAAAACTTGTTAAATTAAAATTAAATATACGATACTTTTCATTTCATATGGAGCAACTCGTACAAAACTTAAGATACTTCTAGGTATTAACCCATTATCCAATAGCATGTTCATGGTTTTGAAGACAAGTATCCACTTAAACATGTTGAAAGTAAAGAAGAATGCACCATAAAGCGCTATCAGCCTTACTTTCAGCCTGTTTAAGCTACCATCTGCTAGAATATGGAACACATGTTTCTAAAAGTGGTTTTGGGAGGTCTTGACAGGGTTGAGGAGGTTTTGGGTCTTTAGACGAGTTTTGCGAACAGTTTGGATACAGAATAAAGATATGAGTCACTGACAGGGCTGCCATTTCTCCGGATTTTTCCTTAGTTTTTGGATTTTTATCCTAGCAGATCGTACCTTAAAACAGGCTGAAAGTAAAGCAGAATGCGCCTTATGGCGCATTCTGCTTTCCTTTCAACCTGTTTTAAGCAGTCCTGTGTCTTCAAAACAAGAAACAGACTATGGAGTAACGGTCGATTAGTAAAATTGCGTCTGAAAAATTGAAAATTTGAAATCTTAGGATTTTTATGATCAACTAATGGCAGCCCTGCACTGAGAAACTTACCAAACCTTTAACCTGAATCCAAACTGTATGACACTCAGTGTTCAAGGTTATAAAACGCTCGAGTTTAGTCTGAAATCGTTCACAATCATTTGATTGGTCAGATTTGAGCCTCTTTCTCAGATCTGACCAATCAAAATTCTTGAGATTAGAACGACCTCACACTCAACCTAGACGCTTTGTACAGGGCTTGGTGATCAATATTAATCGATATATCTTATAAAATTCTGTGAATTAATGCAAGACGCATTCTGCTGGACGTGCTAAAGGTTACACAGGATTGAAAACAACTCCAATATACAGTATTGCAGACATACTTTATACATCAACATTATCACAGAATCCATGTCGCAATGCATAAGCCATGACAAACGTGACGTCACCAAAAATGAGGTCATGACCAAGATAATGTTTCCATGTTCAATGCCAAATATTTCCAAAGGCATTTCATTGTTCTCATTCACGTTCTCTTAATATTAAAAGGTATGAATAAATAATCAACTGGATGAACACCTTATGATCAGTCAAATTAATCTTTTTTGTGACGTCACTTTTGTCGTTTACAAAACACAACTGCACAATACACGGCAGGTTATATCTAAAACAATCATCAATATTGAAACGAACAATATTTAACAACTGACAGGTAAACACTCATATTGCTTCGTAAAATTACAGATTCTGATTTGTTTATGATTCCAATATACTAATTGGTAATTTTGACATAAATTGTTTCTTGGAGATCATATGTGACAGTGATGAAATAAAGTCGTACAGTGTAGCACACGTTATTCTTTCCCGTTTAAACAAAACTTAACGCTAACGCAGTGCAACAGAATGGAGAACATGAACAATATTCGCACAAGGTCAACGATTAGTTTAAAACAAACAGTTTAAATCCTGATCAATCGCCGGGTTATAGAGCGTCTGATTTGGTTCCAAACTGTTTGCAAAGGACATATGAAAGCAGTTTAGAAAACACATTTATTGGGTAAGAATAGCGTATTCTCCACAGTATGTGACATGACGGCTTGAATAGTTCGCTCGAGTTAGGCATATATTGTATTAGCAAATAATTTGCAATGTTGTTAGAATAAAAACCTTAACCACTTCATGAGGATAGAGGTCAGCAGATGAAGAAATTCAGAAATGCTGCGGCTGATCTGGGGCCAGTTTCACAAAACTTCGTACGACAAATGTCAGATTATAAAAGTCATTTACTATTTATTTCTCCATCTAATCCTATCTTGTGACATCTCTTTGGAATCGTCTTGAAAAGAGATGTCAAAAGACAGGATTAGATAGAGAAATCAGAAATTTAATGTTTTATACAGTTTCGACTTAAGACCGTTTTTGTCGTACGCAGTTTTATGAAACGGACCCTGGGTCATCATTGTTTGCATTGACATACACACATGTACGACACGCTTCAAGTACAGAGATGGGTGAAATCTCTGTGGATTTGCAAATCTTTAATTTGTGCATCAGTCGTGACCAAAGAGACGGAGACAGATGAGTTCATTTCAGGTGCTGTGTCGAGTAAGTTATTCAAAAGGAATGTTCAAAGTGTGTATCCAACCGAATTAAATGACATTGGACAGCATTTTTTGGACGTGGAAGCTCATTATGGAAACCTCTTAAAGCTTATGGGAGTATTCGGGGTATATCATGAGTACTATTGGTATTGGAACAGACGTTATTCTTTCCAATTCAAACGAATACATACCAAATGCTAAACCAAAAATGTAGAAAAAGCGTTTTATAAAGACTCTTTATGATTTTATTTTATCTTAGTCGAAACTGTGCCTTACGTTTGATCTGGTTCTAAATGTAAATAGTTATTAGCGAAGGATTTTTTTGTTTAGTCTGAAGTTATTCTCAAACATTCGATTTGTCAGATTTGAGCCTAGGCTCAAATCTGAACCATCAAATGCTTGAGATCACAGTCAGACTCAATTCAAACGCTTTATAACCTTGAAGACTGA
This sequence comes from Gari tellinella, assembly GCA_922989275.2. NCBI lineage: Eukaryota > Metazoa > Mollusca > Bivalvia > Cardiida > Psammobiidae > Gari > Gari tellinella. The sequence continues at coordinate 28,726,329 of OV277866.1, read as the reverse complement.
TCCTATGCATATAAAGCGTTTGAGATGAGTCCGAATTCTCAAACTTTGGATTAGTCAGATTTGAGTATTTTCCAAGTACCAATGCGGGAAATTCAAATCTTATAATTTGATAGACGAAAATAATTATTTTTCAACAGATTTAATACTACAACCAACTATTATGTCTGACTTTTTCTTTGGATACATCCATTGTTTTCCATGGCAATGGTTTCAATAATAACGTTTTTATGAGGCTATTGTTTTTATGCACTTGTACTGTTAAAGCTTTTCAAGGGGCAGACTTTAATGATCTTTGAAAGACACATGAATATACATTTAACCACAGTACTACATCAAATGGTAAAATAAAAGGGTTGTACTTTAAGTCTTCATAATCATTTTAAATTCATTTAGTTACAGCTTAATACACGTTTGAGTACTAAAATAGCTTTAATGTGCAGTGCTCCCTCTCTATTACGACCCCAAAACAACAAATCCCTCCTTAAAAACGACCCTTGTCGCATCCCTTTAACGGAAGTATTATTTTCAACCTATTCACGGGTGCAATGTCGTCTATTTAAGATTTTTGTCTGCAACTGTTCTAAAATAGAATTTTCTAAAAAAAAATTAAAAATAAGACCAGAGTGTCAAGCAGTTTGGGTCCTGATCAGACGCTGAGTTAGGTTACCTCTCATCATGATCCAAACTGATTGCAAAGGTGATCACTGTGGCACATGTATCCGCTGCTAGAATGCAAAGAGTCACGTGATTTACCTCATAGGGATCTTAAAATAGACTAGATCGGGCACCTAGTGCTAAACTCCCATTGGCAACGGTCATCAAGACGCCATATTGGAAGCTTAAAAGAACACTTCCCAACGACCGAAACATATAATTTTAATTTCATTTAAGTATGAAACTGAACTACATACATCGATTGGCATATAAAACAACAATCAAACGATAATATGCACACAACGATAGTAATTCCTATTCAACTATTTAAAACTCATCGGTTAATTGCAATATTTATGGATAAGTTTTGTTGTCAAAGATGCACCGTCTACGTTGACTGGATAACCTGCACACAAGGTGCCCGTTTCATTAAACTTCGTACGAAAATAACGGTCGTAAGTCAGAACTTAAAAATATATATAATTTCTTATATAATCCTGTATCACGACATCTTTGGAATCGTCTTTTCAAGACAATTCCAAAGAGAGTTTACAAAGCAGGATACGATGGAGAAATAATTAATAATTGAGACATATATAATCTGACTTACAACAATATTTGTCGTACCAAGTTTTATGAAACTGGCCCAAGACCCTTTTTTGCATATTATACATCTTCAAAGATGGCTGCCCGATGACCGTCGCTGATTGGTCTATCGCCAATCTAGTTTATCTAAAGAAACATGTGGTTACTCATACATTTATAAGCGGATGTTCTGTACATGTAATCAGGGCTGCCTTAAATTGACATGAAAAATCCTAAGATTTCAAAATTTGCATTGTTCAAGTGCGATTTAACGAATCGTACCTTTACCCCATAGCCTTTTTCTTGTTTTGTTGACATGCGACCACTCAAAGCAGGCTGTAAGTAAAGCAGAATACGCCTTAGGGCGCATTCTGCTTTACTTTCAGCCTGCTTTAAGGTACCATGAACTGGGAAAAAATCCGGAGATTTAGGAAAAATCCGGAGAAATAGCAGCCCTGTGTAATAAGTACACATAATTATTCTATAAATATACAAACCGTCCACTCCATTAGCTCACCTTCAAATGCACAGATAATGTTTCCGTAGTCGCTACTAGAATAAATGTACACCTTTGTAAGTCTACTTTCAACACAAAGTGTGCACCGTTGATTCTCTATGTGAAATTATAGGCCAAGGTCAAGGTCGGTTATGTACATGTCAGCTTCTAAGCACTTGTATTCACTGCATAAACTTCAAGAAGCTTCTAAATATAGTCCGAAGTATCTTAGCTTTTTGCATGCTAGCGGCGGATATATCTGCCGCAGTGATTATTTTTGCAAACTGTTTGACACTCTGACATTGTTTTGGAAAGAAAAATAGAAAAATCTATCTTTAGAACAATAGCAGACGACAAGTGTTGCAGGCGAGAAAATTACCCAGCATGCAAAGAGTTAAGGCGAACTTATTCGTTCACGACATTTGGATAAGTTCGATATTGATGCTTTTTCAAAGAGGGATCGCTACAAATAGCTTTTACTATAGTTTAGAACGCGGGGTTTCTTTTCTTTCATATATCGAATGATTTCAGACATGTGATTTAATTATGCATTGTTGGTGAAATAGTTCTTGACTCAGACGATGAATAAATAAGTACAATGTAAGTCTGACACCAAATGCATGTAAGCAAGACATGGCACAAGCATGTACAGCGTTTCAGATTAGTCTGAGGTCGTTATCAAGCTTTTAATTGGTCATATTTGAGAATACTCAAATCTGACCAATCAAAAGCTTGAAATCGAGATGTTTTTTCAAACGCTTTATAAGCATAGGCCATGTAAAGCAGCAACTTTCAATTCATAAGAGAGAGAAAAAAAGAGAAATATCTTAAGCGATCATATTTCACCAGGACTAATGTCACATGACCTGCACGCGCATGCCTAGCTCCTTCACATCCTATGATTCGTCTGTCCAACTCAATCTTATCCGCTATTGGCTGCCCACTTTCGCGTATCACTCGTACGTCTGTGATTGGCCACAGTCTTTTGGCACGTGTACACTACGCTATGCTGGTGACTGGTTATAGCAGTTTTTCTCCACTTATAGCACTTTTAACGCACTTTGTATACAAAGTCCCCATATACAATATATGTAAACATGTAACATAACAGCATGTCGCCCCGTGTAAACAGTACTGCTATCAATGTTGCGTTAATTTGTTACGGGTATTTGAACATATTTGTGGTTCGCTTGCCTCATTTGTATTGCATTTAAATTCTACCTACAGTAGAACCCCATTATGACGACCTTTCAAATCCGACAACTGATTTAAAAAGCAGGAAGCAGATTAAAGCAGGATAAAAGTAAAACAGAATATTATTTAGATAGTTTTCTGATTTGCTTTTATTTTACTTTAACCTGTTACCTGCCTTTGTTACGAGAAATGTCTCTTTTTAAATGGTCGTAATAAAGGGATTTTGCTGTACCTTCTCTTCGAATCACGTGATATTAGCATAAGCCGCAAAATGCGTAGAATGCGTCGTGACGTCACAGATATCGAACCATTTCTCAAACCATTTTCCTACATATTTTAGGCTGTTTTTAATATGTTTCTGCTTAGGATGATATAACACATTTTGCCACACATCCTCTCCTTTTATAAAATAGGTTGTATAATCTTTATATGAAAAATAAACTGCATCCAGGTTGGGCTCCAGCGGCTTGCTCCCGTCTGCTGCCGGAAATTCATCGACTGTTTTCGCTACTCTCGTACAACAACCTCGGGTTTCTACGGGTTCTTTCGGATCATAGACATACACCTAAAACAAAAGAAGTTCTATGAATAAGAACAAATATCAATAACTTATCTATAGAGGCACAGAGAGAAATAATACACCCAGAGCTCCAGATATGGGGAGTATTTCAAAAAGTAAAATTGCTATTTCTGGATTAAACCCTATGTTGTCACTACTCATTAGAATCGTCTCTTCTAATGAGTAGTAACGCCATAGGATTTGATTCTGAAATGAGTGCATGGCCATCTGAGTACCAGTGATTTATTATATGTACGATAAAGCCTTTAAACTGGGTTTGAAATCTTTCTCAAGCTTTTGATTGGTCAGATTTGGGTAATTTGTTCGATTCTGACTAATCGAACGCTTGAACACGATTACAGATTCATCTCAAACGCTTTATAAGCATAGATCCTGTGTCTAAGGTTGTAAAGCCTTTGAGTCGAATCTGAGCTCGTTCTCAAGCATTGCTTTGGTAAGATTTGAGCGTTTGCTGAGTATCTTTGAAACTGACAAAATGTACAGTCTAGCCCCAATAGCTCGAACGCGCGTAAGTCAAACTTGTCTACATTTCTTCGTTTAACAACTTTGACAACTCGAACCAAATTCTGCCCATTTGTTTGCAAAGAAAGTACTTCAGTGCTCCGTCTCTACAACGACACCCAATGAAAAACACGATTATGTGTGTTGTTTGGAGGATGTCGTTATTGGGAGGAAAATTAAGAACCGTCTTACAGTTGCAAACAGCTTGAATCAAGATCAGACGCCACGTAACGTGGCGTCTGCTCTGGATTCAATGTGTTTGTCACTAGTCATTATATTTATTCTACAAAAATGTCTACTTAAATGTTACTGTAAGAAAATCAGCAGACGACAAACTTAAACAGACGATATTGCAGCAGTAAAGAGTTAGACATAAGTGTCCTGTTTAGGGAACAGCGGCAATGGTTGTTGTAAGGAGGGAGTCGTTGTTGGGAGGGCCATTGTATGGAGGGAACACTATAGTTATTGTTTTATTAGCATACAAGCGAGTATTGGGAACAAATGAAGTAGGTTGGTGTAATTGACTGACCAGATCATCCTTGAAAAAGTACAGGTTCTTGTCTCTGACGTCAAAGAATGCCGAGTCTATATGGTCTGGTACGGCCACGCTGTTAGGGTCATCTTCCTTTGGTCCAAACACGTCTTTGATCTTCTTTGGCCAGCCTTCATACATCTCGTCTTTGTCGTTATTGTATTTGAACACTTCGTCATCTGAAATAAAACGTCAAGAGTTTTTGATACAGTGGAGAAAACGTTATTCTTTCCAAATAAACACGTGTACGCTAAAACTGTTATTTCCATTGCAAATAGTTTGAAGCCAGATCAGACGCCGGTTAACCCGGCGTCTGATCAGGCTCCAAACTGTTTGCCACTCAGCTAAAAATGGTTAATCAGAATTGTCAACAACTTGTCATTTTCTATATTTTATTGTAACGCGTTTGAAAGCGAAATAATTAATCTAAATAAAAACCCCCAAAAAACCCAACTTGAGATTAGGTAAGTTTTTAGAAAATATTCTACCGATCATATTTGTATGCCATATTCACGATTATATCAAAATTCGCCTATAGATGAGGATTTCCTATTTTCAATTGCAAAATTAATGCTACTACTGGTTTTCAGTCTTTTTCAGAACTGTTATACAGAAATATCTCACATTTGTAAAAAATACAAACGGCTTTGATCCCGACCAGACCTCGCGTGACTATGTGTCTAACTTGAATCAAAACTGTTTGCCTGCTACATGTTGCCACGCGTATTGAACCTACAGGTAGTATATAGGCGGGAAATATTGCTATAAGATGAAATCTCGCTCGTGATTAACATCTCTGTTTCACATGATGTTTTGGTAAACCACAACACATAGCAGATGTTATCAAACTATAACTCATCGTATTTGATAACCAGAGCATAGCGGGATTTCATATTTTATTTAACCCCTTCACTGCAGTGTTATCGCCTACTTAAAATTTACCGTCTCAAATTATTTCTCAAACAATAAAAAATAGTGAATTTGACAGATTTTAAAGTTGATACGAGTGTCAAACAAGTTTGGATCCTGATCAGACGCCGAATTACTCGGCGTCTGATCAGGATTCAAACGGTTTGTAAATAGTAGTGCAATAATATTGTGAGGGTAGGGGTTAAAACGATAGAGCTTATCAATTTAAATCACAAAGTGCATCGTATACGAGTGTTATGTTTCGCGGGCCAGGGGCGTTGTTGGTGATTCAACACTAAAATAAATCTTGCCTAATGAGACAGTTATGAATTTAGCACCATTTCACGGCCTGAAAACCTCTGACTATCGTAAATTATGCAATCCGCGCACTAGTTACAGATGGGGCTAGGAAAACCTATGATTGCTGGTTTAGTTTTAACATGAACAAGAACCCTAGAATTGGGAATCAAAGTAGATAACTAATAATCTAACTAATAATCTAATACAACTTTCAACTTATCATCAATCCATATTCGGAAGTTGATATTAGTGTAACTAGTATTTTATTTAAAAAAAAGATACAATCATGTCTGACAATACATACAATTTCATACAAAATTATTAGGATAAGAAAACAAGTTTGGTTCAAGTTTGTATAAATTTTTCTCCTTTGAGACCCTTGTTCTCAAGCGAACAACGATCACGAATATCCTTGTCTCCAACATATGTGAGATCAATATGATGACGTCACTATAACGTCACTATTTATAACGGCGTTTTGACGTCACCGGGGTTCCAAAAAGTATATTGCTTTACAAAAAATAGCTTAAAATCGTTGGTTATGTGAGAAAAAGAATTTGTCACTCGTCGATGTTTAAGACAAGTTGATCTCAAACTCGTCTAGAATAGAAAAGTTATTAAGCTCGCCAAGGCTCGCTTAATAACATTTCAATCCTAGACTCGTTTGAGATCAGCTTGTCTTAAACATCGACTCATGACAGATCCGTATATTTCCATATTCTAGGCATTACGTTTCTGTTTTGTTTCGTTTAGTAGAAAAGTCTTCCACGCGGTAGAACACGTTTAACCCTTTCATGATCAAAATATTCGGGAGATATTTTACCCCTTCACCGCTCTATTGTCGTCTGCTTCAGTATTGTTGTCTGCAAGACACGTTTCAAAGAATGATTTAAGTTTGAATGACTAAACAAATATCGATAAGCGGCGTCTGATCAGGACCCAAAAAACTGTTTGCAAACGCGCTTTAAGGCGTCATTGAAAGTGAAAGGGTTATATAAGAGATTAAATATTTTACTGTGCAAGCTAAAATAATTAACACTGACAAGTGGATACACCTACAAACATAAACTGCTTCAACTACAAGATTAATTTGTACCTTAAGTGAACTTTAAAATGAAAAAAATAAAAAGAAGTAAAAAATGCACGTCACATTAAATTGAAGAAGCATCACTTAATGTTTCATTTTTTTTTTGCAAGCTATGACAGGTAAACAATAAATATGTTGACCTTCAAAATGAGTCAAACTCGTGTCAAGCGGCAATTCTTTAAACAGGCATGCGACATTCTACAGAAAGGTGACTGTTTAATGAAGAACATAGGTGAAGCAGAAAGCTCCTTAAGGAGTTTTCTGCTTGACCTATGTTCTGCACAAACTATCACATATTCTACAGAATACTATTGCATGTGAGAAGACGTTATTCTTTCCCCATATACAATGGAGAATCTGTTATTCTTTCCCGTTTAAACGCAAACGTACGCAAACGCAAAACACTAAAACGTAGAAAAGAACAACTTTTGGACAATTCTGATAACTCTTGTTTATCTTGGTGGCAAACAGTTTGGAGCCTGATCAGACGCCGGATTACCCGGCGTCTGATCTGGCTCCAAACTGTTTGCACTGCAAATAATAGTTTTAGCGTAAACGCGTTTATTGGGAAAGAATAACAGATTCTCCACTGCATATATACGTTTACGCTAAAACTATAATTTCAATTGCAAACAGTTTGGGTTACCCGGCGTCTGATCAGGCTAAAAACTGTTTGCCACTCAGATTAAAATAAATAGTCAAAAATATCGAAAATTTGTTATATTGTCCGTTTTATTGCAGAGCGTTTGCGTTTCGTTTGCGTTTAAACTGGAAAGACTAACGTTTTCTTCTCTAGTTACATGATACAGTTTTCTCTCCCTACGACGACTCCCGCCGTACAACGAATATTGTCGCAGTTCCCTAAACAGGAAAATTTAAAGTTGTCGTCTGCTGTGTTTCTAAAAGTTACATAATGGACATTTTGACAAAAAACGTAATGACGAGTGACAAACAGCTTGTGTCCATATCAGACGCCGCGTTACGCGTATGTAAGCCTATTTCGTTCCATATAACGACTCCCTCCGAACAACGCACATACTTTTTGTGTTCCATTGAGTGTCGTTGTATAGAGGGAGCACTCTTGTGTTTGTGACGACTTAACACAACCTGACTGTACACAGGGTAAAAAGTGCATGTCTTTATTTTAGTGCACAGTAAAATCTGTCCTGACCAGACATTGAAATCTGACAAGCGAAAAACAAAAACATGGACAAGGTGAAAGATGTACGACATTTTAGAGCCACACACGCATTAGTTGAGTCGATGTCGACCGGATATGAAATATGGTGCCCCATGAAGTCACAACACGCCTACGCTATTCTGAAAATTTGACACCGCCATTGAAATTACAAAAAATAGGACAGCAGTTCAGGGGTCAAACGGTAATTAATCATAATTCTTAAATACAGCGCTCCCTCCCTACAACGACCCTCCCAACAACGACTCCCTCCTTACAACGACCCTAGCCGCTGTTCTCTAAACAGGACAATTCTGTCTAACTCTGTAACTAGTGTAATATCGTCTGCTTAGAGTTGTCGTCTGCTGTTTTTCTAAAAGATATAAAATGGACATTTTGACAGAAAAAAATCTGAATGACCAGTGACCATATCAGACGCCGCGTCACGCCAAGAGGTTGTTGTTTGATTTAAACAAACTTTTAAAGACCAAACAATATCGTTCAACCTTTTTGCCTTCAATGGTCAGCTTAGGGCTGCCCATTTCGCCGGTCTTTTTCGAAATCTTCGGATTTTTATCCTAGCAGATGACAGCTTTAAGCAGATTGAAAGTAGGTACATGTCTTCAAAACTAGAAAAAGACTAAAGGGTAAAGGTACGGTTGGTATAATCTCGTTCGCAACATTGAAAATCTTGTCAGGATCGAAACTGTTTGACACTCTGACCAGGCTGTTTTGAAAAGAAATTTTGAAGATTCTATTTTTAGAACAGTAGCAGACGAAATTTGCTGCAGACGAAAAAAATACCCAGCATGCAAAGAGTTCAAGCAGAAGATATTTTGGCGGGAACAGGCCTAAGTGTCACTAGAGATTTTGACATAAGTTGTATATGATGGCCCACTTGTCACCAGTATCACATTAACCCCCTCACTGCCGTGACGTCTTCAATTTTAAACAATTGTCGTCTGCTTTTGTTTCTTGAATTTTAATTTTTGCTATTTTGACTGAAGAAATATTAAAATGAGTGTCAAACAGTTTGGATCCTGATCAGACGCCGCGTAACGCGGCGTCTGATCAGGATCCAAACCATTTGCAAAAAACTGTTGTGCTCGGGGTAAGGCAGTGAAGGGGTTAACATCATAATACCTCCCCCACACAAAACATTAACCCTTACTATGTTTAATTACCGTCTGCTTTTACCGTCTGCTTTAACAATGTCGTCTGGTACAATTTCAAAAGTAAATTTTTTATGCATTTTAACTAATCAAACATCAGTGTGTGAGGTAAAACAATTTGGAACCTGATCAGACGCTGAGAAAAGAATCTCGGTGTCTGCATGAACTGGATCCAAAATGTCTGCAAATGCACGTCAATTCGAGTTAAGCGTGATAAGAGTTAAGAAAAGTTGAGAGACTCAGAAAACGTGAGTGAGAATTAATGGCATCGCACTCAGATAAAAGTAAATAATACATTTATATATAACATAAGTAACTCGGTCACACACTTATATAAATATACCAACTTTACCCTTTAACATATATAACAGCATCTGCTAGAATATCTTTGTCGTCTGCAAGTTTATGCAAAATTAAAAATATTGAAGTTTTCACTGAAATAATATTCAGTTCTATAGAGTTTGAATCCTGGTCAGCTGCCGCGGTACTCGACGTCTGGCTCCAAGGTTATAAAACTTTTGTGTTGAGTCTAAAGTCTAAAGTCGTTCTCAAGCATTTGATTGGTCAGATTTGAGCCTAGCCTCAAATCTGACCAATCAAATGCTTGAGAACAAACTCAAACTAAAACGCTGAATAACCTTGGACCATGGCCTGTATCAAAACAGTTTGTAAAATTGACGTAAGTCAATATGGCGGTTAAAGAATTAAAAGGAATCAACATTTTTCCCATCGCATACGAGTCTGTTAACTCTTTAGACCCGAAGTTTCTAAAACAATTCAACCAATCAGAATTGATCAGAAATCTAGGTCAATGCCCACTTGCTTGAAATGCAATACTCTCATTGGTCAATAGGCCGAAATAGTCTAGACTGGTTTTGTTTCTTTCACATTTAAATTGGATTGAAAACCTTGTAAAAACGATAAGATACAGCCTAAAAAATTGCTGTTACTACATGTATGTCATCATTTCTGATTTTAGCGTGCGGGAAATCCTGTTTATAAAATGAAACCAACCAAACCGTTGATATAGACATGTTTATACAATGAATACTGTACCCAAAACAATCCAACCTGCAACAGATGCATCTTTTAAAGTCATTCCTTGTTATTTCTGTAAAGTTATTTGCGCAGAATTGTGCTTTTCGTACAGCTTCTCTTTGCATGCTGATCGCGACTTTGTTAGAAGTAGAAAATAATTTGAATCCAGATCAGACACGCATTCTGCCATCTTTTTAGGGCTACTCAACCCACTTGTGCCCACGATCCCATATATGGGACATAGGCAAACAGCATAGACTCTGATCAGACGCCGCATTATGCGGCGTCTGATCAGAGTCTACACTGTTTGCTGATAGGAATTTCAATATTAAACAAAATCAAAATAAAATTTTGACCAGGCATCCCTTTATCCAATATATAAACATGGAAGAATCCACTGGGGAAAATGGGTTAAAAAACATAAGTATTTCATGTATTATGACGAAAAGTTCAAAGCAGACGATGTTACGCGAGGAGAACGATTAAAGGTAAAGTGTAAAACTTTTTCCTTGTAGTTCTTTCATACAGACACCTGTTAGACAAACTGTTTTATGTGTGCCTGCCTGACATTATCCAAGATAAAAAGCCTCGCTGAATTATCAGAAGTTACTCATAGACAAAAACTATCGAGCGAGGTAATTAATAAGCATTATAGGCAACAGGGCGATCATTACCTCCCTTAGTATATATACTACAGAAAACGACTGAAGCACAATTGCCTTAATGAATCCATTGATTTTAAATCAAACTTATTCAGTAATCATTTGTACCATATTCTGTTTTAAGTGGTAAAGAATGTGCCCACTTAAAACTGGCTAATAGTATAACAAAACAGAAATTTCCTATAGGAAGCCTAAATATAAGTACAGTCGAACTTCGATATCTCAAACTCAGTTAAGTCGAATATACCTGTATTTCAAAGTTAAAACGTGGCTGAGCCACGTTTTAACTTTGAAATACGGGTATGTTCGATAAAACCGAGCATGAAATAATGAAGTTCATGTGTTGACATATCGGATAGTTCGAGTTAGGCGAGTTCGAGATATCGAAGTTCGACTGTAGTCACATGCCATGATGTACAATGTATGAACAGCTTCCCATGATCAAAACATGGTAGGCGCATGAACAAAAGTTTTATGAGTAATAGATCAAGGCGTTATTTCACCCTTCTCCTATATAGCTTGTTTCTAGTTAGGTGGCCATTTAAAGTACATTTACATGTAGGTTGAATGTAAAGCAGAATGCGCCTTAACCCATTACACTATAGCTAGTGTCTAGTTTTGAAAATAGTAGACCACTTAAAGCAGGCTGAAAGTAAAGCAGAATGCGCCTTAAGGCGCATCCTGCTTTACTTTTAGCCTTCTTTAAGCTACCACATACTAAGATATAAAAAAATTCTTACGGTAAATATTCATGACTTTATAAAGTGGAACTATTTTCTTCAGTTGAGGAATAAATTTTAGGCGTAAAAATGCGTATTTATGGGGTAATGAGTTAAAGATATGAAACATATTTCTTATGTTGCATATTCATGACTGTATAATGTGGAACTATTTTCTTTAACTGAGGATTAAGTTTATAGGGTAAAAATACTTTCTATAGAGTAAAGGGTTACAGTGATATTTAATTAAAACGTTTTTATGAAGGAAATGTTATCAAAAATAGACGAGAAAGCGGACACAATGAAGATAATGATGACGATGATGATTATACCTGTGATCAACTTAATACGAGACGCCTACAACTACAGTGGAGAAAACGTTATTCTTTCACAATAAACGCGTTAACGATAAAACTAATATCTCCACTGCAACCAGTTTGGAGCCAGATCAGACGCCGGGTAACGTTTTCTCCATTGCATTACGAATGAAAATGTTTTATTGCTTTCATATATTTTCAAAATAAAACAGTCTCTTGTTTGCAATTGTTAACCAATTTCCCTCCCTATAACGACTCCCTCCGAACAACGCACACAGTCTTTGTCTCCCACTCGGTGTCGTTGTAGAGAGGGAGCGCTGTAGTTGGCAAATGTTGAAGACTTATTTTACTCTCTGAGTGTCAGACCGTTCTGAGCCTGGGTAGATTCAATCGGGATCTAATCTGGACCCAAACTAGTAAAATGGGTATTTATTCCAGGTATGTCCAGGTGTCCTTTCAAACACGTGTTTAGCATCACTCAAAGACGAGCTGCAATGACGTCACCATTTTAAACAACTTTCGTCTGCTTTTGTCTCAAATTTAAAGTTTAGGTATTTTGTTTAAGGAAATAATAAAATAAATGTCAAAAAGTTTTGATCCGCGTTAAACGGTGTCTGAAATGCAGGACACAAGAGAAAGCAGCTCATATAGGAGCATTTTGCTTTTCTTTTTGTCCTACATGCGACACTCAGGGGGTTTAGAGAGTTTGACTTTTAACACATTCAACCCTAGCGACGAGTGAACAGCAACAAACATTATTGTAAAAGGAGGGAATCGTTGTTCAGAAGACTGTTGTAGGGAGGAGGCACTACATTCTGGTATGAGGAAAACTGTTACAGCGTTCCCTCTCTACAAAGACATCAACTTGGAGACAAAAACGAGTGCGTTGTTCGGAGGGAGTCGTTATAGAGACGGAAATTAGCTTACATTTGCAAACAGCTTGAATCCATATCAGACGCCGCGTAACGCGGCGTCTCATCTGGATTCAAGCTATGAAGTTTTTTTCTGTCAAAATGTCCATTATGTAACTTTGAGTAAAACAACAGACGACAATTTTAAGCAGACGAAATTGCAGCCATGAAGAGGTTGGACATAAATGCCTTGTTTGGGGAACAACGGCAAGGAACGTTGTAAGGAGGGAATCGTTGTTGGGAGGGACGTTGAAGAGAGGGAGCATTGTACAAGCATTTAACAGTAAATTACCTTTAAAGAAATATGCGTCATCTACTACGGTCTGTCCGTTGAAGAAGAACACGTGTGCATAGCCATCAGGTTCATTGGGAATCCCAGCCCACTCCCTCTTGATGTATAAGGGGTCCCCATATCTCGTTCGGTTCGCGTGATTCTCGTACATCCAGTAATGGTTACCCCGGAAGAAGTATGTGTTGTAGATGAACTGTCCGTTTTCGCCCTTTCTCAACCAATCAAACACAGTGTTAAAACGGCCCTTGCAGACACCTGTTACCATAAACATAAAGCATGTGTTAATTTTCAATGATATAAAACAAAAAGAACATATATATTTATTCAGTTAAAAAGCAAACGCTGTATACAAACATGCAGGTTTCACAGTATACTTGCTATATCTTCTACAGTGGAGAAAATGTTATTCTTTCCCGTTTAAACGCAAACGTACGCAAACGCAAAACACTAAAACGTAGAAAAGTACACCTTTTGGACAATTCTGATAATTCATGTTTATCTTGGTGGTAAACAGTTTGGAGCCTGATCAGACGTCTGATCTGGCTCCAAACTGTTTGCATTGCAAATAATAGTTTTAGCGTAAACGCGTTTATTGGGAAAGAACAACGTTTTCTCTACTGTAAGATGCATCTCCAATACTATATACATTTCAGTGTTTAATGGGGTTTGACCAATATCGGTACACTATGCACATCGTTCGGCTATTCTCGTCAACTGACGACCTTTAACAAACCATGGTTTACCGCTGTTCGGAACAGGTCGGCAGTTTACGAGAATGGTCGATCTCTCTCGTAGAGTTCCAATATTGACCGACATTGGCCCAATTTCATTTTAGGGCTAACTATAAGGGATCCTGGACGTTAAGAAAGATTACTGATTCAAGCAGGGTGACAGTAGAGCATCAATGCGCTGCTTTAACTATCACATTTGCTTAATATTATATTAGTTATAATGCTCCATCGCATATTAACCCTTAGCCCGCCAAATAAATTGTCGTCTGCTATATTTCTCGCCTGCTTCAAGTTTCAAAGTGCTTCAAAGTTGCTCAAAATTGCTGAAAATGTTGTCTGAGTTTCCAACAGCTTTGATCCAGATGAGACGCCGAGTTACTCGGCGTCTCATCCGGATCCAAGCTGTTTGCATATGGAGATATAGTCGTGAGTGGCAGGCTAAGGGTTTATAGTATCTAAGGATTTTATACGTGGTAACACTGGTTATAAAATAGACCCCACATTTGGTAACTTATAAGTTAGATACGTTGAGCTAAGATGGAAGACCAAACGTTACCACAACATTACTACATATACGTCTGATCAGGCTCCAAACCGTTTGTCACTCAGATTAACATTAATTGTAAGAAACATCTATAAACACGGACATTTTCTACGTTTTAGTGTTTTGCGTTTGCGTTTTAACGGGAAAGAATAACGTATTCTCCACCGCTTCTGCAGCTGTACAACTCTACTGAACCTTTGATGACAACAAACTATTTGCTTCAAGGTACTATTAAACACAGATTCGTCTCTTCATAGCTATTGTTGTTGCCACGCATGCGCACTTACCGCATACTCTGTTAATACGTTTGCACCGAACTTGCAAGGAATGCATTTTGGTAAATCATTTGCGTGCGGGTTATTTCGAATATGAAGGGTAAAATTCTTTGTAGTTATTCCGACATAACCACTGGGGCTTTTCAAAACAAACTACCTGATTTTTTACCGCCGTGGAATGAGTGCTGATATTTTACAAACAGACAAAAACCGTACACCGCGAGACCTCACGAGACTTTGTGTGCAAGGTTTGACAAAACTTTGCAACAGACAATCAAGCCTGAAATGCAGTCGGTGCAGGGCTGCAATTTCTCCGGTTTTTTCGAAGTTTTCGTACTTTTTTCCTAGCAGATGGTAGCTGAAAGTAAAGCAGAATGCGCCTTAAGGCGCGTTCTGTTTTACTTTCAACTTGCTTTAAGTAATCGCAAAAAATAGAAAATTTGGAAATCTTAGTATTTTTCATGATCAACATATGGCATGTCCCGTCAATGTTGTCCTAGATCATTGTCCCCTAGTGACGCGTACAGTTCTCCCTTCCTACAGCGACCCTCCCAACAATGATTCCCTCCTGACAACAATGATTCCCACTGTTCCCCAAACAAGAAAACTACAGTGGAGAATCTGTTATTCTTTCCCAATAAACGCTTTTACGCTAAAACTATTATTTGCAGTGCAAACAGTTTGGAGCCAGATCAGACGCCGGGTAACAGTTTGGAGCCAGATCAGACGCCGGGTAACCCGGCGTCTGATCAGGCTCCAAACTGTTTGCCACTAAGATAAACATGAAATATCAGAATTGTCCAAAAGTTGTTCTTTTCTACGTTTAAGTACTTTTCGTTTACATACGTTTGCGTTTAAACGGGAAAGAATAACAGATTCTCCACTGTATGTATAATATTTACTCTACATCAGTATGTTGTGCAAATTGTCGCCCGCTGTTTTTCTCAAAGCTATATTTTATTGGACATTTTGACAGAAAGGAATATAATGAAGAGGTTTTACTGAAGTAATACCTGCGCTTCAAGAGTTCTCTTCTACTTTAAATGATAACACAATTATGCGTGTAACGTTTTCATTCGCTGCACATCTTTTTTAAATCGAAGATGTTATAATTATATCTAGTTTAGAAAAGTTTGAACTCTTGTATATAAACATTTGGTTTAGAAATATGTTAAATTGACAGAAGGTTTTAATTATTTAATAAAACATACGTGTGTGTTTATCTGTAATCTTAAACTGTCTTACTATTATCGTTTTAATAAACCTGTTTCTTTCAGTTTGCATCCTGATCACAGACAACTATTTAGCCTGATACAGAGGAGAAGACATTGTTCTTTCATATTAATGCGTTTTTGCTAAATCAATTTCAGTGCTCGCTCTCTACAACGACATCCAATGGGATACAAAAAGTGTGTTCGTTGTTCGAAGGGAGTCGTTATAGGGAGGGACATTGGCTTACACTTGCAAACAGCTTTACTCTGAAATGGTCAAATATGTGTTTTTTTTTTTTTAGAAAAACAGCAGACAACAATTTTAAGCAGGCGATATTGCAGTCATGAATAGGTTGGACGTAATTGTTATGTCTAGGGAGCTGCGACAAGGGTCGTTGTAAGGAGGGATTCGTTGTTTGGAGGGCCGTTGTAGGGAGTGATCGCTGTATTTCCATTGGAAACATAAGTTGTAGGCAGATCTGGCAGCAGATATGTCGACGTCAGAGCAGACTCCTGAGATTAAAATTAATCCGACGTTTAATTATTTCAATAACTTGTCATTGTCTACATTTCATTGCAAATGTGTTTGCCTTTTGCTTGCTTTAACTCATTTGTGCCCATGATCCCAGTGGTAAATACGCTATTCCTACCTATTTACGCGTTAATCTATGCGTAAGAAACGCATAGTGAACGGTTAACGCCTAACGATTTAAACGCTTAAACACGTTAATAAACGATTATACCAATGCAGTCTCGGCTAAGGGGTCCGTCGGCTAAGTGATGACCCTTTCATCCGGGCTCTTATAAACGAGTAAAGAAACGGTTAGGAAACGCGTTTAACGAAACGGATAATAAACGCGTAAGAAACGCGTAATGTGGGTAGGAATAGCGTATTTACCACTATGGGACATAGGCAAACAGTGTAGACTCTGATCAGGCGCCGTATAAAAAATGAACAAAATGAAAATGATTTTTTGACCAGGCATCCCTTTGATAAAAAATGGACTAATCCAATATATAAACATGGACTAATCCACTGGAATAACGACTTCTCAATGGTTAAGACTAAGGCAGTTCAAAGCGAAACACGTCCCAAAACTGCGAAACAGGAGACGACATAGAAAGCGAAAGACAATCTTGTTGCACGATGCACTACAAAGGGGTTTATGGGTTCGCGCACATGAGGGATACGATTTTAATGACATATAGACTTCAATTAACCCCTTTCACTATCAGGATGAAGTCTACTCATAATATTGTCATCAGTTCTTATGTCGAAAAATTAAGGTTATACGCATTTTAAAAGAAGAAACGACGTGTGCGTGAGTGTCAAACAGTTTAGATCTAGATCAGACGCCGAGTTACTCGGCGTATGATCTGGATCTAGACTGTTTGCATTTGACTTTAGCCTGGCGGTGTCGGTGAAGGGGGTAGCATGCAGTTTAGTGCAACACAGGTGTTATTCCGCAACACCCAATGTCAAGGATATGCATGGAAAACTATAATGTATCGGTAATGATGGCCAAAATTAGAAATAAGACAGGACTACACAGCCTATGTCTGCCTTTGATGTCATGATTGATGTCACGAACCACAGCTAAAATATATCGTTTGTCTCATTCATATTTTGGCACAGTAAAACCTGTGTTCAGCGACCATTGCATTAAGCACCGAACCGCCCATTTAAATACAGGTTACAATACTGGTCACAGTTAAATGCAGTACAATGGCAAAGCAGAAAGCTTCTAAAGAAGCACCGAAATGTCGCCCGTCTTAAGAGAGAGTTACGTTTGTTCAAAGTATGGTCATTTAATACAAAGTTGATTGTAATTTGCATGGATGACCAATCACCAATGAGGTTGCTAAGTGTAATATATCTTTATAAACCTATAAACAGCAAAGTGAGGTCGTTTTCACAGATGTTGAAATGATGCATGTTGATAAAAACAATATAAGTAGTTCAAGGTGTCCCTAATACAGTGGAGAAAAACGTTATTCTCTCTCGTTTAAACGCAAACGAAACGCAAACGCATAGTACTAACATTTAGAAAAGGACAACGCTTTTGCCAATTCTAATTATTCATTTTAATCTGAGAGGCAAACAGTTTGGAGCATGATCAGACGCCGGGTTAGCCGGCGTCTGATCAGGCTCCAAACTGTTTGCATTGGAAATAATAGTTTGTGCGTAAACGTGTTCATTTGAAAAGAATAACGTATTCTCCACTGTAACTGTTTACCAAAAACTTAAGGGACATGAGTGATTCACTCATACAAATGTCTTACCATAAACTTGCTGAACAGCTTTCCTGTCTTCCCAGCCTAGCTCGAACTCGGGCCCGGAATTCTCCTTCTTGTAAATGGCGTACATTATAGAATACTTCTTGTTGGTATGCATTAAGCCTAACACGTGACCAATCTCGTGCACGGCGACCCGCAACAGGTAGATGCCCTCAGAGGTCGCTGAACGCATGGACTTGAAATACTCATCGTCGTCAAAATGCATGTTTCCGGTGGAAAAGGAATGCGCTATTTCGCCGCCGTGGCCGTCGAAGACACGTTTACAGTTCTGGTGGGCACCTGTAGGAGAAAAACTTGACATTAAAAAGTCAACCACCGCTAGACATATTACTACATGTATGAGTCTCTATAACTCGTTTAAACCATTTCTCTATAGCCTGTGTCTAGTTATTAAGATGGGAGAGCACTCGAAGCAGGTTGAAAGTAAAGCAGAATGCGCCTGAAGGCGCATTCTGCTTTACTTTCACCCTGTTTCACGATATATTCTGCTGTAATATATATATATATAAAAATCATTATTGCCCATACTCATAACTATAATACTATAAAGTTGAACTTCTTTCTTGAAAGGAGATTATATATGTAAAGCGTAAAAATGCGCATTTATGGGTAATGGATCAACTCATTAACTCGTACACCCCTGGTATTCTAAATGAACAATCAAAGTTTCCAATTAAGTCTAATCCATTTATGACTCTTTAGCGTCTCCGGGTATACATAACACTGTTCTCATAGGACACTGGTACACTGTTAATACATGACGAGTATACTCGTCGCTAGGGGTCGATGGGTTAATATGCCTCTTTACGTCTCTAACTCAGTTCTACACTAACAAAAGTAACCACCTTCTAGATAGTCCTGAATATAACACACAGAAGGCATGGCTAATAACTTTCCAAATGGTAGAATAAAACAGACTGAAGATAAAGCAGAACGCTCATGAAGGAGCATTCTGCTTTACATTCACCATGCTTTATGTGGTCACATGTCTACAAAACTATAAACAGGCCATGGGATAAAATATTTACTCGTCCATCTTTGAAACTTAAACTTTACAAATCGGGTTTTCCTTTAAGTGTAGGCCATGCTTCACTATTTTGGGGGTTTACAATATGCCAGTGCATGGTCTGCCCTTCTAACTACAGCGCTCCCTCTCTACAACGACATCCAATGGGAGACAAACATTATGTGCGTTGTTCGGAATGAGTCGTTTTAGGGAGGGAAATTGGCTTACATTTTCAAACAGCTTTTTTCCAAACCAGACGCCTCATAACGCGGCGTCTGATCTGGATTCAAGCTGTGTGTCACTCCTCATTAAGTTTTTTCCGTCAAAATGTTCATTATGTTAAACAGCAGACGACACCTTTAAGCAGACGACATTGGAGTAGTACATGTAAAAGCGTAAGACATAAATGTCCTATTCAGGGAACTACGGCAAGGGTCGTTGTAAGGAGTGAGTCGTTGTTGGGAGGGCCGTTGTAGAGAGGGAGCACTGTATATAGAATTATTTGAATCCTGAGCAGACGTCGACTTACACGGTGTCTGATATTGACCCAATCTGTTTGACACTCGTATTTAGGTCTAATCAACGAGATTTAAATCTTAAGTTCGAAAAAATACCAGGGATATGCTGACGACATTTTTTAAACAGACGATAAATAAGGCAGACCAAGGGTAAAGTAGGGGAAGATGCCCCCCCCCCCCCCCCACACACACACACTGTACGCGCCTCCAACTCTTGTGTCCCTTCCGTGCCGTGATTGGCAAGCCTAATTAACGAAAAGTAATTACTGTTGCTAAATATAGACTCTCATTTCCCCGGGTGATAAGCGCTACGTGTTACAACAATAGAAACATATTTGAAATCTAACTGCCATCTTAAGTGGTTCATCTCTTTGAGTGAGCTCCTGTAGCACCGTTTTACAGCCATTCTGGAGTAGTAAGCATAATGGATCGGTTTTCATAAACGATCTCACGACAAATAATGTCTAAAAATACAATGCAAGCCTCGCTACTACTATCACTCTTGGCAGCTTAATACAGGGTGAAAGTAAAGCAGAAAGCTCCTATCGGAGCTTTCTGCTTCACTTTCATCCTGCTTGAAGCATTGACATACCTAACGGCAGCGTTTGTTGAGCGTTTATATTTGCTGGGTTAGTAATGCTATCCTTTGCGAAAATGTCTACGGAACAGGCTAAATCTCCGGCAGATCTTGCAGTCACGCGGACACCGAGTACCCATTCATCAACAAGGGGGATGGTTGCTTCACGGCTGCTTAGTCGGAAATTAGGGTTAAATTATGTTTTTGTAGAACGGCGTGCGCCTTGTTAAGAATTAACCCTTATCATGATTTACTATCGCATTCCAAAAAAATACCATTTGCATAGTTTTCTTTCTTCGGTTGGATACTTTGAAATACATCGTGTGTCATATAGTTTTCATATAGTTTTGAACAAGATCACACGCCGGTGTCTAATCTGTATCTAAATTGTTACCAAGCTGTAGGTCAAGGTTATCGCATGGCTGAATAGCATTTAATTCAGAGGTTAATTCTGCAAATTTCTGCATGGTATTGTAAAATCAAATGTGAAATGGGCCTTATCAAAGCGGCCTATATAATTATTTTTAGAGCTAAACGTGACAAGAATTCCTGCTTGTGGGGTTACAATTATTTCCAGGAATTCGAGAATGAACATTCTTGTGGTTCTGATGACACTACCAGTACATGTAGTTGCAATATCTTGAACAACTGCTACATACAAAGTACAATCTTTTAACCACTTATTAAACAGATACACATTTTTATGCAATTTATTTATTCATCCACTGAAGAAATGTTCAAATTTAAAAAGTCATTAATATATAGCATGAAAAATTGTTTCTATATTCTAGCAGATGGTAATTCGAAGAAGGCGGAATGTTAAGCAAAATGTTCCTTAAGGCACATTCTGCTTTACTTTTAACAATCTATAAGTGGTCAACCGGCTTCAAAACTAGAAACAGGCTGTGGGGTAAAATGTGATTTAGACAAGACAATTTTGATAGGCAGCTACCGTATGTAACATTAATGACATAAACAGTCTTCATATTACATGACGAGTGTAAAATTTAGGGGAGAGACACTATGGTAGACAGATACTGATAGTGTGTACTTTAATTTTATGACATCTACGGTCTTCATATAGCATGATGATTGTGTCATTTAGGAGAGACAATATTGGTAGACAGCTATAGTCTACATCATTCATGACGTACAAAGTATTGCTATAAATTGAGTGAACTCTTAAGGTTTAGGTGAGACATACTGGTAGACAGCTATAGTCTACATTATTCATGACGTACACAGTATTGTTATAAATTGAGTGAACTCTTTAGGTTTAGGTGAGACATACTGGTAGACAGCTATAGTCTACATCATTCATGACGTACAAAGTATTGCTATAAAATGAGTGAACTCTTTAGGTTTAGGTGAGAAATACTGGTAGATAGCTATAGTCTACATCATTCATGACGTACACAGTATTGTTATAAATTGAGTGAACTCTTTAGGTTTAGGTGAGACATACTGGTAGACAGCTAAAGTCTACATCATTCATGACGTACACAGTATTGCTATAAAATGAGTGAACTCTTTAGGTTTAGGTGAGACATACTGGTAGACAGCTATAGTCTACATCATTCATGACGTACAAAGTATTGCTATAAAATGAGTGAACTCTTTAGGTTTAGGTGAGACATACTGGTAGACAGCTATAGTCTACATCATTCATGACGTACACAGTATTGTTATAAATTGAGTGAACTCTTTAGGTTTAGGAGAGACAATATTGGTAGACAGCTATAGTCTACATCATTCATGACGTACAAAGTATTGCTATAAAATGAGTGAACTCTTTAGGTTTAGGTGAGACATACTGGTAGACAGCTATAGATTACATCATTCATGACGTACAAAGTATTGCTATAAAATGAGTGAACTCTTTAGGTTTAGGTGAGACACTATGGTAGACAGCTATAGTCTGTATCATTCATGACGTACAAAGTATTGCTATAAATTGAGTGAACTCTTTAGGTTTAGGTGAGACATACTGGTAGACAGCTATAGTCTATATCATTCATGACGTACAAAGTATTGCTATAAAATGAGTGAACTCTTTAGGTTTAGGTGAGAAATACTGGAAGACAGCTATATTCTGTATCATTCATGGCGTACAAAGTATTGCTATAAGTTGAGTGAACTCTTTAGGTTTAGATGAGACATACTGATAGACAGCTATAGTCTATATCATTCATGACGTACAAAGTATTGCTATAAAAATGAGTGAACTCTTTAGGTTTAGGTGAGAAATACTGGAAGACAGCTATATTCTGTATCATTCATGGCGTACAAAGTATTGCTATAAGTTGAGTGAACTCTTTAGGTTTAGGTGAGAAATACTGGTAGACAGCTATAGTCTACATCATTCATGTACAAAGTATTGCTATAAAATGAGTGAACTCTTTAGGTTTAGGTGAGACAATATTGGTAGACAGCTATAGTCTACATCATTCATGACGTACAAAGTATTGCTATAAATTGAGTGAACTCTTTAGGTTTAGGTGAGACATACTGGTAGACAGCTATAGTCTATATCATTCATGACGTACAAAGTATTGCTATAAAATGAGTGAACTCTTTAGGTTTAGGTGAGAAATACTGGAAGAAAGCTATATTCTGTATCATTCATGGCGTACAAAGTATTGCTATAAGTTGAGTGAACTCTTTAGGTTTAGGTGAGAAATACTGGTAGACAGCTATAGTCTACATCATTCATGACGTACAAAGTATTACTATAAAATGAGTGAACTCTTTAGGTTTAGGTGAGAAATACTGGTAGACAGCTATAGTCTATATCATTCATGAAGTACAAAGTATTGCTATAAATTGAGTGAACTCTTAAGGCTTAGGAGAGACATAGTGGTCGACAGCTGTCGTCAGGCTATACCATTCATGACATATATAGTGTGAAATATTTAGGTGAGACATATTGGTACATGTATACAGCTATATAGTCTATCATCATTCTTGACGTATAGTATTGCTATAGAATGAGTGAACTCTTTTGGTGAGACAAACTGGTAGACAGCTATAGCCAATACCATTCATGACGGGAAATGCTTGATATGAAAAGGGTGCAAATTCATAGCGATACAATTATGTATAACACTAAAGTTTGTAATAGAAAATTGAAACGAATTTGCGTATTCCCAACTATTAACCTCCCTATTGATATGAATGTTTTCTATTTGTATAAATATTAATGCTGTCCACTGTAGTGGACCTTATACAGATATATGTCAATAAAGTTTCAAAGTTTCAAAGTAATTGTTAAGCAACGAAACACCGATACGAAACCAATTAAACAGCTTGAAACGCATTCAACAGAAATAAAAGTCAGAGGTCCGACTTTTAAGAGTGATATCAAATATTACGCTTACATTTGCTTTCTAAGCCCTACCACACTTGCTTTTATAAACACTGTTGATCCCAGTATGACGCCGAGTACAGAGTAGAGTACGGTATTTTCCCAATACATGCGGTTTTGCTAAAGCAATTACAGTAAAACCTCTCTATTACGACCACTAAATTATGTTAATTATTAGGGTGTTTACGGTAGGTGACCGCTTAAAACAAGGTGATTGTGAAACAGAAAGCTCATGTAGGAGCTTTCTGTTCCACTGTCACCTTGCTTTAAGCTGTCACCTGTCTATTAATCAATCAATTAGCCTTCGTTTAAGTGGTCGTAATAGCGAGGTTTTACTGTATTTCCCTTTCAAACACTTTGGAGCAAGAACATTCTTCGGATAACACATGGTCTGATCAGGCAATAAACTATTTACCACCCATACTAAAATAATTCTTCGACAATTTCAAAACATTGACGTTTTCCACATTTTGATGCGTTTTATGTTGTTTAAATGGGGAATAATACCATCTTTTCCCCCAGCAGATCGCAATCTGATCAGAACACAAAGATGTTTTAAAACATTCATATTGTTAATGTTTCTTTAATCGATATAGTTGACCCATCCGCTGCAATGACATCACCAGTATTAAACAATTGCCTTCTGTTTTAATTTCTAAAATTTAAATTTTATATATTTTAACTAACGACATAAAATCTAGTGTCAAACAGTTGGGATCCTGATCAGACGCCGCGTTATGCGGCGTCTGATCCGGATCCAAAATGTTTGCAAATAACCATTGTATTCGGGATAAGGCAATTAATGGATTGACCATACATATATAAAATAATGCAGACGGTTACATGTATATTGAAGCAGACGATAGTAAAGTTTGAAAAGGGGTTGCCATGCACCCACATCGAGGTTTAATGGGTCAATTTCGTTCGCTTTCAGAACAAAATTAATGGTTGGTAATGTTTTGCAAATCGTCATGGCATACAAAATGCAATCTCCCACAGATTTTGGCAGCGAAAAGCCGAGAGCTTGCCAATGGACATTTGCATGATTCAGGAAACTATTAATTGAAATGTTGTTACTGTTACCGAAACTTTCTGAGACATTAACAGGAATGCCCCTTTAATTAACCCTGCTAGGTATGTGAATGGCGAAATCAAATTTCTTAATCATTAACACACTTGGCAATGTCTTATTGCAACATTTCCTTATCGCAAACAGCTCTCAGACATGTTAACCTTGGAGTCTTGTTAAAAATATACACAGAGTGATAAACAGTTTGAATCCAGATGAGACGCCGAGTTACTCGGCGTCTCATCTGGATCTAAACTGTTTGCAATAATTGATACTTATTTCACCTATGTTGGGCTAAAAGTTAATCACACCTGGATGTCGGCGAGTTAATTGCTGTTTATATACAGTGAGAATCACCACTTGTAAAATGTAGTTTAACCTGTGTACAGCGACCGTTTAACACATGTACCAAAAAGATACACCTTTTAAAGTCTTTAATCTATTCATACACTAAGGAATTAGTTCCTCTTTATACAGTCATGAATATGCACCATAAGAGATATTCCCATCATCGTAGAAGAGGTCTTATCTGGTTCACTTTTAGCCTGCTTTAAGCAATTCTGTCTTCAATACTAAAAAACAAGCTGGAGGTGTGTGTGTGTGTGTGGGGGGGGGGGGTAAAAGAAGATGCATGTGCGGTATTTAAGACTGGTGACAGATTAGCAGAAGCTCAGGCAATGTACGAACATAAGGACCTTAGATTACACAAGTTTTATAATATTCCAAGGACACCTGTCAGTGTCGTTCGGAAGGACCAGTAGATGGTAGATACTTTGTAAATCATACGATTATGTATGTTGTCATATGAACATGACGTGCCTGCCTGAAACGTCACTGTTTTAACTCTTCGCTTGCTACAACATCGTCTGCTTCAAAATTGTCGTCTGCAGTTTTTTAAAATTAATTTTAAATCCTTTTAATCACAAGAAACCTCAACACGAGGGACACACAGTTTTGACCCTGTCCAAACAACGCACTTCGCATGGGTTATGGTCTTGATCAAACTGTGTGCAAATTATGACAAACTATGGTGACTAGCGAGCCAATGGTTAAAGCTTATCAGATCATTTCATTTGAATGATCGCGTTCGATCGTAATCGCCAGTCGAACTCAACCTTTCAAAATGAAGACGACGTTGCATGTTATGAAACAGTAGATGTTTATTGCGGGGAAAAATAATGCAGAAAGCTACCTATTGGAGCTTTCTATATAAGTTAAGTTCCTCATTAAGAAGCAATCTTATCGCCAGCATGTTCATGAATGCGTCTTTTTATTTTTGCATGGCCTCATGAACATAGGTACAGTGGGACAGACGTTATTCTTTCCCAAATACACGCGTTTGCCCTAAAATGCTAATTTCCAGTGCAAACAGTTTAAAGCCAGATCAGACGCCGGGTAACCCGGCGTCTGATCAGGCTCCAAACTGTCAGAATTGTCAACAAGTCGTTATTTTCTACGTTTTATTGCAAAGCGTTTCGTTTGCGTTCAAATGTAAAATAAAAACGTTTTCCCCACTGTATCACCTGTATGTTGTAATGAGGGTTAGAACTGCACGGCGACACGGAGTGACAAGAACACGACATAACTCCCATGTAGGGTCCTCACATCAAAGGACTGACGGTACTTAACGACTGGACAAAAACTCTACAACGTATACCACCTGCGCTTCCCAAAGTTCAACCAATGCCTGCATTGTAGTGTCATTTGCTTTATTATGTCTCTAGATATTGTTTTTTTCTTTTATTCAACATTTCTTTCTACTTAACTACATACATGTATATTAAAACTAGTATTGTTTTTGTAAACTCATCCTAAAAATAGTAACCTATATGCAACAATAATATGTCACCAATTTTTAAATATAATATTTAAAAATTGGTGACATCATTAGCTCGTTGCCCAAGAGACGGAGCTTGGTAGCTGAAACTATTTGGTATCGTTTAATACAGTGGAAATGACGTCATTCTTTCTCCATTTATCGCAAGCGAAAGCAAACACATTGCAATAAAACGTAGAAAATAACAACTTGTTGACAATTCTGAATATTTATTTTAAGTTTTACGCCTTTAAATTTATTCATCCAATAAAGAAATAAATTCCAATTTATACAGTCACGAACATGAACCATAAAAACTATTTTCTTTATCCTAGCAGATTGTAGATTAAAGCAGGTTGAAAGTAAAGTAGAATGTGCCTTAAGGCACATTCTGCTTTACTTTCCACCTGCTTTAAGTGCTCATATGTTTTCAAAACTATTAACAGGCTATTGGTAATGGAATAAGGCTCAATTTGCTTTGCTCTTTCTTATGGCACATGCTAGTTACTGTATAAATTGGAACTAGTTTCTGTAGACGGAGTAATAAATTGAATGCGCTAAAAGGCGATTCTATGTGAAGAAAGGGTTAAGACACCAGTCTCATTATTGCAGATAGCCCACATACACATACTTGTACAGTGCTCCCACTCTACAGCAATACCATATTGGAGAAAAAATATTGTATGTGTTGTCGGAGGGAATTGTCATAGGGAGGGAATATATATTACCTCAGAGTACATTTCTTAACACTTTGAATCCAGATCCGTTGTAGGGAGGGAGGGAGGGAGGGACACTATTATACATCTATAGCCTATTTTTATAAACAATCGCAACAGTCTATAGTAAAATTCATACAAACCTATGCTTAACGGTCAATAAACAAAATACTAGTTACTATAATCAGCAATATTGAATACATGTGATAGATTCATCTAGACAAAATGTAAAGCAGAAATCTTCATCAGATTTTTTTGTTTAACAATCGCTCTGCAAAATGCAGTCACCTGTCTCTAAAACCCTATAACGTTTCTGCAAAAGAATGTCGGATTAACTGATGTCTGACTGTATGTTTTCATGCACTAGCGTGTTTGGGTGCCAAGTTTTGACACTGATGATGAAATCCATGATGGAGACTTTGGCAGCCCAACGCAGCCCAGTCACGGTACGTTACCTAGCGACGCGGAACGCCTTTGATGAATTTTGAACCATAAATTCCGAATTTTTCATTTTCATGTTTGTGTAACTGTTTCAATGCTAAGTATTGAGGGTTATTATGTTACCTTGTGGATCGTTTTAATTACCAAAACATGAACCAGTCTACTTGAATTTCTGGATAGTTAATAAATTATTTACTGGTCTAAATAAGCAAACAGTGTTGACCCAGATCAGAGGGATCCTATAGGAGCCCTCTGATCTAGGTCTACACTGTTTGCAAATATAATGAGAATATTTTAAACAGGCCAACAATGTTGAAAAAGTTAAATACAGTAGGAGCTTAATGCAGTTAAATCATATCGTGATTACATGCATGACTTGTATTGTTTGCTTCAATATTTTGTTGTTGTTGTTGGATCCCTTAGTCTTAGATTAGGTCCTTAAAGCATTCATCTAAGGAGCTCGGTTAGCCTCTGAGAAAAACAGAGAGTTGCTGCTGAAATGAGAGAGTAAAATTAATGTTGGATCCCTCTTATTTGGGGCCCTGTTTGCGGACAACTTACCAGCGTACACATCAGAGCTAACTAGACAACGTGTGTTTACAATTTGGACATTGGTTTACCAAATTTTATACAGAAGAAAACAAGTCATTCTCGGAAACCACGGCCATTAAACCGGATAACATTTCAAAGGGCGGGTAAATCTATCATTCTCAGACTAAACAGCTCGACAGACTGGTTTCTGTTCAGTGTTTCTCGAGAGTTCATTACTTTCAGAGTGTTATTACGTTACACCTACGACAATCAATAAACGAAAAGTATAAACCCTTTTTTGTTGTAATTATGACGTAATAAACCGTGTAGCACAATCTACGCCAAATTATCGTCTGCTCCAAATTTTCGTCTGCATTTATCAATGAACTTTGAATTTTTACGTTGTTTAACCTAAGAATGATACGTTTCTCAAACAGTGTGTATCCTCGCAAGACACCGCATACGGCGTCTGGTCAAAACAAAACTAATTGCAAATACCAGAGGGAAGTAATTTTGGTAATGTGCAGAACTTTGGGAAAGTACATTTCAAACAAAAACAAAAATTATATATCACTGACTCCTTGCAATGTCAAGCATGAGGTTTTTCATTTTATATTTCATAGTCAACCAATTGCACACTACAGTGTTCCCTCTCTACAACGGCCCTCCCAACAACGACTCCCTCCTTTCAATGACCCTTGCCGCAGTTTCCTCAACAGGACAATTATTTCAAACGCTTTTACTGCTGAAATATCGTCTGTTGTTTTTCTCAAAGTTACATAATGGTCGTTATGGCAGAAAAACAACTTAATGACGAATAACAAACAGCTTGAATCCAGATCAGACGTCTGATCTGGGTTCAAGCTGCATGCAAATGTCCCTCACTATAACAACTGCCTCCAAATACGCACATAACTGTTGTCTCCAGTTGGGTGTCGTTGTAGAGAGGGAACACTGTACATTTGTAACCTATATACTTGACACAGACCGAAATGAAGGTCGATTTAAGCGAGTTTGAAGTATTCTGTTTCAGCTGTATAGAACTGTTTGTTTCCTTTTGTTCTGGATATTTTGTTTATGTAAAATGCTCTCCTTAATGGATGAAATAAAAGATACTACTAAGTAACTTCTACTGCATTGCAACATTATAAAAATGAAAAACCAGGTACCGTTGTCATTTCAGACTCTACATCATAGTTTGATCTACACAGTCAAATATCCTAAACAATACAGCTACATAAATGCTTTAGATGTGTATGGGTGTCGAACAGCTTGTGTAGATCAAGACCATCTACACTGTTTGCAATTCAATAAGGCAGGTTTTGTCATGACACGGCTCAATTATTATACATTTACTGGAGAGAAAAAGACATCATTAAGTGATTGGGTCTCGATTTGGAAGTCTAGTAACCAGGGTCCATGGTTATAAAGCTTTTGAGGAGTCTGACCTTGTTCTCAAGCATTTGATTGGTCAGATTTGAGCCTCGGCTCAAATCTGACCGATCAAATGCTTGAGAACAAGGTCAGACTCAACTCAAAAGCTTTATAACTTTGAAGCACTGATTCGAACCATTGGCACATGCTCTTCGACTTCAACAACTGTATAAGGCCTTAAACGCAAAATTATAATATTACATCTCTGTCTGGCTCAAACCCTTACACAGTGTTCACTTTTTGGTCTGCCATATCATTGTCTGATTCGAAAATGCACAATCGAACAAGCGACTCTTGTATAACAAACCGAACACCTTAGCAAGTACGCCACGAAGATCACTGCTCTTAACTCATCATCCCCTGGAATTTCTAATGGGCAATTCCAGTTTTCAATAAAGATAAGTCCATTTTAGACTATTTAGGGTTGTTGTTTTTTGTAATAAGTTTTGAAATGACAAACAGTGGAGTCCCTGATCAGAGGGCTCATGCAGGAGCCCTCTGATCAGAGACTTTACAGTTTGCATCGGACAAGTGTACTCTCCACAGGTACACATATGGTAAAGGACGCATATATGCGTCACAAGGGCTCAATGAGTCAAATGTTGTTGATGAAGTGTTTCTGTAAAAGTTTGTCGTTTCGGGAAAAAAAACATCCCCTTTTGAACATACAATTTAAGTTAATAATTTCACTGCTTTGCCCCGAATACATTGGTTACCCGGCGTCTGATCTGGCTCCAAACTGTTTGCAATGGAAATAATGGATTTGGCGTAAACGCGTTTATTGGGAAAGAATAACGTGTTCTCCATTATATGATGCAATACTCGTGCAGACTCCCCCGCTGTGGAAACACGTGAAAAGTGACAAAAATGTCAACATCTGAGAAAAGTACAATAAATCAATTTAACTAGTACAAACTTTTCTGAAATGTGCCGAATACAAGACAATCTCCATACGCGGATCAGAGAGCAAACAGTGGAGAATACGTTAGTCTTTCCAGTTTAAACGCAAGCAAAACGCAAACGCATTTTAATAAAATTGAGGAAATGGCACCTTTTTGACAATTCTATTTACTTAAATCTGATTTGCAACACAAACAGTTTAGAGTCTGATCAGGCTCCAAGCTGTTGGCATAGGAAATAGTTATTTTAAAGTAAACGCGTTTGTTGGGAGGAAATACGTTGTCTTCACTGTAACATTCAATGTGTAGCTGAGGTTTGGTCAAGTCAAGACAATGGGAGAAAACAGCATCAGGTTCTACACTGTTTTCAAACACAGATATATGTGCTGCTCTTGACTGTAAGATTTACAGAGGGAAGCCGGTATTACAGTGTCCCATTAAACGAAACTTTACACAAAATGCAATTTGTACTAGACTGTAAAAATGACAGCTTGTTTCACATGTTGACCTTTTTTTTTTAATAACCTGAATAGCTTACGGTTGGAGCTTCATCACATGCAGGCTGATCTGTATGCAGGCTGAACTATTTGCAGTAAGCAGAATTATATTAGCGTTAACGCATTTAATGGGCAACGATAATGTCGTATTTAGCTGTATTATTATACACCCACACTTCATAATAACAATCCTTACAATCAAGTTTGGCTCGAATAAGTTTATTTATTATTTATATTATTATTTTATTAGATGTATGGGCATTCAGCTTCTATCCAGAGAGGAAAATACTTTATTATTCTTTCCCGTATAAACAGCAACGAAACGCAAACGCACTGCAATAAAGCGTAGAAAATAACAGCTTGTTGACAATTCTGTCTATTTATTTTAATCTAAGTGGTTACAGTTAACAGCCTGATCAGACATCGGGTCACCTGGCGTCTGATCTGGCTCCTAGTTTGCAATGGAAACAATAGATTTAGCGTAAAAGCGTTTATTGGGAAATAATTACGTATTCTCCTCTGTATTAGATGCCTAATATATTATCTAGGAAGAAAACACATATAATCCATGTTTAATAAGTAAAGCAGGCGACAAACGAGCTGTCTTGTGGATTAACTCCTCGCTTACTTACAAATGTACGCAACTCAAACGACATTAATATTCAGTTTGGATCCAAGTCAGGCGCCGAATTATTCGACATCTTATCCTGGATTCTTTTTGATACTCTACCCCAAATACTTCATCGTCGTTTATACGCTGAAACTATATTTAAACCGCAAGCAGCCCACAAATTTAAAGCAGACGATAGTTGAGCGTTTGAAGGGTTAATCAGGTCCATGTTTCGCTTTCATTAGGAATTGGCAGTCAGTGAGCTGGATTTGGAAGTCTGCCCTGGTATACAGTGGAGAAAACGTTATTCTTTCCCAATAAACGCGTTTACTCTAAAACTATTATTTCCTTTGCAAACAGTTTAGAGCCAGATCAGACGCCGGGTAACCCGGCGTCCGAACAGGCTCCAAACTGTTTGCCACTCAGATTAATATCAATTGTTAGAATTTTCGAAAAGTTGTTATTTTCTACATTTTAGTGTTTTGCGTTTGCGTTTCGTTTGCGTTTAAACGGGAAAGAATAGCGTTTTCTCCACTGTATCCCCCACATTCGCAGGGCTTACCGTGGAGAAAACGTTATTCTTTTCATTTAAACGCGAACGAAAACGCAAACGCATTGCAATAAAACGTAGAACATAACATCGTGTTGACTATTCTGACTATTCAATTTAATTTGAGTGGCAAACGGTTTGGAGCCTGATCAGACGCCGGGTTACCCGGCGTCTGATCTGGCTCCAAACTGTTTGCAATGGAAATAATAGTTGAAGCGAAAACGCGTTTATTGGGGAAGAATAACGTCTTCTCCACTGCACAAGCCTACAACAAAGATACTTTTTTTCCTCAGAGTTGTGTTTCAATGTGCTGAGTCACAGCTCTACAACCTGTTCATTTGATTCCATCATTTTACTTCCAAACTGTTTGCAGGGTTTAGACATCTGAGCTCGTTTCATCAAACTTCTTACGACAATTGTTGTCCTAAATCAGATTATAAACGTCTCAACTTTTATTTATTTCTCCATCTAATCCTGTCCGGCGTGTAACATCGCTTTGAAATCGTCTTTTCAGGACGGTTCCAAAGAGATGTCACATGACAGGATTAGATAGGAAGAAGGAAATAAATTACTTTTAATTTGAAAGCAAACAGTTTGGAGCCTGGTCAGACGAAGGGCCACACGGCGTCTGCTATAGCTCCTAACTGTTTACAACTAAAACAATTTATCTTAGCATAAACGCGTTTATTGAGAAAGAACAACGTCTTTCGACTTTAAGCAATGTCATCAAACTTACCCTTGGCGAATGCCACTTCAATATCCACGTCTGCTATGTCTCCGTCGACCTCCTCTACGAATTTTAACGGTATCACCTCACTCCACATTCTGAAGGCCAGGTCAATTGTCGCCCGCTGATCTTCCACCGGAATACGAGAACTATAACCCGTCTCTAATAACCTCCATCGAATCACTTGCTTCTCGAATTTTTGCCCATCTTTATCCCGAGGTATTGAACTGGTTGTATTTTCTATATGTTCTATTACTTTAACAGATCGCTTTTTAATACTAATTATTTTTCCATCACTATCACTGTCCATTTTATACATCATAGGATCTTCACGTTTTAATTTATTTATATAATTATGTAGGTATTTACGTCTTGTTTCTAAGCTAGTAGATGTTTCTTTACCAGCTCTTATCACTCGCATTAATGTAGTGTCTGATACCGACCTCTTCCAAGGTCGACTTTTAAACTTACTTCCCCATGAATCAGGTCCTTTGTTATTAGCAGTGTTAAGTTTACTAACTTTATCTAACATATCTCCAGCACTAGGTTTTTTAGTTTTCTCAGTTGCTGGTTTATCATCTTGGTCCGAGTTACCACACCGAGAGGCGCTCATAAAACGTTTTGTTTGTTTGTCTAATATACCGGTAGGTGGGAGGTTATATTTTTTCTGATATTGTTTAATTGCCTTGCGGACCTCCCTATTGCTACAAGGTAAGAGGTTTCCCTCGGATGGGCCTAACTGTCCGTTCGGTACTGGGCCTCCGAACAAGTCACTAAGAAATCCCGATCGTTTGTATCTCTTTACAGTTTGTACCCGGCAATGTAAGTAGCCATACTTCTCTAGCTGTTGCTGTAAAAGACAAAAAAGAGCATTCAATAAGAAAGCATGAAACATTATGAACACATGTACATGTGTGAAGCAAATCTCCTAAAGCCATACTAAAAATAAGCCCTTCTATGGTTCTTTAACCCCTTCACCGCCTTACTCCGAGTTATGGTACTCTGTTATTGCACTCCCTCTCACCAAACTCTGTACATACATGTATATGACTTTTCATTTCACTAGCATCAGTATATCGTTATAGTTATCTTCTGGACAAGACCATACGATAAAGGGGAATAAATCTATAATATGGATGCCAGAGCTATGACCCTTGTACGTAAATGACAACCCCACTCATCAAACTCTTTCCATGTACAGTGGTAAATACGCTATTCCTACCCACTTTACGCGTTTCTTACGCGTTCCTTAACCGTTTCTTACGCGTTTATTATCCGTTTCGTTAAACGCTTTTCCAAGCCGTTTCTTTACGCGTTTCTTTAAAGAGCCCGGATGTCGGTCTTAATTTTCTAAAGAATACTCCTGAAATATTGACTCGAGTCATTAACAAAGTGAGCAAAACATCAAATGTTCCGACATTTCATGCGGTAAGTTTCATTGCATTGCAGTCGTTATCGTAGCGGCGAGTCCAATGCAAGTCTGACGCGACGGGTGGTTTATTAATTTATGTGTCTGGTTAATAACTCTAGTGTCACTTATCGGATTTTCAACGATAAGATCCGAAATGACCGCGTGAAACGGAAAACTGACGCAGCAATCGCAACATCTCTGGTATAATCGTTTATTAACGCGTTTAAACGCGTTAAAATCGTTAGACGTTAAGCGTTCGTTAACCGTTCACTATGCGTTTCTTACGCATAGATTAACGCGTAAATGGGTAGGAATAGCGTATTTACCACTGTACATGTATGATGTTTCATTTCATTGGAATAAGTAGAATTTCAGATATCTTCCGGACAAAAGATTGAGACAGACAGACAGACAGGTTGACAGACAGACAACTCTGACAAAAACAATATGTCTCCCCATACAAATATTGGGGGAGACATCATTCTCATTCAAGACGTAACTTCTTCGATACAGGACGATGGCTCTTTAAAGAAAGTCATGCTTTCATGTTGCCTTGCGTTTAGTAGTAATCTTCTTTATAATATAGCGATTGCCGTGCCAGAGTTCCCTATAGAATGATCACAGAAAACAAGCTTACCGGTACATTTTATACAAACTTCTAAAATAATACACATGTAAATAAAGGTTCAATTCTGTATAAATAGATACTACATAAACATTATTGTTTATTTATTAAACACCAAATTTTGTAGAATTTACTTGGTAGTGATGGATCTCGGCAAATGATAGGTGTTATGTTTTCTCCGTATTGTTATTGGCAAATGTGGATGAGAACATGTCATTGAATTGTTTACCAGTTGATATTTACGCTTTAATTAACAGGAACAAATAATGCTTAAGGATTGGCCT
The DNA here is from genome assembly GCA_922989275.2 of Gari tellinella. Lineage (NCBI taxonomy): Eukaryota > Metazoa > Mollusca > Bivalvia > Cardiida > Psammobiidae > Gari > Gari tellinella. The sequence continues at coordinate 28,691,069 of OV277866.1, read as the reverse complement.
CTAAGAATAGAAAAAATAAATTCCATCGAGTAACGGGACGGCAACCATCTCAAATGACGACTGAGGTTTCTAGAGAGTTGTATTAATTATACGTTTAGTCACGATACAACCACCCTCGTTTCCGTCTTGGTTCAAGAGGCCTAAAAACAGTAGTTTCCTCTTTGAGACGTTTCCGTATTTATACGATGTCACAGCCGCAGTCAATGGAATAACTCTTAACCTTTTCCCTGCTTAACGTAACTTGATTCACATTTTGCAAACAATATGGAATCGCATGCCTGTTAGCCTCTTACGGAGTAATATGGGCGTCTGGTCAGTAACCTTAAACGTTTATACATTGTAATGTTAGAATTGTGTACAATTTCTCAAAAGGAACACAATTTGCAAGAAAAGAATTCTCTGGCGGAATAGTGGTTGAAACATATAATATCCTGTTTACTCCATTCATGTCAACTGACCTTTTTCATTTACAGTCAGTCTTATATTTATCAAAATTTGTTTATCTAAATACAAGTATATGACTGCTTAAATCATTGAGCCCTAGTGACGCATATATGCGTTTTTTTACCAAATGTGTACCTGTGAAGAGTACGCTTGTCCTATGCAAACATTGAAGTTCCTGATTAGAGGGCTCCCTCTGATCAGAAACTTCACTGTTTGGCATTTTGCAATTAATTAAAAAAAAAAAAATAGTCTAAAATTGACCAGCCTTTATTGCAAACATGAATTTTCCATTAGAAGTTTCAGGGGATAATGAGTTAAAGGGGGATAAAGGGCTTCCTAGGAATATATTTAGTAAAATAATTATCTTAGACTACACTATAGTTATCTTCTTTTAACGGTAGCTTAACGTTAACTGTCGTTAATGATTTCAAAGTCGGCCAACATCGGTATTAAACGTAAAGTGATCGACCATAACCGTCAACATACGGACCATACCGAAGTATTCTCGAGAATCGTTCAGTACTATCCGTTGGTTGACGAGAATAGCCGATCGCTCTACGTTGAGTACCGATGTTAACCGGACGGTCTACCTTGATTGAAGATTGACTGTATTTTGCGTAGGCGTTGTAGGTTTTTTTTCACGCTGAATCATGAGCAATATAAAGTTGCAGTTATTGCGCATGCTTATGCCAAGACGGGAAGCGACGATGAGGGTCTGACAGAAGCATATGCAAACTCGGACATTCTTCGAGCACCAACAAGTGACACATCTAATAGCTTCCTACACTAGCTAGTTAGTGATGCAATTCTCCTGACATTTACCGTCAAAGACCTGTGAGCTATGCCAGGATGTCGTGGGCTTGACAATGAAAAAACCACGGAGCATCAGCCGGAGAATAATAAACAGAAGATTATCATAATAAGTCAATTACTATTGCAGGGTACATAAACATTACGAGTATTTGTCTTGTAGACCAACGTGGCCCCGTGTTTTGCTCATTTTGGGGACAAGCCCGAATTTTCATATAGACAAAACAACAGATAGTGTTTCTGTCAGTCTTTAAGCCATTTATGCATTGATGTTTCAATGACACCATTTTCTAGAAATAGTTTAAGTTTGATGTGTTAGAATATACTGTAGACGGCACTTCAGTGAAGGACAACTGACGCAGAAAGCTACAGCAGAGAATTCGTTATCCTTTCTCGTTTAAACGCAAACGCATCGCGATAACACGTAGAAAAAGGTAACTTTTTCAAAATTCTGAATGTTGATTTTAACCTTGATGACAAACAGTTTGGACCCTGATCAGACGCTACCCGGCGTTTGATCTGGCTCCAAACTGTTTTCATTGGAAATAATAGATTAAGCGTAAACGCGTTTATTGGGAAAGAATAACGTTTTCACTACTGTACGACTGCCAAACAAAAGGGATCCTGTTCAGACGCAGTGTTATACACGTCTATATTTTTTACTAAACAAATATGTAAGTGTCAACCAATATGGATCCTGATCATACACCGCGTAACGCGGCGTCTGATCAGGTTTCAAATTATTGACATACTCGTCATTCGGCACCAGTATCAGTGAAAAAGTTTTATTCCTATACTGGCGTATTTAGTATGCATAGTTCTAAATAATATTGTGAGTCCTTGGTTTTTGAAAGATCAAGCGGGACTAAACCTACGGCCTCCTACTCCATAGTCTTATACCTGCTCAACCATTTCAAATTTTCTTCAGCTTTTAGTTACGAAATAAGATTACTCAGAGAGCAAATGTTTCTCTTTCTCAGAAAGTGGGGTAGTTTACATTGCATGTTGCTGCGGTTGATCCAAGAAGGGTTGATTATAAACATGTACAGCTCATCATGTGCTTAGAGAAAACTCAAGCAGAGAAAAAATGTGATTTCTACAAAAAGGTACCAGATTAATGCAGGTAAATGTAATGCAGAAAGCTCCCGAGGGAGCATTCTGCATTACGTTTATCTTGCACTAAACCACGACCATCCTTATGCCGAACGACCTTCTAATTTTGACAGGTCGCTTGACGCATGCTAGACTGTGCAGATTTGGCAAGCGCTTCCCATCAATGATGCAATATGAAGCATATTTCAAGAAGCATCTGCCAACGGAGACCTGTTAAACTATCGCAGTGAAGCATGTGCATCTGTGTTTGGTTACAAGATGTCGTTAACAGCAGTACAGAACGTCTTTCGTCTGGCAAAAATATTTGCTGACAAACACACTCATAAATAGCTATATATAAATATGTATTTACGTCGCGACCACCGAACTACATGTATACTATTAGATAAGACTGGCACGATAGCCGCAAGTATTGACTTGTCGCGATAGATGAAGTCACGATAGCCGAGAGTATTGACTTGTCGCGATAGATGAAGTCACGATAGCCAATAATATCGACTTTTTGCGATAGCTTAAGGTACGATAGCCGATAGTATCAACTTGTTGCGATAGCTTAAGTTACGATAGCCGATAGTATCAACTTGTTGCGATGGTTGTAATCGCGATAGCCGATAATATCGACTTGTTGCGACAGCTGAAGGCACGATAGCCGATAGTATCGACTTGTTGCGATGGTTGTAATCACGATAGCCGATAATGTCGACTTGTTGCGACAGCTGAAGGCACGATAGCCGATAGTATCGACTTGTTGCGATGGTTGTAATCGCGATAGCCGATAATATCGACTTGTTGCGATAGCTTAAGTTACGATAGCCGATAGTATCAACTTGTTGCGATGGTTGTAATCGCGATAGCCGATAATATCGACTTGTTGCGACAGCTGAAGGCACGATAGCCGATAGTATCGACTTGTTGCGATGGTTGTAATCGCGATAGCCGATAGTGTCGACCTGTTGCGATAGCTTAAGTTACGATAGCCGATAGTATCAACTTGTTGCGATGGTTGTTATCGCGATAGCCGATAGTATCGACCTTTTGCGACAGCTAAAGGCACGATAGCCGATAGTATCGACCTGTTGCGATGGTTGTAATCGCGATAGCCGATAGTATCGACTTGTTGCGACAGCTGAAGTCACGATAGCCTATAGTATCGACTTGTTGCGATAGTTGGGTCCAAGGTTATAAAGCGTTCGAGTTGAAAGGTCTGATATCGTTCTCAAGCATTTGTTTATTCAGATTTGAACACCCTGGCTCAAATCTGACCAATCAAATGATTGATTAAAACTCCAGACTCAACTCAAAAGCTTTATAACATTTGACCCAGGAGCCACGATAGTCGACTATCGTCTGCAAATTCAAACTACACATACTATCGGTGATAGTTTAGGCTACTTTCGATAATTGGTCCTCTATCACTTTCAGCAAAGAAACGATGGCGTGTTTGATTTTGTTCCCAATATGATTGTGTTTAAGTTTCTTTAATCCCTTTTCATATAGCTAGTTTCAAATGAAGAAGGCAGAAAGTTGTTTAAAGCAGATTTAAAGTAAAGCAGAATGCGCTTTTAGGCACAATCCGCTTTACTTTCAGCCTGCTTAAAGCAACCATCTGCTAGGATATAGAAAATATTCCTCATGATTCATATTAACAATAGTATAATGTGTGATAAACTTTCGTAAAAATATTGTGTTTTGGGAGTTTTCTAACCGAGTCATATTCATTATTTCCATATGTTTACACCATATTAGTTACATTAATGTAGCGAGTGTTAGGGGGTGAATGAACGGACTATTGTTACATAGTCAACTGCTGCTTTGTATCATATGTTTTGTATTAAATATGTAGTTACTTTTGCTCCTTTTTACGTAAATATATGGTCAAACAAATCTTAAAATGTCGGAATATGGGGACACCCCCCCCCCCCCCCCCCCCCACTTTACTCAAATGACCCATTTTCTTAAACCATGAAAAAATATTAACTTCAAACTTGCTACTACGACTCAGAAAAGAAACACAGTTATTATGAATTAATTAACTGCAGTTAATTAATTCATAATAACTGTGTTTCTTTTCTGAGTCGTCGCTCAACACAAGTTTGACTGTACAGTGCTCCCTCCCTACAACTGCCCCCAACAACGAGTTCCTCCTTACAACGACTCTTGCGAAGGTGTCCTTAACAGGACAGTTATGTCTAACTCTTTTACTGCTTCAATATCGTCTGCTTAAAATAGTCGTCTGCTGTTTTTTCTCAAATTTCATATAAGTAGACATTTTGATAGAATAAAATATAATGACGTGATAAACAGCTTGAATCTAGATCAGACGCCGCGTTATACGCGGCGTCTGATCTGAATGTAAGCTGTTTGCAAATGTAATCGAAAATCCCTCCGAACAACACACACTATTTGTGTCTCCAATTGGATGTCGTTGTAGAGAGGTATCACTGTATTATAGTAGCAAGTACGAAATTAATATCTATTTAACTTCTACACGCTGCGGGCAAATTTGAGATAACTGTTGCAAACAGTCTGGATCCAGATGAGACGCCGAGTAACCCGGCGTCTCATCTGGATTCAGAGTGTTTGACAGTCTGATTATATTTCCTGAAAAAATGAAATCGCAATATTTTCTTAAAAAGATGCAGAAGACAAATTTTGCATACGACATTTGTTGCATACGCTCTTAGCATGCAGGAGAAACAATAATATTGGAGTGATGACAAGTTGGTATTTCGGTGGTAATTTTGTAACAAAGTGTGGATTATTTTCGAGGGGAATTTCATATCTGTCCTTGAAACTGTATCCCTGGTGGGGATTCTTTATTTAGTTCAGTCACAGTGGAGAAAACGTTATTCTTTCCCGTTAAAACGCAAACGAAACTCAATTCACTAAACTGCAGAAAATTCCAACTTTTTTAAATTTCTCACTTTTCTTTGTCTTAGTGGCAAACAGTTTAGAGACTGATCAGACTCCGAGTCACCCGGCGTCAGATAATATGATTAAAAACTGTTTGCAATAGAAATAATACTTTTAGAATGAACACATTTATAAGGGAAGAATCTCGTATATCCACTGCATCTTTTCAGACAAAAGGAGGGTGAAATTAATTTCGGTGCTTTTAACATCTTATCACCGTGGTAGAAGGGGGGCTCTTAAGACATAATACAGTGGAGAAAACGTTATTCTTTCCAGTTTAAACGAAACGAAGCGCATTTCAATAAAATGGAGGAAATGGCACCTTTTGACAAGTTTGACTTTATTTTAATCTGAGTGGCAAACAATTTGGGGCTTGATCAGACGTCGGGTTACCAGGCGTCTGATCAGGCTCCAAATTGTTTCCATAGGGTTTAATTGTTTCAGAGTAAATGCGTTTATTTGAAAAGAATAACGTAGTCTCCACTGTATGTCTTCTTTGTGCAGAAAGCACGCAATGCAGACAGCTTTTGCTTTAGGGTTGTCACATGTCGTTAAGATCTAGATGACATTCATTTTTAGAGTAGACTGACTGATTACATGTAACCCCTAGCTGGGACTGTCCATTAAAATGTCTAGGGGTGAATTAGTTGAGGTTTAAATCAATTGTCTTAGTGTATTTAATGCAATACAAATCTGTCTTAATTGTGTGGCATATTGTTCTCCACCTAAAATGTTTTCGGTCGGGTCTGCGTTTTGTCAAAGTTGGTAAATAGTGAAAGATACATTCGTGCTAACAGGTCTAGGTATGAGGAAATGCACGTTATGTCAGCTCCCTGCCCCGCCACAATATCGCCTATTCAAACCCTTACCCAATAGCCTGTTTCCAGTTTTGGAAACAGATGAACACTAAAAGCAAGTCGCTGTGACATGAGGCGTGTTCTGCTTTACTTTCATGACTTCATATTGCTTTAAACTACGAATTGCTATAGTACAGGAAATATTTCTTATGGCGCATCACGATTAGTGTATAATTACAATGGAACTGTTTTCCCTTTTACCGCCCTTACGTGTAATTTATGCTTCACTAAAGAAAATAGTTGCACTTTATACAGTCATGAAAACTCATCATGAGAAATATTTTCTATATACTAGCAGATGGTACATGTTGTTTAAAGCACACTCTGCTTTACCCCCACCATGCTTTTAGTGGTCACCTGTCTTCACTAGAAACAGGCTATGTATTTGGTAATGGGCTAAGCCATTACCTGATCCTATCCACTAGGTTAACCCTTTACCCCACAACCTGTTTCTAATTTTGAAAATAGGTTACCTCTTATAGCAGGATAAAAGTAAAGCAGAATGCGTCTTAAGTCGCATTCTGCTTTACTTTCAGCCTGCTTTAAGCTACCACATATCAGAATAAAGAAAATATTCCTTATGATACATATTCATGATTGTTTAAATTGGAACTATTTTCATCGGCGGAGGAATAAACTGAATGCGCTAAAAGATGCTTCTATGGGGGAAAACTTTAAAGCTTTACAGAAAAGTAATAGGAAATATGTAACTATTATAAAGGGGAGTCTTAACCATATACCGTTAATAGCTTCCGACATTTAAGACTTTTCACCTTTGCAATGCCACATAATGGTCTGCTAGAACTGTCATCTGCATTTTATTCTTCGAACGCCGGGTAACTTCGTGTTTGACACGGCTATACATACTGTTCGGAACGTACATTTAGATATATTCAGTAAAGAATACACAGGTATTTATTTTACAAAAATTGCAGGCGACATTTTCAAGCAGCCGGTACATATGTTATACAACAAAAGAAGAGTTAACAACAGAATCGGCTACAAGGGAACACCTTGTTTGAACCCCGTGCTGTGTAGAGTTAAATTGATATCATTTTTTGCATACAGTGGGGAAAACGTTATCCTTCCCAATAAACGCGTTTACGCTCAAACTATTATTTCTATTGCAAACTGTTTGGAGCCAGATCAGACACCGGGAAACCCGGCGTCTGACCAAGCTCCAAACAGTTTGCCACATATAGAAAACATGATTTTTCAAAATTGTCTGAAAGTTATACTTTTCTACGTGAACGTGTTTTGCGCTTGCGTTTCGTATGCGTTTAAACAGGAAAAACTGTACAGTGGAGAAGACGTTATTCTTTTCCCAATAAACGCGTAAATTAATTATGTCAACTGCAAACAGTTTGAAGCCAGATCAAACGCCGGGTAACCTGGCGTCTGATCTGGTTCCATACTGTTTTCCACTGAGATAGAAATGGGTCGTCAACATTTTCAATGAACTGTCATTTTTTAATTTCGTTGCATTTACGCTTTGTTTTGTTTTAAATTGGAAAAGAGCACGCATTCTCCACTGTACACTAGATGTACGCTTGATACACTATACAGTCCTATCTCTTTATTACGACCACAATAAGGAAAAGGCTTTATGACTGCTTAAAAGACAAGTGACCGCTTAAAGCAATGTGACAGTAAAACAGAAAGCTCTTAAAGGAGTTTTAGATGGTACGGACATGTCGTTCGATCCTCATCGTCAATAAAGTCCATCACCAATATGGAGGTTCAAAGCCCAAGAGTGCGTGGGAGACCAAGAAAGACATGGTCAGATTGTGTGAAGGCTGACATTAATGTATGCAACCTTGTTGATGTAAATCCACATGACAGAGCTGCTTGGAGATCATGTATCAGACAAACTAGCCGCCTGCTGCCCACCCCAGATGCTGGGACACCCGCAGCAGATGACAAATCAAATCAGGATTAAGTAAGTACATGTAAGTAAGTAACTGTCAACTTGCTTTAAGTAGTCATCTGTCTCAAACAAATGTTACAGTAGGGGAAAACCTTATTCTTTCTTAATAAACGCGTTTACTCTAAAACAATTATTTCCTATGCAAACTGTTTGCCACTCAGATTAAAATAAATTGTCAGAATTGTCAAATACGTGCCATTTCATCCTTTTTATTGAAATGCGTTTCCGTTTCGTTTCGTTTAAACGGGAAAGTATAACGTTTTCTCCACTGTATTTATAAACACACTACAGTGGAGAAAACGTTATTCTTTCCCAATAAACGCGTTTACGCTAAAACTATTATTTGCAGTGCAAACAGTTTGGAGGCAGATCAGACGCCGGGTAACCCGGCGTCTGATCAGGCTCCAAACTGTTTGCCACCAAGATAAACATGAATTATCAGAATTGTCAAAAAGTTGTCATTTTCTACGTTTAAGTGTTTTGCGTTTGCGTACGTTTGCGTTTAAACGGGAAAGAATAACAGATTCTCCACTGTATACGGTCGTCGCGGAGAGGTTTTACTATAGCCTGCTTCACCCTTATCACTTTTATTGTCTGCTTTAAAATTGTCGTCTGAATCTTTTATAAGCCATAAATCTTTAGGGTATTTTTCTAAAAAAGGTAAAATGTCAAGACTGAATACAAGAGGGCCTGAAGGCCCTGATATCGCTCACCTGTTGTACTGAAGCCTGATAGCTTAACCTTTCTGTTTCACCCGTTTTATTCTAAATCCATTCATATTTGTATAGCATGTAAACAATTATGGAATACAACTTCATTATTCTAGTATAGTAGAGTACATCAAGGGCAAATAACTAGAGCCTAAACAATACTGAAATAAAGCCTTTTCTAGCATTTCAAAGTATATCAAGGGCAGATAACTATTGCCACAATGATTAGATTTCAACAATAATTGCACTCCTTCGAGAACTTATAGGTATATACTTTGTGTGCAAGTATAATCAAAATCCATTCAAAACTGTAGTTGCAAGAGTGTAAACGCTGTAAAATATGGCATTTTCAGCAATTCAAAGGTAGATAACTCTTGATCTATTGATCCTATTTCAACCATAATCATTTATTTTTAACTTTGAAGCTTTTATGCAATCAAGCCAAGTTTGAGAAAGCTTGGATAAATATTGTGGCCTCTAGAGTGTAAACACGGTTAATTATGTCATTTTCAGCTATTCAAAGGTTTATAACTCTTGACCTATTTGTCTGATTTCAAATATAATTGATCTCATCCAAACTGTTAAGGTCAGATACAATCTGAGCAAGTTTGAGATAGATTGGATAAAAATTGTGGCCTCTAGAGTGTAAACACCCTTAAATATGGCATGTTCAGCAATTCAAAGGTAGATAACTCTCGACCTGTTAGTCTGATTTCAATCATACTCAAACTCATCTGAACTCTTTTAGTCAGATACAATCTGAGCACGTTTGAGATAGATTGGATAACAATTGTGGCCTCTAGAGTGTAAACACAGTAAAATATGGTATTTTCAGCAGTTCAAAGGTTGATACCTCTTGATCTATTGATCTGATTTCAACCGTAATCAAACTCATTCGAAATCCTTTAGTCATATACAATCTGACCAAGTTTGAGAAAGCTTGGATAAATATTGTGGCCTCTAGAGTGTAAACACTGTTAAATATGGCATTTTCAGCAATTCAAAGGTAGATAACTCTTAATCTATTTGTCCAATTTCAATCATAATCGAACTCATCCGAACTCTTATGGTAATATTCAATCTGAGCAAGTTTGAGAAAGATTGGATAAATATTGTGACCTCTAGAGTGTAAACACTAAAATTGTTGACGACGCACGACGGACGACGCACGACGGACGCCGGACATTCAAGTATTGCAAAAGCTCACCCTGAGCTAGCTCAGGTGAGCTAAAAAGCTATACTGTCAATTTACTCAAGTGATCTGTATCTAAAATGTTTTAAATGTGAAGCCGTTTTCTGGGAAAATGTTAAAACAATCTAAAATATTGAAGTAAAAGCAATCCAAAATATTGAAGTAAAAACAATCCAAAATATTGAAGTAAAACAATCCAAAATATTGAAGTAAAAACAATCCAAAATATTGAAGTAAAACAATCCAAAATATTGAAGTAAAACAATCCAAAATATTGAAGTAAAAACAATCCAAAATATTGAAGTAAAACAATCCAAAATATTGAAGTAAAAACAATCCAAAATATTGAAGTAAAACAATCCAACATATTAAAACATGAGCTATAGACTGAAATACAAATTAGAAAAATTATTGTTCGTGTAAGGTATCAGTGGGTTCAATTGATTAACCAGTACTCTTTGGTAGACTATGCGGTTGGTTTTGCAAAAACTATTTCTTCACACCAGACGTCGAGAAAACCAGCGTCTCATCGGGATTCAAGCAGTGTCTGTTATCGAAATCACCCAAGTTGTGTGATACTCTAATTGAACTTTCGACAACTTAGAAATAAATGCAATATTCTAAATTACCATCATAATCATCTTAAGTTAACACTTCACCTGAGAAAATACTATAAATGTAGAGACCGATTAATCTTTCCGTGATATTTGACCTTGATTACATTTTCAGTATTGATTAACCTACAATGGCGATATTCGCGAAAGATATAGACCCTGATCAGAATCCAAGCAATGTGGCAATTTGTAAAATTACCGCATACATGTACATCTATGGTGGAATAGACGTTATTCTTTCCCGTTTAAACGCATACGAAATGCAAACGCAAACCACTAGAATGGAGAAAATAACGTTCAGACAATTCTGACTATTCATTTTAATTTTAGCGGTTACCCGGCGTCTGATCTGGCTCCACACTGTTTTCACTGGAAGTAATAGTTAATGCCTAAACACGTTTATTGGGAATGATTAAAATCTTCTCCGCTGTAAAGGGTTGATCACCAAATAGTTATTTCATCCAAGCTAACGAATATCTTTCTAACGACAAAAGGTTGCTTCAGCGAAATCGCGTTACAGTATACAGCCATAAAACAGCCTGGGGTAAACTCTAAACATGCGACCACCCGGATAAAAAAAGATAAAAAAATCTGTTTTATTGACAATCAATCATGTACGCGAACCTCTTAACCTAGCGTAAACGTATTTTTGATGGAATAGCTAAATGACTAAATAGCTGTGTGACCTAGAAAAGGGCATAGAAATTAATGTTATTTCTGACATTGACCCCGATTTAATGTTATGTCTGAGGCGGGGAAATAGGTGAGGGTTATAGACACGCTCAGATCGTAGAGTAAAATTTCAAACAGGGGGTTTCTCGCTTGTTACTTAATCCCTATAACTACCTACTCTAAATGTATTGATATTCGCAAAAAGTTTGGATCCTGATCAGACGCCGAGTAACTCGGCGTCTGATTAGGATCCAAACTTTTTGACATTCATACTATTTTTCTTCAGTCAAAATTCTATAGTCTGAAATTTGTGGAATAAAAGCAGACGACATTATATAGCAGACGATATCTGTTGAACGAAGGGGGTTAATACGGCGCGATGGGAAACCTATATATTATGCCACACAAGATACAATACTTGGTTTAATGTACAGTGGAGAAGACGTTATTCTTTATATTTAAGACGAAACTGAATACATGGCAATAACATGAAGAAATTGAAAACTTCATGAAAAACTTGATTCATTTTTTATCTGAGTGGCAAACAGTGTGGAGTCTGATCAGACACCTGTCTGAGTCCAAACTGTTAGCAATGGAATTACAGTGCCCCATCTCCCCACGATCCATTGAACAACGGTTCCCTCCTTACAATGCTTGCCGCTGTTTCACATACAAGACAATTACGTCTAACCTTTTCGCAGCTGCCTCCCAACAATATGAACAATCTTTGTCTGACTCTCCCATGGGGTGTTGTTATAAAGAGGGAGTACTGTAGTTTATTAAGTATAAACGTGTTTATTGGGAAATACTTAAGAGTAGCGTTTTCTCCAATGAATATTCTGCCACACAAGATATAATACGTGGTTAAACGTATATAAAACAAATTATCTTGTTAAAAGCGACTAGGGTGGCTTAACCTATTCATTTCTTAGCTCCCCCTTTTAATACATTCAACCCTAGCGACGAATATACTCGTCATTGACAAACTGTGTACCTGTGAGGGGAACGCTGTCAAATATATGCAAACAGTGTAGATCCTATAGGAGCCCTTTGATCAGGGTCTGCACTGTATGTCATTTTGCAAAACATAATATATGTATTGTTAAAATCAACCCTAACTAGTAAAACTTGGGCTAGAGTGAATGAGTTAAGATCAGGAAAAGAATGTATCCAGACTAGCCACCTATTAACACAATTATATTACATTCAAACAACCATATTGTTTGTAATAGAAATATATAGCGGACGAATATGTATAGTAGCAGGTGATACTACAGTGGAGAATCTGTTATTCTTTCCCAATAAACGCGTTTACGCTAAAACTATTATTTTCACTGCAAACAGTTTGGAGCCAGATCAGACGCCGGGTAACCCGGCGTCTGATCAGGCTCCAAACTGTTTGCCACCAAGATAAAGATGAATTATCAGAATTGTCAAAAAGTTGTACTTTTCTACGTTTTAGTGTTTTGCGTTTGCGCACGTTTGCGTTTAAACGGGAAAGAATAACAGATTCTCCACTGTATATTATGATGATTGATAAAACGTAAATTTACAAGCTATCATTTTCTTATTTCAAGGTAAATTGATACAGAAAGAAGGGCGTTTAATTTTTCCCGTTGGCCGGAGACATTATATAAAATGCGTCTACTATGGCTTTAAAATTACGTTACATGTACAGTGGAGAATCTGTTATTCTTTCCCAATAAACGCGTTTACGCTAAAACTATTATTTGCAGTGCAAACAGTTTGGAGCCAGATCAGACGCCGGGTAACCCGGCGTCTGATCTGGCTCCAAACTGTTTGCCACCAAGATAAACAAGAATTATCAGATTTGTTCAAAAGTTGTTCTTTTCTACGTTTTAGTGCTTTGCGTTTGCGTACGTATGCGTTTAAACGGGAAAGAATAACAGATTCTCCACTGTATTTGAGGTTAAGTTATGGCAGCAACTATGTAACACGCTTGCCATTCTGATCAGACGCCGAGTTTCTACATATAATTTGCCAATGGCATCAACTGTATTTAAACATAGTTAAACTTCATGTTTTTGCAAAAGCCAGAAAATCAGTGACGTGTGGTCGAACCATAACCGTTTCCAAAACAATTGAAGCATTGTATATACATGTTAATGCCATAGAGACACTACATGTTGGTTTTATTTTGTTTTATGGTTTTTTGGGGAGCTTTTTGGTTGTTTTTCTATCGTTTTTGTTTCATTTAACATAACATCTTATATGCAATAACAAATAGTTTAGACACTGACGAGTTGCCGTGTAATGCAGCTTTTCATTTGGATCTACACTGTTTGTCAATGTCCCCTTTCACTCTCAATGATGCCTAAACGTGCGATTGCAAGCAGTTTGGATGCTGAGCAGACGCTGTGTAACGAGGTGTCTGTTCAGGATCCAAACTGTTTGACACTCGTATCGATATGTTTCAAGATATACTACATTGAATCTTACTTTGAAACGATGTTGCAAACAACATAGTTGAAGCAGACGACAATGAAACGACGAAAGGGTAAAATCTCACGACACATTTAGGCAGTGAAAGGGTTAATAGACAATAGGCTTAAATGGGTTTCAAAAGTTTGTGGAAACATGAACTCGTTTCCAGATATATAATGTATGTTTCCCAAAAAACCCTCCAAAAAACCTCATTCATTGCCAATGTGTTAGGTCAATGTGACCCTTCCGCTGCCATAATGTCGTAAAGCGAAGCAGACGTTTGTCTTTCAAATGAAACGCGTTTACGCCAAAATATATTATTTCGAATGCAAACAGTTTGGAGCCAGATCAGACACCGGGTAAACCGGCGTCTGATCAGACTCAAAACTATTTGCCACGAAGACTAACATGATTAGTCAGACTTATCAAAATGTAAACATTTTCTACATTTAAGTATGTTGCGTTTACGTTTCGTTTGCGATTACAGGAGAAATAATAGCATCTTTTCTACTGTTTGTCCAACTAGTTATCTTCGTCACTCTAGCTGATTTTCATAATTCATCAATATCTTCAAGAACCTCTCATTTTTCAAACTTTTTTTGCGCCGCGTTTGCGTGTCGTTTATTGCACTGTGTTTGCGTGTCGTTTATTGCACTACGGCTGCGTCCGTTCGTGCAGTTGCATTTGCGTGTCGTTTATTGCACTGCGTTTGCGTGTCGTTTATTGCACTGCGGTTGTGTGTTGTTTCGTTTAACCAGAGTAAGAATAACTTGTTCCTGGCTGCATGAGTTGTGGAGAATCAGCAAGGAACACACATGTTTACCAGTTGTATACCAAGCATATTACTGTCACATTTCCATGTCAGTGACCGAAGAAGGCAATCAATTAACCGAAACATCAAAGGCTCAAACTCCTTGTATCATGTCACTCTCTAACGAAGAAACGCATGTCCGAAACAGAGAAGATTGAAGGCATTGCTTACAGTGGAAAACACGTTATTCTTTCCCAATAAACGCGTTTACGCTAAAACCATTATTTCAGTTGCAAACAGTTTGGAACCAGATCAGACGCCGGGCAACCCGGCGTCTGATCAGGCTACAAATTGTTTGCCACTCAGGTAAAAATGAAAAGTCAGATTTGTCCAAAAATTGTCATTTTCTCCATTTTAACGCTATGCGTTTGCGTTTCGTTTGCGTTTAAACGGGAAAGAATAACGTTTTCTCCACTGTACACGAGGTAAAAAACTCAAACAGCCAGCAGCAAGCATTGAACATTAATTACAAGCTTCCACTTGCATGTACAGGGTTTCCTCCTTACACGGCTCTCAACAACGAATCCCTACTTACAACAACGCTTTGCGAAGTTCACAAAACAAGACATTTGTCAGTCTACAGTTTCACTTCTGCAACATCGTCTGCTTAAAGTTGTCGTCTGTTTTTCTAAAAGTTACATATTATTGGACATTTGACAAAAGGAATATAATGACGAATGACAAAGCTTGAATCCAGTTCGAACGCCGCGTGACGCGGCGTCTGATCTGGATTCAAACTGTTTGCATATGTAAGACGAGTCTTACTTTTCCCTCCCTATATAAACATCCTCCGAACAACACACACTCTAGTTTTTGTCTGCCATTGAAGGTTGATGTAGAGAGGGGGCACTGTATGTGTTTTTTATGACAAGGTCAACCTTCTACATGTATGGGGGTACAGTGGAGGCGTTATTTTTTCCCGTTTAAAGTATACCGGTACATCACGCAATGGAATAAAATGTTGAAAATTACAACTTTTGGGAAACTGTGACGATTTGTTTTATCTAAGTTGCGCACAGTTTTGAGCTTGATCAGACGCCGGGATACCCGGTGTCTGATCTGGCACCAAACTGTTTGCAATAATGGAAATAATTGTTTCAGCATCAACGCGTTTGTTGGGAAAGAATAAAATCTTCGCCACTGTAAAACCCTATTGCCTCCAACAAACGTATTAATATCGAAACTGATGGCTATTGGACTCAAACTCAATTAAATTCTAAACTAGCAATCAATACATGCAAATAGGTGAAATATAGTTGTTTGTTTTCGGAAAGTACAAATTCAAGATTGACCCCATGAGAGTGTCTGTTCGAACCATAGTGGTCCTGTGTGTATGATGTAATAGGTTAGTTGTCGAGTAAATTGCCTGTCTGATGTTATACCTACATGTAGGTAAGTCGTCGAGTTAATTGCTTGTCTGATGTTATACCAAGGTAAGTCGTCGAGTTAATTGCTTGTCTCGTGTTATACCTAGGTAAGTATCCGAGTTAATTGCTTGTCTGATGTTATACCTAGGTAAGTATCCGAGTTAATTACTTGTCTGATGTTATACCTAGGTAAGTATCCGAGTTAATTGCTTCTCTGATGTTAAACCTAGGTAAGTATCCGAGTTAATTGCTTGTCTGATGTTATACCAAGGTAAGTCGTCAAGTTAATTGCTTGTCTGATGTTATACCAAGATAAGTAATCGAGATAATTGCTTGTCTGATGTTAAACTTAGGTAAGTATCCAAGTTAATTGCTTGTCTTATGTTATACTAAGGTAAGTCATCGAGTAAATTGCTTGTCTGGTGTTAAACCTAGGTAAGTATCAGAGTTAATTGCTTGTCTGATGTTAAACCAAGGTAAGTACCCGAGTAAATTGCTTGTCTGATGTTATACCAAAGTAAGAATCCGAGTTAATTGCTTGTCTCGTGTTATACCTAGGTAAGTATCCGAGTTAATTGCTTGTCTGATGTTATACCTAGGTAAGTATCCGAGTTAATTGCTTGTCTGATGTTATACCAAGGCAAGTATCCGGGTTAATTGCTTGTCTCGTGTTATACCTAGGTAAGTTTCCGAGTTAATTGCTTGTCTGATGTTATACCTAGGTAAGTATCCGAGTTAATTGCTTGTCTGATGTTATACCTAGGTAAGTATCCGAGTTAATTGCTTTTCTGATGTTAAACCTAGGTAAGTATCCGAGTTAATTGCTTGTCTTATGTAATACTGAGGTAAGTCATCGAGTAAATTGCTTATCTGGTGTTAAACCTAGGTAAGTATCCGCGTTAATTGCTTGTCTGATGTTATACCAAGGTAAGTCATCGAGTAAATTGCTTGTCTAAAGTTAAACCTACATCTAGGTAAGGCCCTTTTTTGATGTTATACAAACATGACAAATGTAATTGTATGAGATAATTTCTTGTCTTAGCTTAAACTAAGGTCCCAATGAAAGTGGGAGTGTCTCATAAAACTGATTTTATGCCCAACACTGAACCAAATATCAATCAGTATGGACATTGCCCATACTCAATGTATGATCTGGGTCCAAACTGTTTGCAATTTTTCTCATATATACATTGTGGCATTTTGCAGATACGGATTATACATTCGCTGTTAACCCGAGTACAATGATTATTTGTAAACAGTTTGGATCCTGACCAGACGCCGCGTACAGTACTCGGCGTCTGACCAGGGTCCAAACTGTTTGATATTAATTTCAATATTTCTTAAGTCAAAATATTCAAAAGTTTAAATTTGTGAAATAAAAGCAGACAACAATTGTTTAAGGCTGATGACGTCATTGCAGTGAAGGGGTTTAACAACGTTTAACGCATATTATTGGTAAACTTTACGAAGCATAACACATAAAGTTTTCATTCATCAAATCAACCTTTAAGCTACTAATCGCGCTGTGACTGGAAAATGCAAATGTCTGGACCCAGATCAGATGCACGGTTAATCGGCTTCTGCTCTTGATCAATACTGTCCAACACTTATGAATAGGTTTCCTTAACTGGAAATTAAAAGAATGTTTTAAAGCTACAGACGAAAAACATAAAAGCAGACGATTATATATCTTGAGAGGGGCTAACTGCTTTTAACCATCCATATTTTGGTTTTTGCACCATTCATATACGTGGGCTGAATGACTAAACCGCGACATTTAAAAACTTCATCGTTAATGGAAAATAAAAAAGTTGAAATTTACATAAGTATTACAACTTTCATTCATCAATTTTATTGATAGAAGTCACCGTTATTCAAGTTTTACAATGTACACACTATAGTTCACTCCGTATCAAGTCACTGTATAAACGAAACACTTTAAAACACAGCTGACGACTAAATAAAAGACGAAACCAATACCAAAAACTCCTAAAGAAGCTTTTTGTATTGTCTTTGTCTTGCATTTACATGTAGCTGTCATAGATCTTAAGCGGTTTGGTTGTTTTTAAATAAGTGGTGGATAAAGAGAGGTCTGGTTGAACATACATTGCTTTGATTACAGTGGATAAGACGTTATTCTTTCCCATTAAACGCGTTTATGCTAAAACTATTATTTCCCGTGCAAACAGTTTGGAGCCAAATCAGACGCCGGGTTAACCGGTGTCTGATCTGGCTCAAAACTGTTTCCACCTCAGCTTAAAATCAATGGTAAGAATGTCAAAAAGTTGGTATTTACAACATTTTAGTGTTTCGCGTTTGTGTTTCGTTTGCACTTAAACGGGAAAGAATCACGTTTTCACCACTGTACATTGGTTTGATTTTAACAAACACTTCATTCATACGCCTACTACCCTTGGGTGCACGTTTTAACCTTGAACTTCCCCCAAACACTGTAGACCTGTCTTGAAAACCTTTCCAAAGGGGCCTGAGCAGGATACATCCTATTTGTCATTGTGGTCCTGTTTTTTGTTAATGTTTTAAAGAACACATCAATGTCAAAATTTTAGCAGACGACATTTTTAAATGTAGCAGACCAAAGATTGAAAGTGTTGAAAGAGTTATAGTAATGTTCCCGTCTATTAAAGTTTACAGTCTGTACCCTTATCATGCTGAATTGTCGTCTGATTGAAATATAACGTCCGCGAAAAATTTAATAATTCATTTTGATATTTTTTAAACTTGAGAAAATATTAATATGAGTATCAAAAAGCGTTATCTGGAACCAAACTGTTCACCATTTTCGCGCTTAACAGGATAAGGGTTAATCCAGATCAGACACACAAATAATTCAACTGTTAGTGAATATCTGAATCTTATTCACTATTGTATTATGTTTGTTTAGTAAAAACCCCAAACCACAAAAACACTAAAATTTAATGTTCTTGATTTATATGTTGCAGACCTTCAGCGAAAGTGTTTGACCCTTTCACTCTCTATGACGTCATCAAGCGCATTTGCAAACAGTTTTGATTCTGATAAGACGCTGCGTAACGAGGCGTCCGATCAGAATCAAAACTGTTTGCCACTAGTTTTTAAATAAAGTAAGTTATACTGCGTAAAATCTAACTTTGAAACGATATTGCAGACAACAACATTGAAGCAGACGACCTTATGGCGGTGTAGGGTAAACACCTCACGATAAATTTGATCACGAAAGGGTAAAATATAAATTATTTTGGGGCTAGCTAGCGAATATAAGTATCTCTGTCTGGCGTATGTATGTGTCAAACTATGAATCATCTAAAATTGTTTAAGGATACTCTCTTTTATAACAGGATTTATTGCTTTCACTTTTACCGTGGTAAATTATCGTCTGCTTAACCATTAGCTTGTCAAATTATCATATATACCATAACAATGTTAAATAGTTTGAATCCAGATCAGCCACCGCGTGACGCGGTGTCTAGTCTGGGTCCTAACTCCCTGCAAATGTTAGCCAAATCATTGTCCACATCAATTGATTTAAATTGCCTTCTAATTATTGCGTCTTTTAAAATCAAAAATTGTCAATACAATTACAGTGGAGGATACTTTATTTTTTTTCCAATAAACGCGCTTAGGCTAAAACTATTATTTCAAGTGCAAACAGTTTGAAGCCGGAACAGGTAACCGGGCGTCTGATCAGGCTCCAAACTGTTTGCAATTCATTTGATATAAACAGTCAGACTTGTAGATACATGTAAATCGTTTTATTGCGATGCGTTTATGTTTTGTATAAAATGCGTTTAAACGGGAAATAATAACGTCGTCTCCCTTTTATCAAACATTTAATGTGATTCTCGCCCAGACGCCTGGTTCCTTAACGTCTGATCTGAAACTTAAATTATTTACAAATGTCATCATAGTTTCGATTTACAGGACCAGGTTTAGATTTACAGGTATTTCCAGTGGAGAATCTGTTATTCTTTCCCGTTTAAACGCAAACGTTCGCAAACGCAAAGCACTAAAACGTAGAAAAGAACACTTTTTGGACAATTCTGATATTTCATGTTTATCTTGGTGGCAAACAGTTTGGAGCCTGATCAGACGCCGGGTTACCCGGCGTTTGATCTGGCTCCAAACTGTTTGCACTGCAAATAATAGTTTAAGCGTAAACGCGTTTATTGGGAAAAAATAACGTTTTCTCCACTGTATTTAACAGGTGCATGTACATATCACACTATCGTCACAATGTAAAGGCAATTAACTTTCAATTTGACTCACCGCAAATATTTACAGATCTCGGAGAAATGAACCCTTTTACTGTTTTAAAAATCATCGTCTACCATTATTTCTCAAATTTAAATATCAGAGAAATTGACCTTAAGTTATATTGTAAAGTGTATCAAAAAGTTTGAATCCTGATCAGATGCTGCATTACCTGACCTCTGATCTGGATCCAAACTGTTTGCAATATAGCGACCTCAGACGCCTAAAGCGAATAAATGGAAGTTGCAACTTGTATTATGGCATGTATTGGGTTTGAATTGGGTTGTTCGTCCATTTGTACGTTCATGTACAGTGGAGAAAACGTTATTCTTTCCCGTTTAAACGCAAACGTGCGCAAACGCAAAACACTAAAACGCAGAAAAGTGCAATTTTTGGACAATTCTGATACTTCATGTTTATCTTGGTGGCAAACAGTTTGGAGCCTTATCAGACGCCGGGTTACCCGGCGTCTGATCTGGCTCCAAACTGTTTGCACTGCAAATAATAGTTTAAGCGTAAACGCGTTTATTCGGAAAGAATAACGTTTTCTCCACTGTATATACAAACTTGTACGACGCGGCCACTAAAAAGGAATACTATATTAATTATATAGTATTTATGACTGGTAGCACATAAATGCGGACAAAAGTCATGCAGGATCCTTCTGTGTGACATTTGCACTGCATTAAGCGGCCACATGTTTTTAACGGTCACCCTTCATTTTCAGTCAGTGGTCGCTTATCACAGATGTGACTGTATACATGTAAACTACAGTCGTACGATCGTTGAATTGGGAACAGTTGCAATCAATTGTTGATGGATGACCATGGTAAACAGCAAACACAGGTGCCTTTTGTTTTAACGTTAAACATGCGCATTCTTACTGCATGATGAAATAAAACGGTAAATAACTGTAGTAAAGTGTAGTTAACGCTTTCGATAAAAGTAGAAAAACAACAATAATGAATTGCAGTCGAAAGCTTTCCCGAAATTCTATAGTTTAATTGCAAACATATTCGTATTACAAAGCTAAAACATGGCTCTCGAATACGTTCGACAAACGAGTTTAAAGAAAGCCTATCGGAGTTTGACCTTAGATGGTTTCATATATACATGTACATGAAGGCGATGTGAAACGAAAAATTAAACATGATTTCTGTAGGAGCTTTCTGCTCCATTTTCATCCATGTTTAAGATGTCTCCTATTTTTAAAACAGTCTGATATCTTTGATTACAGTCACGTGCCTTAAAGCGATGCTTTACTGTGCCCGACAGATATTTCAAATTAGCCACGGTGTTGTTTCTTTTGATGATGATGATGATGATGCTGATACTGCTGATGATGAGGATGCTATTGCTGTTGATGATTATGGTGAGGACGAAGCTTGTGACGACTAAGATGACGGAGCATGGAAAATGTCCTTGTGTAAGAAAGACAACAAAATAAATTAGAAACTCGATAATTCGAACTCGCGTTAATTCGGACATACAAATATTTCAAACTTTGGTCACGTTTGAACTTTGAAGTATGGATAAGTTTGACTTATGCAAGATTGACTTATCCAGATTCAACTCAAGAAATCATGGTATTATCGATTTAAGCGGGTTCGAAATATCGAGTTTTGACTGTAGCTTCTTGCTACTCTAGAGTACATTCCATCCAGTGTGTGTCTTGGCATTAAACTGAAAATGTTGCTATCTACTGTTGGACAGGTTTTAGCGACCATTGACTTTGAACCCAAACGCAGAATACTAATTAATGCAGGATAACAGTAATGCAGAAAGCTCCTATATCAGCTTTCTGCATTGCTGTTTTTTCCTGCATTCAGATAAAGCACCTATCTTTTGTCAAGACTACATAATTATTTTCAAAGGCCGCCAAATATGAGTTTTTCTGTATTTGTATTGGAACGTGTACTACTTATAAACAAATAAACGTGCACCATCTTTGCGTGAAAAAATGCGTACGTACATTCCTTTCAAGTTGATGCCATTGTTGGGAAAAACGTTAATTGCTATAATCTAGTCTTCTAAGCGAATGTACAAGAGGGGTATTAAGCACAAGAATTTGCAAAATCTGCTTAAGTGGTGATCAAGTAACAGAATTAATTGATATGGTTGAAGATCGCACAAGTGGTGTGTAACATAAAATTAGCTCATCGCCCTGGCGCATGCCGTAAAAATATACCACAGATGGTAAGGGACACGCCAAAAATTCTTCTCGCTTTTTATCGACTAAAGATGCTATTTTATAGAAATACATGTACTAGCATAAGTATTTTCATTTTGAATGTCATAATGTTTTAACAGAATAATTTGTTTCGGCAATTAGCCATTGGGTATGGAACCGTGTGTTGTACTAGCCTATTAGTATTTAGCATTAGTTTTGTAACTTCGCACGCAAAGTAGACCCATACATATGTACCCTTTCATATTAACCCTTGCAACATTAAGTGCATCTTTAAGTTGCGCTGTCAATCAGCCTATACCCGTATCAGGCGCTGAGTTATTCGGCGTCTGATCTAGATCCTGACTGTTCGACAAAACCATATAAGGTTTCTTCAGCCATCTTTATAAACTTTTACTTTCTGTTTTACTTTCACCCTTCTTTAAGCAACACTCTATACTAGAATATAATAAAAATAATTCTTATAACACATACTTTTTAATTCATGACTGTATAAATTGGGACTATTTTTTCGGTGGAGGAATAAATTAACGGTGGCAGAATTGTATTAGGCTATGGGATAATGGGTTACTTGGGTTTTAGCACAAAAGACTTGCAATAAAACGGTGAAAATTACAACATTTTGAAAGCATGAACATATTGTGTTAATCTGAATAGCAAAAAGATAAAAGCCTAATCGTTCAGAGGGAGTCGTTATAGGGAGAAAAAAGGGCGTACATTTGCAAACAGGTTGAATCCAGATCAGACGCCGCGTAACGCGGTGTCTGATCTGGATTCAAGTTTTTGTCACTCCTCACTAAGTTTTTTCCATCAAAATGTCTATTATGTAAAACAGCAGACAACAACTTTAAGCCGACGACATTGCAACAGTAAAAGCTCTTGACAAAAATGTCCTATTTAGGGAGCTGCGGCAAAGGTCGCTGTAAGGAGGAAGTCGTTGTTGGGAGGGCCGTTGTAGAGAGGGGGCACTGTAGTATATATACTTCCCAATCATTACATCGTTATTGTTCCGCAAACTGTCGAACTGATGACAATGTTCAGCCCTTCGTCTTCTACGAGATCGTCTGCTTCGAATTTATCGCCTGCATTAACTCTAAAATTAACATTTCATTTCCCTTTAGCTCAAGACCTAAATACCAAGTGGCTTGCAGATTACATTCACACTAGACGGTGAGATACTCGGCATCAGATCTGGATCCGAACAGTTTGCAATCTTACAGTCAGGTCGAGATGAGATTGGGGTAGGGTTAGAATGCATGTGGGGAGTTTATTCTAAGCGATACAACAGGGAATTGTTTTGGGGGTGGTTAACTTAACCCTTTGCCTGCTGGTCGCGACTTTATTGAGTTTTGCAAACAGTTTAGATCCAGATCAGACGCCGCGTAACGCGGCGTCTGATCTGGATCCAAACTGTTTGACACTCTTATTTCGGTTTATTTTCTTAAAAATGTATAAATCTAAGTTTAACAAACTTTGCAGACGACACTTTCAAAGCAGACGACATCACCGCAGGATAAGGGTTGAGTACTATAGCAGAGATGAGGAAGGAAACAAAAGTGGTGCTTGAATTGGTCGCCGGTATCGACGGCATTCTTAGCATGTCGTAGTTTACACGGCGAGTTACATAATAGAACTATAAACGCAATTTCGGAAACGGCGAACAGTGACGTTTCCAATTCCGAGCTTTCTTAGTTTTAGTTTTTCCCGTATTAACTCATTCACCCCTGAAACTTCAAATGGACAATTTCATTTCCTAACCAATTCTTGTCTATTTTTCATTAGATTATTTTACAAATGTGTGCCAAACGTCCTATAAAAGGGACATATTCAAACGGTATAGACCCTTATCAGAGTATACACTATTTTCTAATAGGAATTTCAATATAAAATGTAAAAGAGGACATGAAATTTTAGACCGTGCCAAACGCTCCTTACATCAAAGATGGTCATTGAAGAATCAACATATACATGTTTATTGGTTACATGTAGTTACAAATTATCTCCAAATGACAAACAGTGCATACCCTGTCCAGAGAACTTCCTTACACTTATTTAAAACTGACCAAGATATTTGACTGGCTGGTACATGTACATGTAGCTTAAAACATGTAGGATGTTTCAATATTGGTAAAGGTCACGCTGACATAAAGTTAATCTTGTATTATTAACGATCACTAAAGTAAAGCACATTAGATTATTGTTACGGCAAGGTACTGCTTAATGCGTAATCACAGCATACAAGTACAGTGTTCCCTCCATGCAACGGCCCAAACAACGAGTCCCTCCTTACAACAACACTTGTCGCCAATCCCCAAACAAGACAATTATGTCCAATCTTTTCACGTCTGCAATATTGTCTGCTTAGTATTGTCGTCTGCTGTTTCTCTCAAAGTCACATATGGGACATTTTGATAAAACACGCAATAACGAGTGACAAACAGCTTGAATCTTGAACAGATGCCGCGTTACGTGCCGTCTGATCTGGATTCAATCTGTTTGCAATGTAAGCCAATTTTCCACCCTATAAAGACCCCCTCCGAAAAACACATGTAAATGTGTATCCCATTGGATGTTGTTAGAGAGTGAGCATGTATTAAGTTGGTATCCAGCGCATGCTCAAACTGTCTCGTTGTTACTTGTATCTAGACTCCTTAACAGACCTATATTGTCAGATTATGGAAAAAATAAACATTGTCTTAACACCACTCCTACATGTAAGAACTGCAAATCGTAGACTTAAAATATTCAAGCACAATGAAATACTTCATTGAGAAAAATCCGAGCGTAATTCGGTTAATCTTTTACAATCGTCTGCGCTATCTGTCTCTCCGGTCAACAAGCGAACCCCTCAGTCGCGTACAGTGGAGAAAACGTTATTCTTTCTCAATAAACGCGTTTACGTTAAAACTATTAGTTCAAGTGCAAACCGTTTGGAGCCAGATCAGACGCCGGGTAACCTGTTTGCCACTCAGCCTACAATCAATGGTCAGAATTGTCAAAATATTGTTATTTACTACATTTTAGTGTTTTGCGTTTGCGTTTCATTTGCGTTTAAACGGGAAAGAATAACGTTTTCTCCACTGTAAGCTTAGAACAAAAAAGAGGTGTCACAGTGTTTACATTTGTATGTTAACTGGGCGTGAATATGGTCTGATCGTATGAGTGCATGACTCAATTGAACCATTGTCATGCTAGGAACCTTTGTGGATTGCAAATAGTGTAGAATCTGGTTAGGAACTCCTTAAGGAACCCTATGAGCAGGGTATGAAGTGTTATGTTTTTTTAAACATAAATTGTTCTGAAATATTTCAAATCGACATTAACTGGGCATTTTTCAAATGTAGAATAATGATTTTTGAAAACTTCAGCACTTAAAGGGTTTAACTACCAAACACACACAAACGTAGATCTACCTACGAGCTTATCTATGAAATTAATTCATGAATATCGATCGACAACCTCAGCCGAAAATTTACATTCATAAAATTGCCCGTCGAAATTTGTCACCGCAGCGTACAGTGGAGAAAACGTTATTCTTTCCCAATAAACGCGATAAAGCTAAACCCGGCGTCTGATCTGGCTCCAAACTATTTGCCATTCAGATGAAAAAGGATAGTGAAAAATGTAAAAAAAATGTTATTTTTCTACATTTTAGTGTTTTGCGTTTGCGTTTCGTTTCGTTTAAACGGGAAAGAATAACGTATTCTCCACTGTATGGGGGACTGTGGTTGGGGAAAGAATGCGACGGTGATCTGTATCAGCGTATCTTCATTGAGGGGTTGGATAACAAGTCAATTAACAAATGATAACATCGGACTTACACAAGTCTTTTTGTTTTACAGAAAACTGTCAAACCTGTGTATTAGTCCTGCTTATCGTCCAGAAAACCAAGATTATAAAAAAACAGTGTAGACCTTGATGAGACACCGAAAATAACTCGGCGTCTGATCTGGCTCCAAATTATTTGCGGTGGAAACAATAGTTTAAGCGTAAACGTGTTTATTTGGAAATTAAAAAGCACTATCGACTTAATAACAAACCTGCCCTACCATATTCATTAACGCAAGGGGTGGTGCTACATGTAAGCCTCTACAACGGCGTCCAATGGGAGACGACAATTGTGTGCGTTGTTCAGAGGGTGTCGTTTAGCGGGGGGGGGGGGGGGGTGAGATAGGCTTATATTTGCAAACAGCCTGTGTCTGATCTGGATTCAAGCTGTTTGTCATTTGTCAGGAAGTTGTTTCTGTCAAAATGTCCATTATATGTAACTTTGAGAAAAACAGTTGACGACAATTTTAAGCAAACGATATTGCAGTAGTAAAAGCGTAGGCTATAATTGTCCTCTTCAGGGAACAGCAGAAAGGGTCGTTGTAAGGAGGGAGTCGTTGTTTGGAGGGCCGTTGTAGGGAGGGAACACTGTAGTCTAAATACTTTATGTCAGACGATAAACAAACAATAAATCAAGTCACAAAGAAAATATCATTAAATCAGATTTTATTCGTTCGGTAACAAGAGCCTTCAAACCCAAGTTACCCTTGACCGTGACCCAAGTAACTATAGACTCATCAATATAATGTGAAAATAAGGTACAGCACCCCCTCGCTACAACGGCAATCCCAACAACGATTCCCTCCTTACAACGATGTTTGCCGCTGTCCCCAAACAAGACAATTATAACTAACACTCACATTACTGCAAGATTGTCTACTTAAACGTGTCGTCTGCTGGTTTTCTAAAAGCTACATATTGGACATTTTGATAGAAGAAACAAAAAGACGAATGGCAAACAGCTTGAATTTAGATTCAAGCTGTTTGCAAATGCATTTTAGCCATTTTCCCTCCATATAACAACTCCTTCCGAAAAAGGCACACAGTCTTTGTCTCCCTATTGGTATTGTTGTAGAGTGGGATTATTGTATTCACAAACCAGTCTGCACTAACACAGACAGTCACAAACGCTTACTCAATACTACCAGAAAACGACCCATGCCACAAACAGTTTGGACCCAGTTCAGACAAGGGGTATCTAGGGCCCGATTCATAAAACTGTGTAAGAATTTTTTTGTCGTAAGTTAGATTTTTAAATTCTCAGTATTATTGAGAGTGAAAGGGTTAAGAAACCACTTGTCATACAAAGACAGTTTGAGTGACCACAGTACATGTATACAGGCTCTGTTGTATGTCACATTGTTACACAATATCTCCGTTATTAACATGGCGTAAATACCACGTTAAAACCATATTCATATCATTAATGAGTAAGCATTCGTTTTTTTACTTGCTTAGTTCATATGTTATGCTTATATCATTGACATTAAATTTTGTACTTTTCACATACAGGGAGATTCATTATTTCACTTTGCCGCCTCTTTCAGTCTGACGTGGCATTATTCTAGCAGAGATCTAGGTATACACTAAAATATGCTTCTATCCATTGGGTTTCAGCTCGCTGATACCATGACCTTTACCATATCGTATTACATGTATCGTGTGTTCCAAAATTAATTGTCATCTGCGAAACATTTTGAAATGAACAATAACATGTTGTTTTTATACGAAACATTAACTGTTTCAAACACTTTGGATCTTGAGCTGACGCCGAGTATTCGGCGACTGATCTGGATCCAGACTGTTCGCGAAAGGAAAAATGTCACTTTATGCGGGATAGGTTAAAAAGCGCCATGTCATTGGATGACGCGGCAAACTGGCATGGACCATATTACCATGACCCATGGACAAGGGTGCAGACAAAAGGTTACCGAATGATATAAAAATCATATTACAACAGGCTCGTAAAGTACAATGAACAATGGTTAAATATTACCTACAGATTCTTCTGGTTAAAATGATAAATATCTTTAACCCTTAACCCTTTCCCCAATAGAAGCGCCTTTTAGCGGATATAATTTATTCATCCGCTGAAGAAAGTAGTTCCAATTTAATCAGTAATGAATAAGTATTTCTATAGTATAGCACACGGTAGCTTAAAGCAGGCTGAAAGTAAAGCAGAATGCGCCCTAAGGCGCATTCTGCTTTACTTTCAACCTGCTTTAAGTAGTCACATATCTTAAGTACTAGAAATAGGATATCAGGTAAAGGGGTAACCACCCACCGCCCAAACACCACCGGTTGTGCAAATAGCTTAGATCTGGTTTAGACACCGTTTGACTCGGTGTTCGAGTCGGAATTAAAACTGTTGACACATATATATTATTATATACAGATTTGTTCTGCTAAAATGGATTTAGACCTAAGCTGTATAAAACGTAACAGACGACAAGGTTCGAGCAGACGGCATTTTATCATGGTACATGTATAGTTTGTTTCCATGCATGTCGCAGCTTTAACCCACACGGCGTGCAAATACATGTAATATTACATGTATCTATTACAAATATAGTCATGGTGCCAATTTACAAAATTATTTTTATTTGCTATCTATATTGGACACTATCTACAGTAAATGCAATTCGATATTTGAGCTGGTTTCAAACACACTAAAAGCAAACGAAATGCCGCTGAAAAGACCAAAAGACCCCCCCCCCCCCCCCCCCTTCATAAAAGTGACCCCGAAGGACATTTTCTCCGGCGTCTGATCTGGCCCCAAACTGTTTGCAATGGAAATAATAGTTTTAGCGTAAACGCGTTTATTGGAGGGATTGGGGGGGGGGGGGGGGTGGGGGGAAGCTTCTTCCCCACTGTAAATAGTCAAATGTAGTTAAATGACATTGATTCATCGTCTTACACTTTTATTTGAAAGTGAAATTTCACACAGTCAGAAACAAATTACATGTATAATGGACGCAACAATTTTAAATAGCTATATATTAATATATTCACTGCTGTTTTATCGCCCGTTTGAACTTTTTACTACCATGATACTGTGCAAACACTTT
This sequence comes from Gari tellinella, assembly GCA_922989275.2. Classification (NCBI taxonomy): domain Eukaryota; kingdom Metazoa; phylum Mollusca; class Bivalvia; order Cardiida; family Psammobiidae; genus Gari; species Gari tellinella. The sequence goes on along the minus strand of OV277866.1, from coordinate 28,661,862 downwards.
TCAAGTATGGATTTTTGATAGATCTAGTATGACTGAATAAATATCGGTACGAATGTGAAGTAGGCTGGATCCAGAACAGACGTCGAACTATTCGGCGTTTGATCTGGAACCAAACTTTTTGCAATGCGACTACGTGTATAACCGCCCATGGCGGCGAAAATGGTTAAGCGACTAAGTGCACAGGAAGTCCAATATTATATGATTCATATATATTCATCGAAATCATATTACATGTACTATTAATATAAATGTTATTACAATTGACTAAAATCCAATCTTGACTCAGAAAATATGAATCACTCCTCAAAGGTCATGAGAAAAAACTAGTTCTTCCTATTCGTATTCGTTCATACACATATCCGGAAGTTATACGTAGTTCCGGAAGTACTGGCAGACTTTATCTGAGTTTGATATTTAGCGAAATGTCTAAGGTCTAGATGCCAACTACTATTGCGGGTTTCATTGTTTTGTCAACGCAAATTAGACACTGAATGGAAATTGTGGTAGTTTGGTATACTATTCCCTTTCAACACCAATCCGGACCTCAATGTAATTTTCAAACAGTTTGGACAAAGTCGTGTGTCTGACCAGGATACAACCTGTTTGAGATTTTAACCAATATGTCCTCAGTGACTATGTTTTAAATCTTAGATAGAGAAAATCAAGTTAATTAATAATCCCCTGAAACATCCAATGGACAACTCCAGTTTACAATAAAGGCTGGTCCATTTTAGACTATTTAGGTTTTGTATTTTATAATATATTGCAAAACGACAAACAGTAAAGTCCCTGATTAGAGGGCTCCTGCAAATACCTCACGATCAATTTGGCGCCGAAAGGATTAAGCCTGACAATGGCTGTATTGTCGTTAGGACCAAGTTAGACTGTTTATTCAACTGACTACAACGCAGCTTTGCATCCGGGCAATATGTGACTTATTTCCCTCCCTACTTAGCTAATGTCTGGACAACACGTGCCAAAGTTTGGTCCCCCAAAGTTTTGCGTCGTTACTAGTTATATGCTTATGCATACAATATCCAAATACTTAACATAGATTTTATAAAAAAAAAACAAAAAAAAACTATCGATTCAAGATCCGATTTGGATTTTATAGTTTTGTATTGCAAATATAATTATTTATCACATAAACGTGCAAAATATAGAGGGCCGTAAAAATCGTACGGCCCACTGGGCATATATTTTATACTAATTTTCGAATCACCAAAATACTGTATTACTACGCGGACTTTAAATCAGTTAAGAAAATCTAGACAAAATAAGATCACTACTAGGGATTTAAAACATTTCCAAGTGTCCTAAAAACATTATCCAAGGCAATCCCACAAACTCAGGCTGCAAATTAGGCTACGTAGAGCTCTAGTAGAACAGTGACTCAGACAGTTTTTCAAATTGAGACGTTACAATAATAATGACGTCGTGTTGCTATAACGACGTTATTTTGAAAACAAAACTTGATTCTTACTGTCAAATTATCATTTTTAGTCAGTTAGAACAGTTTTAAATTAAATATCAATTTAAAATTTGAATATGTTATCGGAAAAGTCTTTTCACATCACATTGATGTTGATTTTCTTTATTTTAGTTTGATTGGTGTTTTTATCTACGGATGAATAAAACCGAATAACTCCTATGACGAATCGTTTTCCTAAGAGCCGAGGGCAAAAGTGAAAGTATGAGCGTTCGGATTTTCGTGTCATCTGGTGTTTATGTGATAAATAGGATATCAAATTCGTGTGTTGTCAGTCGTGAATTTATTGAACTCGTTGGATAAAATGATATGTTGCTCGCCAAGGCTCGCAACATATTATTTTATCCAACTCGTTCAATAAATTCACGACTGACTACACACTCATTCAATATCCTCTATATAATAGTGAAAACATATGTGATCTGAAACTGATTTCAAAAAGTTACATCGTACAATGTGAAAGACGTCATACTCTCCCAATTAACCCCTTCACACCCATTGACGTCATAAAGTGCGTTTGCAAACATTTTGAATCCTGATTAGACGCCGCGTACCACGTCGTCTGATCAGGATCCAAACTGTTTGACACTCGTTTTGAAATATCTTCAGTCATTCTGCCTTATTTCTTAACATTGAAATGACATTGCAGAGAACAAAACTGAAGCAGGCGACAATAAAGCGGTGATGGGGGTAAAAATCTTCTGACTAATTTTATCATGCAAGGGTTAACACATTTGTGCTACAATGATACAGTGGATAATCTGTTACTCTTTCCCCTTTAAACGCAAACGTACGCAAACGCAAAGCACTAAAACGTAGAAAAGAACAACTTTTGGACAATTCTGATATTTCATGTTTATCTTGGTGGCAAACAGTTTGAAGCCTGATCAGACGCCGGGTTACCCGGCGTCTGATCTGGCTCCAAACTGTTTGTAAACGAAAGAATAGTTTTAGCGTAAACGCGTTTATCGGGAAAGAATAACACATTCTCCACTGTACAATGATAATTTCCATTGCAAACATTTTGGAGCTAGATCGGACGCCATGTTAACCAAGCGACAAGTCAGGCTAAAAATGTTAATTAAATCGACATGATTTTCCTAAAATCTGCAATTTAAAGACATCCCTAGATGACCTTTCGATCATAACGCCTTGCCAGACAATTTCCTTGCAAAAATCATGGATCTTATGGGCATGACGCTAGCAAAGTACCATTGAAGCTTCTCGTGTGAGACTCTACCTTTATATTTGATAGTTTGGTTAGAAATAACCATTGAAATTCACTAGAGCATGAGTATAATCTGGACCTCACCAGATAAACTGAGATTGTGCTGCACATGCTTGAAAGTTACATTGACACCTCCAGAACAATGGGGTGGTGGTCCCTCAATGGACTGAAGAAAAGTCATTAAGAACTACATCACCGTTTCTCTTAATTTCGTTTTTAACTCTTTCCTGGCGAAGTTTAATCGCCTGCTTTAACTCTCTTATCAGTATGATATCGTCTTCATTGGTAGTGTCGTCTGCAATATCTTTAAAGTCAGCGTTAGGGTTGTTTTGACTGAAGCAAAGACGATACGAGTGTCAAACGGTTTGGATCCTGTGTCCAATGTTATAGAGCATTTGAGCTGAGTCTGAGTGTGTTTCTCAAGCATTTGATTGGTCAGATTTGAGCCTCGGCTCAAATCTGACCAACAAAATGCTTGAGAACGACTTAGACTCAACTGAAAAGCTTCATAACCGTGGACCCTGGCCAGACGCCGCGTTACGCGTCTATGCAGTCTTTACAGCGCGAGTACAGTTTTGGTCTAGCTGACGACAGTTGTTGGAGGGCAAGAGGATATGGACCAGACTATATTTTGATTCAATAGCAAAAAATAGATACACACAGATAGCAATTTGTCATCAAGGCTGCAAGCTTGCTATATTTATCCTTTAAATGCAAAACAAAACATAGGTCTGTGTTTAACTCAGTCAAGGTAAAACAGGGGCCTCGGAAATGGGGTTAAGTCCCTCCCTTTGTCAGACCGGCCAACACGAATATCGTTTTAGATGCATCAAGTTAACGACTTAATAAACACTTGGTGAACTAAAATTATAAGTTGAGAAGACGTTACAGCGCTCCCTCTCTACAACGACACCCAATTGGAGACAAAAAGTGTGTGCGTTGTTCGGAGGGAGCCGTTATAGGGAGGGAAATTGGTTTGAATTTGCAAACACCCTGAATCCAGATCAGACGCCGCGTAATGCGGCGTCTGATCTCGATTTAAGCTGTTTGTCACTCGTCATTACTTTTATTTTGTCAAAATGTCCATTATGTATAAAGAGAAAAACAGCAGACGACAAAATTTTAAGCAGACGATATTTCAGCAGTAAAGGTTGTTAGACATAATTGTCCTGTTTATGGAAATGCAGCAAGGGTCGTTGTAAGGAGGAAGTCGTTGTTTCGAGGGACCACTGTATATTTTCCAAATTACGTGTTTATGTTAAAATCCCTATGTTTATTGGAAACAGTATGGAGCCAGATCAGACACCGGTTCATCCGGCATCTGATCAGGCTTCAGACTATTTGCCACTCAGATAAATACTAATGCTAAGTATGCTAATGTCATTATCTACATTTTTGCATTGCGTTTGCGTTTAGTTTTTCTATTTGGGGCGAAGAATGGCGTCTTCTTTACTGTTATAATTATTACAGTGGAAAATACGTTATTCTTTCTCGTTTAAACGCAAACGAAACGCAAACGCATCGCAATAAAACGTATAAAAAGACAACTTTTTCACAATTCTGAATGTTGAGTTTAACCTGGATGACAAACAGTTTGGAGCCTGATCAGACGCCGGGTTACCCGGCGTCTGATCTGGCTCCAAATTGTTTTCATTGGAAATAATAGATTTAAGCGTAAACGCGTTTATTGGGAAAGAATAACGTTTTCTCCACTGTATGTCTACATGTACGTAAGTCAAGGTCAAATAAGAGTACAGTAGATCGCGCTTTCAATAACTTAATATTGCTTAAACCCATTACCTCATAGCGCATTTTTGCCACTGAAATGAAAAGAGAACTTAGGACATTTTAATGGGTTGTCATTTTCTAAATGTTATTGAAATTTGTTTGCTTTTCGTTAAAGTTTAAACGGGAATTCTCCACTGTAGCGAACAGGAAGGTAATCGCCACCGACAGCATATCTCTGAGATACGGGAAGCATGTCAACTACAAAAATAATCCTTCTTGTCTTCATTTCATCTTATGTTGTGGCTACTCATAGTCATTAGAATCGTCTCGATGGTTCGCTGTAAATGTCAGTTACAGTGTAGAATATGCTATTATTTCCAATTTGAACGCAGACGAAACGCAAACGTAAAATACTAAAATGTAGAAAATGATACTTTTTTGATAATTCTAACTTTTTATCTGAGAGGCAAACAATTTGGGGCCTGATCAGACGCCGGGTTACCCGGCGTCTGATCAGGCGCCAAACTGTTTGCACTGGCAAAATTAGTTTTAGCGTAAACACGTTTATTGGGAAAGAATAACGTCTTCTCCACTGTACCCCGGCGACTGATCTGGCTCCAAACTGTTTGCACTGGTAATGACAGTTTTAGCGTAAACGCGTTTATTGGGAACGAATAACGTTTTCTCCACTGTACGTATTCTCAGGGTGGCGACTTAGCTAGGCTAAACTCACTATAAACAACAATACGTTATATGCTTGCCATTAGGTGATCTGATAAGTTTTCCGACCCCCAATTAAATTTGCCTGATAAGCTTTGTAGAGCCGAACCTTAGCTTGTGCAAACAGTTATGAGCCATATGAGGGGCTGAGTACAACCCCTCCCACCCTTCATAAAGCATAAAAATATTTGATTAAATTTCAAAATTAATACTGTTTTTTAAAAATTAAAAACATTTATTGAGTTCAAAATTTAAGCAGATGATACCAATGAAGCAGACGACAAATGCAGTCGTCGAAGGGGTGGTTTTCTCACGAATTATAGTGATCGTCTGCTGCAAACTTGTAGCATGTGTCAGTGAACGAAAATAATCCGACACACAGACACGCACATTTTGGTAAAGAAAACTAAAGTTCTAGAGTCAGTATTAAGATAATAGGCGCTAGATCTGTATCTAGACTGGTTGTTCATGTTAAAGAGCTCGCCCTCAGTCGGGGAAGGATAAACTAACTCATGACATATTAACCAGAACAGCAATTGTTTTAGCCCTAACCACACTGTAGTATCGTCTGCATCGCAAATATCATCTAAAAATCATTTGAAACTGATTGTATGTTTATCGTTCAACTAAAACAGCTTAAAAGGAGTGTCAAACAGCTTATATCCAGATCAGACGCCGAGTTACTCGGCGTCTGATCTGGATCTATACTGTTTGTAAACAGCTGCAAGTAGGCGTTTTGAAATATAAGGGATAGACTGGTGGACCGACTGTCGCCAGCTTAACGGATATGTAGGATTGTTCTCATAGGAACCGAGTTTTCAGACCTCTTGGAAAAGGGGTATCCAAATATTATATTGGTGAAAATGCATAAATAGAAGAGTCAGACATGTAGACGAAATTTTACCATTCGCAGCTTAACACAATTACACTAATTTTGTTACTGCAAAAAGTTTGATCCTGATCAGACGCCGCGTCACGCGGGTGTACAATCATCTCCATCCAAATCTACGGTATTATTACTCTTCCAGGTGATTGTGATGAGTAGTCACACCATAGTGTTGGGCGTAAAAATGTACGGAGAAAATGCGATTAATATTGTTATAATCATCATTATTATAACACGTATTTTTTATTTTAGATATTATTATTACATGTATAATCATTTATTATTATTATTATCATTATATAATTATCATCATAAGCAAAAAGTACGTACCCCAGCCTCCATTTTATTATGCACTGTGACGGCCTTCACCTTGCCCTCATACAATTTCTGGTCTCTATGGTCTCTGAACTGAAAGAAGCGCTCCCCCACCCCGGGGCCGAGGAGCGTAACGAGAATGTACAGTGAGGTACAGGCTCTCCACCATACACAGGCCATAGTCCTCGAACACAGTACCCGATGATATAGTCCTCGAACGATGATACACAAATATCCAATTAACACCACCAACTAGGGGATCAACTCACTTTAAACCAATTAACACACTTCTCACTACAGTCTATTAATAAATTAAATTAATCACTATATATTTATGTATTTATATTATCTGCAAGCACAGACTTCGTGGGTCTATGTCTTCTGTGTTGTCTGTGTTCTCGACTGGTTTATTACTGGTCAGCGCGGTGGGTTACAATGGTTTTAATGGTAGTCTGGGTTCGTAGACTTGTTCAACAGCTGGCACCAGCCTCTGACTAAAAGAACGGTTTCATAAAAATCCATAACCCACTGTCTCCGTAACAGAGTAGCATCCGAGTCATATACGTCCCCTGTTGTCATAAGTGCAACGAAACGTTCCAATACTGTTTCCCCGCTCCTTCCTCGACCAGTGATTTCAAACCTATTACAACAGTCGAGTCACTAGCAGTCGTAGACCATTTAAATATATAAAATATTGCCGATAACGGTTACTAACTTACTATAATTCCACAGTGCGTATATTTATAAATCCGATGAAGTTTTATTTCCGTTTAACTCTTTAACTCCCTTTGGCTTGCCCCGTCACTGTTCAAGGCCTGTAATCAAAGAAACAAGTATTTATATAAACACAGGTTACAGCACTTTAAACAGGCTAGCCCCTCTACACGTGGTATCTAATACTGTTTAACCTCTCTTAAACGGTCACTCACGACACAAACATGAATATCCCTTAAATATATACCATTGCTTATCTGCAGGGTAAAAGTAATGCAGAAAGTTCCATAGGAGCTTCCTGCATTACTTTTACCCTGCAGTAAGCAGCCACCTACCTCTAACGATTATTAACACATGTTCAATTGAGTGGCCATTTAAGCCAGATCTATCTGTAATTCGTTGACATTATTTGTCAGTCTCACAAGTTGGTAATGAATTGAGGGACTCCACCCATAATCACTTCACGAAGAAGGCTCTCATTACGTCCTTGAGGTTTAAGGACACACTTAAGATTTCTCTAAGACTGACCGATTCCAAACGTGGATTGACTATGCCAATTTTAGCTTCTGAAACCAGAGACAGGAACACTTGAATCAAGCCTACCGATTTTACTCCCCCTACATTTAACAGTTGAGAAAACGTTATTCTTTCCAAATTAAATGCGTTACGCTAAAACTATTATTTCCGGTGCAAACAGTTTAGAGCCAGATCAGACGCCGGGTAACCCGGCGTCTGATTAGACTCTAAACTGTTTGCCACTCAGATTTAAATAAATAGGCAGAATTGTAAAAAAAATGTTATTTTCTACGTTTTATTACAATGCGTTTGCACTTTGTTCGCGATTAAACAGGCAAGAATAACGTCTTGTCAACTGTACGTACAGTGGAGAAAACGTTATTCTTTCCCAATAAACGCGTTTACGCTAAAACTATTATGTCTTTTGCAAACAGTTTGGAGCCAGATTAGACGCCGGGTAACCCGGCGTCTGATCAGGCTCCAAATTGCTTGCCACCAAGATAAACATGAATTATAAAAATTGTCCATAAGTTGCACTTTTCTACGTTTTAGTGTTTTGCGTTTGCGTTTCGTTTCGTTTAAACGGGAAAGAATAACGTATTCTCCACTGTAGCTGCTTAAGTATAACAAGCCATTAATAATATTTCTTCCCTGTAATAGCATTCCTGATAGAGAAAAGCAGACATCAGCTTAATAAATGATTTTCAATTCTCAAATTGGACTTTTTGTTAAGACTAAATCATGAAGTAACAATAATTGGTACAACTGAGATCGAAGCCGTTATTACATGTACATTCCCAATAAACGACTTTGTGATACACGTAAAACAGATATGTTCATACATGTATAAAATATAGCAAATAGTTTTGCGTCAGATCAGACGCTGAGTAACTCGCAGTCTGATCTGACTCCAAAATATATGCCACTCCGATTATTACAAACCGTCAACATATTTTCGAAATTCTACTAATTTCTACATTTAATTGCACATGGCGTTTGCATTTCATTTCGTTTTATCGTTAACGCATAAAGCACCTATCGCCTTACACTGTAACATGTACATCGTTTGAACTCGCCATGCAATTAGGTTAGCCCTTTTACTGTCATCGGTGACTATACACCGATATTGTGACTAGTTTAGACCAAGACCGGACACCAAGTTATTCGGCTCCTAATCAGGATCATAACTATATCGCATACTCGTATACCAACATTTCTGCAGTCAAACTGCATGAAATCTGAAATCAGAACAATACCACTAGTATAGACAACGGTATTCAAGTAGACTATAATGCTATAGTGGCAAACATGTCAATTTAACCCCTTCCCGGCCAATGGCGGTAAAGTCGACATTTCAAACAGTTTTGTTCCTGATCAGACGCCGCGTAACGCGGCGTCTGATCAGGCTCCAAACTGTTTCACATTCATATCGATATTTGTTCGACTAAACTGCTTTGAATCTTACTTTGAAATAATAGTGTAAAGAACTTTATAAAGCAGGTGATAATAATGGCGTTAAAGGGCTTAAGCAGGCGGTACAACTTTTAGGTGAAAGGGTAAAACAAATTAACGAACGTTAAAATAAACCAACCCGTGCGGTAACGCCTCCTGTAATTCCAAATGTCCCAGACACTATATAGACAAAACACCTATCACAAGAGACACTATTGGCACGACCAATAAAACAATTGCCATGCCTAAGCCGCGAGAGAGATTTCTCTACAATCCTAGTCAACGTATCATTTTCCATGTCCATACTTTTAGCTCCATTATCCATAGCACGAATTAACCGTACCTATCAAATTTAATATCTAAGTTCACAGATGAGCTCTCTTCTTTTCTATCTCATGTTATTAAGCTCTCTGTGGTGCGATATCTGTATGTTTTTTTCTATCCTCAGACACTAGCTTGACATGCTGACTATTTTTTCTGCCGGTATCTGTCTGAGATTAGTTCCTGTTACTACAAGCGTTTCACGCCTGAAAAACAAAAAAGGCCTCCTCTCTGTTATAGTACAGCGCCAAGCGAGCCGGGCATCAACGCTATCCCGTACGTGCAACAATTGTTGTTTTAATCAAAATGGTTTAATGATCACCGTGGTGCACTTTAATGTATTAAACGCGTTAGACGGTACACTACGGTATTTATTATACTGGCAAGCGTATATTACACAGATAGATATAGGTACTGTACTGTACCATCGAACCCACACTTAACCAATACAACTCAATACTACATGACTAGACAGTGTATACTCAATTCTATGTTTAATACAGGACATGCGTAATGCAGATGGCTTCTTTAGGAGCCATCTGCATTACGCCTATCCTGCATTAAACACCCACTTGTATAACAAAAGCCCGTGTTTTAATTGTGATTAAACACAGGGTTGCTTGTACTGCCAAAACCACACTCGGTTGTAGTATACTGAGAAAACCTCCTAGTCTATTGTGGGTTATCGCGCTTGCCAGATAGACACAATAGCGGCGCATTAACAACCGACAGTAGATCGCAGATCAGACAAGTGGAAACACATAATGCTCATCAATAGACGGCGCATGCTCAGACCGTCTGCCAAAGACATACGGTCCCTCGCAGATACTTTACTGTAGGTCTCGCAGCTATTATACCACAGACTACAGGCATTTCGTATAACTGACTATAACACAGTGGGAAATGCTATGGTAGAGCGCAACTGACTGTCTTTGGTTCTAAGTATCGTGAGGGAACAGAAATGAAAGTGAAAGGGTATATGTTATCATACGTTAAATCAGATGAGGCAATAATTATAAGAGTTCAAATCATGGTCGCATTGGAATTTATTACTCAAACCTCTCTATTACGACCACTAAAAAGAAGGCTAACAGATTGTATAAAAGACAGTTGACAGCTTAAAGCAAGGTGGCAGTAAAACAGAAAGCTCCTGTAGGAGCTTTCTGTTTTACTGCCACCTTGCTTTAAGCCGTCACCTGCCGTAATCGCCTAATAGTTAGCACAATGTAGTGATTTTTAATTTTACATCGATTATGAAACAAGCTAAACAAATCCAGTTCAATGGTTCGAATGGTGGTCTACATTGCACTGTACAGTGGAGGGATGCAATTGTGCAACAGAATAATGCCCAATGCAAACAGTTTAGATCCAGATCAGGCGCCGAGTAACTCGGCCTCTGACGAGGCTCGAACGTGTTTGCCACTCAAAGATAAATCGTTAGAAATATAAAAAACAGTTTTTTCTACATTTTACTGAACTGCGTTTGCGTTTCATTGCGTTTCAAGGGGAAAAAATCACGTCTTCTCCACTGCACATTGCCATTGTTGTTGAAGAAGACCAGAGTCCCGTCGTACAGTGGAGAAAACTTTATTATTTCCTGTTTAAACGCAAACGAAACGCAAACGCAAAACACTAAAATGGCGACAATGACAATATTTCGACAATTCTTACTATTTGTTTTAATTTTAGTGGCAAACAGTTTGAAGCCTGGGCGTGAAACTGTTTGCATTGGCCATTGTATTGGAAAAGAATAACGTATTCTCACATAACTATCCCTGTTTTCTATAGCGAACAACGATGACGAATATCCTTATCTCCAACATGTGTAAGATCACTTTGATGACGTCACTATAACGTCACTATTTATAACGGCGTTTTGACGTCGCCGGGGTTCCAAATAAACGCATATTGCTTAAAAATAGCTTACATCGTTGGTAATGTGAGAAAAAGAATCTGTCACTCGTCGATGTTTAAGACAAGTTGATCTCAAACTCGTCTAGAATAGAAAAGTTTCAATTCTAGACTCGTTTGAGAGCAGCTTGTCTTAAACATCGACTCATGACAGATCCTATATTTCTCCACTGTGCGAAACGTCGTACGACAAACACGGCTATTAACGTTATTCTTTCCCGTTTAACCCTTTCCCCCATAGAAGCGACTTTTAGCGCATTTAATATATTCCTCCGCTGAAGATAATAGTTCCAGTTTATACCCTCATGAACAATAACCATTATAAATATTTTATATAGCCTATCAGATTTTAGCTTAAAGCAGGCTGAAAGTAAAGCAGAATGTGCCTTAAGGCACATTCTGTTTTACTTTCAACCTGCTTTAAGTGGTCACCTGTTTTTCAAAACTAGAAACAAGCTATGAGGTAAAGGGTGAAATGCAAACAAAACGCATCGCAATTCCAATGAAGAAAATGATAACATTTTGACAATTCTGACTATTTTTTTTAATCTGAGTGGCAAACAGTTTGGAGCTTGATCAGACCACAAACTGTTTGCATTGGAAATACCTGCTTTTAACGTAAACGCGTTTACTTGGAAAAGAATAACCTCTTTCTCCACTGTATATGCAAGAAAATATCAGTCAGAAACTATATGTTCTCCATGGAATTATGATTGCATCTTTTCCCGTCTCAAATATGTTATTATCCCATGCCAAAAATAATCATTTGATGATTCAAGGCTCTTGTTTCCTCTTATGCGGCCTTCCAAAATAAATAAATTCCTATAAACTGCATAATAACCCGAGTCTACAAATACAGACAAATATGGAAACACGTTTTAATATCAGCGGAGAAACTAGATAAACTACGTCCATTCTTCCAATAGCTGCCCTTATACTGACGAGTCTGCTGAGGCTAGCGTTGTTCCTGACCAAACGTTAAGAGACAATTCAGTTGACCAACGGCCGAAACCAGGAACGTTACATGATAAATGTGGTTTTTATGAAATTTAATTTTTTTTTAAAAGCCGGAACATGAACCGAGCTATATAAGCGGTGTGGCTGACTGGCAACGATTGTAAGGAAGATTCGATATAGCAATGGTTGACTCATCTAATACGTCTAATGGGACTCCATTATGATATAATAACTGTCTCAATGGCATCGAAAGTCGGCTCCCGGCCAAAAAATAGAAACTCTGTTCATTTGATAACATTATACAGTGCTCCGTCCCTACAACGGCACTCCGAACAACGATTCCCTCCTTACAACAATACTTACCGCTGCTCCACAGACAATTATGTCGAACGCTTTCACTGTTGCAATATCGTCTGCTTACAGCTGATGTCGGTTGCCTTTTCTAAAGGTTACGTATTAGACATTTTGACAGAAGAAACATAAAGATGAGTGACAAACAGTTTGAACCTAGATCGGTTGATGTTTTTGATTGTTTACACCTTTCATTTTGCTACAGTGTTCCCTCTCTACAACGGCATACAATGTGAGACAAAAATATGTGCGTTGTTCGGAGGGAGTCGTTATAGGGAAGGAAATTGGCTTACATTTGCAAACAGCATGGATCCAGATCAGACGCCGCGTAACGCGGCGTCTGATCTGGATTCAAGCTGTTTGTTACTTGTGATAAAGTTTTTTCTGTCAAAATGTCCATTATGTAACTTTGAGAAAAACGGCAGACGAACATTTTAAGTAGACGATATTGCAACTTTAAAACGTTAGACATACATGTAATTGTCCTGTTCAGGGAACTGCGACAAGGGTCGTTGTAAGGAGGGAGTCGTTGTTGGGAGGACCGTTGTTGAGAGGGAGCGCTTTACTTACTATACTTGACTTGCATGCACACAGTATGCACCGAAGCTGGGGCCAGTCTAATGAAACTTCGTACGACAAGCATTGTCTCAAGTCATATTCTATAAGTCTTAATTACTATTCAAGACGGTTCGAGAGAGATGTCACAAAACACGATAAGATTGTGAAATCAGAAATTAGACGTATTGTGAAGTTCTGACGTACGACCGTTTTTGTCGTACGACGTTTCGAAAGACGGGCATCAGGGGCCCGTTTCATAAAACTTCTTACGAAAAATGTTGTCGTAAGTTAAATCTTTAAAATACATTTTATTTCTTATTTCTCTATCTAATCCTGTCTTGTGACATCTTTTTGGAATCGTCTTGAAAAGACGATTCCAAAAAGATGTCACAAGACAGGATTAGATGGAGAAATAAATAATAATTGAGACTTTGATGATCTGACTTACGACAACATTTGTCGTACGAAGTTTTATGAAACGGACCCCAGGGCCCTAGCCGGGAGAATAGTTTGCCGCTTGATCAGACGCCGGGTAATTGGGTAAATGTACCTGGTCTGACCCCAACCTGTTAAAATTGGAAATATTTATTGCACAAGCGCACTTAGAGGTAAATAATAACGTCTTCTACACTATACTAGCGCCAATCGAGGAAGATACTTTTTGGTATAATTTGCCAGGGATTGGATCTGCAACTACATTTACTAATACAGTGGAGAATCTGTTATTCTTTCCCGTTTAAACGCAAACGTACGCAAACGCAAATCACTAAAACGTAGAATAGAACATCTTTTGGACAATTCTGATAATTCTTGTTTATCTTGGTGGCAAACAGTTCAGAGCCTGATCAGACGCCGGGTTACCCGGCGTCTGATCTGGCTACAAACTGTTTGCAATGCAAATAATAGTTTTAGCGTAAACGCGTTTATTGGGAAAGAATAACACATTCTCCACTGTACCAATACCCTCATACATGTAAATCACGTACACGTATAGACCGAATGTTTCACCTGGTAGGACGGAGCATAGAAATTCCGCCCTGCCAGGTCAATAAAATCGGCCTTTACCAGTGCCAAGCCAGACAAATGCTTGGTTGTTAGTTTATTTTACCAGGGATTGAACCTGTTATAGCTACCCTCTTGATCCCGACACAGGATAAAGTAATAACAATGTCGGCACCAATCTAGAAAAGCTTGCCAGGACTTGAACCTGTAACTACACTCTTGATCCTGACACAGGATAAAGCAATCACAATGGCAGCGTCAAACTAGTAAAGCTTGCCAGGAATTGAACCTGCATCTACCCGGGCGTTCCGAGCAAAGTGGACCGTTGCTTGGCCTACGAGATTTCGCCACAAGGGATGAAATGACACATCATTAAATACCAGAAAGGACACAAAACGTCAATATGTCCAACAACAGCAACACCAACAATATCAGCTACCGGATTTATCACTATTACATGTAAGCACTATATCGATTAACCCATTCATTGCCTTACCCCGAGTACGATTGTTATTTGCAACCAGCTTGGATCCAGGATCCAAACTGTTTGACACTCATTTCAATATTTCTTAAATTAAAATACCTAAAAATTAAATTTGAAAAATAAAAGCAGACGACAAATGTTTAAAATTGATGACGTCGCGGCAGTGAAGGGGTTAAGCGGTAGACGTTTTAGAGTCACGTTCCAACATTACCATTCTTACGACACTCTGAACCGAACCTGGGCAGAAAAATTCGAACAGTCCTCTTTTATGATATATCAAACAGTGTTTTGTACGACCATGTTTGCTCAGTGAATGAAAAGGTGTTATATCAAACAATGAACGAGATAACACCATCTTGAAGTTACCCGGATATTGGCACGAGCGCGTGGCATGTGCTAGCCATTACTTCCATGTGAAACCTGCCAATTACATAGGAGACATGTCGCGAGAATAAACGAGATTTTACGAGCAATGCAAACAGTGTAGATCGAATAACAAAAATGGTCGTAAGTAAAGTTTGATTGCATCTTGTTTCCGATTTCTCCATCTAATCTTATGCTGTGACATCTCTTTGGAATCGTCTTGAAAAGACGATGTCAAAGAGATGTCACAAGACAGGACTAAATGCCGAAATAAATAATAATAAAGAGTTTTAGAATCTGATTTACGACAGTATTGGTCGTACGACTTTCCATAAGACTGGCCCTTAATCTGGAAATTATAATTTTGTTTACATCTACTCTCCTTGTACTGTAAATGACGAAATATACATGTACGTGTACTTGTCCCTACGAATTAACGACTTGCGCACATTTTACTGAAACATTGCTACTGCTTTTCATGGGTTTAGCATGTCTCAGAATGCAGGCATAAATGGATTAAGCTACAGCCTAAGTAATCAATTTGGGTCACCACAATTCTTTCTTACTTGTTGACCGCTTATTGCCATAAAAACGGAAATTCCACAACAGCCGCTTAAAACATATACAGTGGGGAAAACATTATTCTTTCCCGTTTCAACGCAAACAAAACGCCAACGCGTATCAATAAAATGTTGAAAATGACAAGTTGCTGACAGTTCTGATTAACCATTTTTAGCTAAGTGCCTGATCAGACGCCGGGTTACTCGGCGTCTGATCTGGCCTCAAACTGTTTGCAATGGAGGAAATAGTTTTAGTGTAAACGCGTTTATTGGGAAAGAATAACATTTTCTCCACTGTAACATTATCTAAGTCAAACAGCTCCCAAGAAACTTCATTGATCAGCATAAATGGCTTGAGAGATGAATCATAGCCTCACAGATGCAAATGACGACTATAAATCACCCATGGCTTAAATAACTCTCATGTCAGACGTAGCCAAACAAGATGCTATTTAATTTGAAACACGAAAATCAATTTATTTTGAATTTCCAAGCATTTCTGTATATATATTTCACAGCCGAACTAATCAGGGCGAAGAACGCGCGAAAGCTGATGACAGTATTCTGGTCATTATGTCATTCGTGTGTCGTTTTTGTTTCGCATTTTATATCAAGCGTTCCAAGGTCTCAGATGTCGTATCTATTGATATCTAGAATGTTGTATCTATCTCCTGTCGCATTATCCGTCTGCCTTTGAATGGTCGTCTGTAGCAAATTATCAAATGTAGGTTTTCTCAATACTACATCGAATAATTCATAGTGCGTTTTGTCATAAAGTTTATGTCCTGATCATACGCCGACGCCCAGAAGCACACTACGTGTACAGTCCAAACTTGATAATTCGAATTCGCGTGAATTCGAGCATACCCATATTTCAAAGTTAAAACGTGGCTAAGCCACGTTTTAACTTTGAAATACGGGTATGTTCAACTAAAGCGAGATCGGTTTATTGAAATTAAACATATAAACTACTGGTAAGGTAGGTCCAAGCGAGTTCGAAGTATCGAGTTTCGACTATATTTGGAAATATCAATCAAGTTGTGATCGGCAGGAGAATTGGTAATACAATGGATAAGACGTTATTCTTTTCCGTTTAAATATTTCAACACTAAGCAGTTATTCTTGGTTATTACGTTCAGTTTGCGGGTCTATTCAGTTCAAGAAATATGGACTAGTTTACTTGGCATTCTGGGAAGCTTAATGAAAACTACTCTAAATTAGCAAACAGTGTATACTGTACACTGCTTGCAAAGGAAATGAGTAAAATTTAAACAGGTCCACGGTGTTTAAAAATAATTAAGTGCAGGCGAAACGCAAATCAACAAAATGTACAATCATGTAGAAGATTGACTTGTATTTTGAAAATATAATGTTACTTTAGATCTACATTAGCTCCATGTAGTTCAACTCATGAAATTACATGACAGCCACATGACAGAGATGTATATAGCTAAATCATTGTAAATGGGGAAACATTATTATTGTCCTTTTAATTCAATGACCCCTGAAACATTTGCAAACAGATTGATCCAATCTGTTTTACACGCATTTCAATATTTGCTATATCAAAATACATTCGAAATGCGATATCTCGAACTCGGTTAAGTCGAACATACCCGTATTTCAAAATTAAAACGCGGCTAAGCCGCGTTTTAACCTTAAAACACGGTTATGTTAACATAAACCGAGCTTGAAATAAGGCAAATTTATGTTTCAAAATATCGGATATTTCGAGTTAAGCGAGTTATCGTAGTTCAACTGTACATAGTATTTAAATTTGAGAAATAAAATCAGACGACAACAGTTTAAAATGGATGACGTCATGGCAGTGAAAGGGTTAACACAAGACTAACTATAGCTCGTTACAAGGCTGTAAAATGCTCACACCAGACATCTAATATTGCCTAAGAAATTCCACCAAGAGGTTATTGACCCTCGAGTGTCGAGACTAAGATAAACAGGGCACTTACTAATGTATTGTATTAGAAATATATATATTCTACTCATTTACGTTTAGTTTCGTAGTGTCATGATTATTCTTTGACGAAATTTCGACAATATATGGAAAAATGTCGTCGCCACTTATCAATTTTATTTTCATTTATAGATATTAATATATTTGTATACATATGATTGTTTGGTCCTAATTCGGTGGTACCCCATCAATCTGTCTTGCAATGAAAATGATAATATAACAGTAATTGGCTACATAACTAGTATGATTAACAACATATCTATAAAAATATAAGTAATACTACGTGTATGTCCCCATCAATACAACATGCATGGTTCAGCAATAATGAATATATTGAGACAGTTTGAATTAGCCTAAACAACAGCACGTGAATCTCCTGCAACTTCAAAATGATGGTGCCAGTTTCGAAAAAAAGTCTAGTTCATTTTTTTGTTGTTAAGGATTGTTTTTTAAGTAAAATGGAAACTGACAAACATTGCAGACCGAGACAAATAGGCTCATGTAGGATTCCCCATAT
The DNA here is from genome assembly GCA_922989275.2 of Gari tellinella. Classification (NCBI taxonomy): domain Eukaryota; kingdom Metazoa; phylum Mollusca; class Bivalvia; order Cardiida; family Psammobiidae; genus Gari; species Gari tellinella. The sequence goes on along the minus strand of OV277866.1, from coordinate 28,643,815 downwards.
CTGGGACTACCTAATGTGTATAAGCCAACATATACATGTGCCCTTTACAGATACACAGTTTGTAGAAGATGCGTTAACATCACTAGGAGTCAATGGTGAAACCTTTCCTAGAAGCGCCATTTAGCGCAATTTCTTATTACTTATAGAAATGCATGTATATGTTTTCGCAATACCAGGTTAAAGAGCAATTTCTTATTACTTATAGAAATGCATGTATATGTTTTCGCAATACCAGGTTAAAGAGCCATTGGAATTGTTTTTTGTTCCTGCATCCTGAACGGCTTAGCAAATACTTGTCTTAAAAATGACAACACGCTATAATTGAATGGGTTAAGCCATACTTCTATCTTTTATCGTTGCCATGAAGCGATGGCTGAGCTGTAAAACGCTGTATTTGATAATTGAACGTGGCGGCAGTTTTAATCTTTACAACGTTATGCGGATTTCCTCTGTAACATTTGTCGTATGAAATAATCCTATTTCTGAAAATACAACACGCATCACAACCAGTTCTGACCCAAAAGAGACACCGTGTAATTCGACGTCCAATTTTGGTCTAACAAGCATTTGCAAAGTTCATTAAATAATAATAATAGCATATTCAAGATAATGCATGTTATTTCCATGATGTTTGTTGAGCATAATTGAAGAGTCAGATACTCCTGTAGTGTCATGGTGCTTTTGTTAAAATGGCGGGCGTGGTCGATGGACAGCAAAACGTTTATGCGACCTTGACGAATCTGAGCCAACAGACTTTTGGATAAGCCTTGAAGTTGGAGATAAATTTAGCTGTGTAGTGTGGCAAATCGGCTGATGCCTGTGTTCTTAATCCAAATGTTTTTTGTTGTTTTGGCAATTTGCTCAGATGGATTATTTGCGGAGATTTACATGTGATAGGGATCTTACTCATTCAGCTTGCAAGGAACTAAATGTTGACGCCTTAAAATAATCGGGCAAAAGTCGTGGGAACGCCGTTTTATATCATTCTAAAATGAAAATTGAGGTTAAAATGACACCCTTGCTTCTAGATTAAATTTTCCAGGCACCCAATAACCGCTGAGACAAATACATCAGGGTCGAATCAAGGGTTTTCAGTACAGGACGGTTGACAAAGGTAAGCAACATAATAACCAGAGGACATATGCTAGTTTTCAGGTCGAAATATGAGCAAAACATGAAAAAAGTGTCTTAGACATTGCAGTTTTACAACGCAGTAGAAATAGAACTTATGGGATATCTTGAACCGTGTATACCAGGGGCAGGATCTAAATCTGCAAACCTTTTCAGTTGAGTCTGATATCGTTCTCAATCATTTGATTGGTTAGATTTGAGCTTTTGCTCAAATCTGACCAATCAAATGCTTGAATACGATCTCAGTCTTAACTCAAATATATTTTTATAACCTTGGGACCAGATGTAGTGTTGAAAGCGTGGCGTCCGAACTTGGTTTACATTGTTTGCAATGGTCGACATCGTTATTGAATTTGTGCTGTCGGAATTTATAGCAATGAGTCATAACTTTGCAGTATGGAGGGGTAGTCAGATCCGCACTTGCAGATAGGTGTACAATTACAGTATCCCAGCCTGCATGTCAAGGCTGTTAGGTCAGAGGCTTGAAATACATTGTCATACCTTTTGTTGTGGCATTACTTATTATTGTTTCCATCAACAAGAACGATGAATCCAAATCAGAGTTCCAGATAAGGGACTTTTCAGAAAATTAATCTTATTTCTGAATTAAACCCTATGGTGTGACTACTCATTAAAATCGTCTCTTCGAGACGACTTTAATAAGTAATAACACCATAGGGTTTAATGGTGAATGAACGAGCAATGAAATGTCGGATATGTCCAGTCTCCCCCTCTATCTGGAGCCATGAATCCGAAAACTGTGATATAATATCATCAGTTGACATTTAATAAATACAGAAAGACATACGTGTACAATAAAATCTTTGACCCACCCACTACCATAACGTCATCGTTCTTAAATGTTTGTCATATGCTTTTATTTCTCAGCCTTATACGCTAGATAAACTGACGAAAGTAATGTCTCAATTAGTGTCAAACAGTTTGGAACCAGGATACAAAATGTTTGCAAATAACTATTGGATACGGGGCATGCCAGTGAAATGGTTAAGTGATGCAAAACCATTCCTTAAAAGAGTGATACGAGATGGTATAGATTTATCATTATAATGCATACTATACCCAGGGCTCCGAAAAAAAGAGGTAGTGAACTGAACAAATCCAATATTTTCTCACTTATTTAAGCACCAAATCCTATGGTGTTACTACTCATTTGAATCGTCTCTTTGAGACGATTCTAATGAGTTGTGACACTATAGGCTTTAATACAGAAATAAAGATTTATTTTTTGAAATACTCCCCTTATCTGGAGCCCTGCTATACCGGTATACCATATGTTTATAACTTCGCAGACTCACACAAATGAATGAGATTATGGTAAATTATGATATTGATTAAACATATTAAAACCGCCCAAACGGTGCAATAAAAAGAGAATAAAATGAAAAAGAAAACATGTAATCAACAAAAGCAAGATAAAGTACACCGATGTACAAATTTAAACTTAAGAAAAAGGCTATCAAAAGACAACACACGATCTCAGACTTGTTGTATGGACTGTAGTTTTATTTAAACTTGTTAAGAACATTACAAAAGTTCAAAATGATATTATACAATGTATTATACATTATGTATGCTGAAAAACTAATAAGATTATTAAATATTACAAAATAATTTTCTTTGGTCGGCTTTAAATAGAAAATAGAAGCTATTCTCTGCTACACTTAAAAGTGCCAATTACTCGCAGATTTCCCCGGATCAGCTTTTGTAAAATTATCGTAATTGTATTTTGATATAGGGCAAATGAAAAATGCTTAACATCTAGCTATTCTTAATGCAATCCTGCTGTACGGAGACGAAACTTGTAGCATTTGTAAATCTACAATACAACTTTCGAGGAAGCATATAGCGGGAAATAAATTTTTCGAGGAAGCATACAGGAAGCGTCTACTGTAATATCGTTAGGCAAAATAGTGGACATCACTAGATTATCGATAAATTGCCCTACGCTAGCTTGCGAGCCCGTCAATCTTCGGCTCTTACCGCTCGGTATTTACGGAAACTCCCGACGACACTTTGAACATATCAATTTTATTTTCAATTTGAAAAAGGACCAAATTAACATTAACTTACAATTCTTAAATTTATATCAAAAGAAAGAACAAATATTCAATTATACGAGCCCGTTTGCACAGAATTGATATCGATTTGTATAAATGCACAAGGTCGTGTTATATTAACCGTGGCGAGGCTTATTTTCAGCATTTTACTCTTTGTTTAATGTGATTAAGAGGTGTCTTTTTCAACTTAAAAAAGGACCAAAATCTTATTAAAATATTTTTTCAAAACGTGATTAAGCTAACACGGACCGTTTGCACAGGAACGATATCTGTCCAGAAAAAAAAGTTATTACAAGTTATGTAAAATTGCCCTTCTTATTTTAATGCGCGAAAATGAGAGCAAGTGAGCCACCTGAGTGTCCACTATTCTGCCTAACGCCAGCTAAACTCGATTCACAGCTACAGTGAAGAGATATTGTGCCATTGCTAAGCATGGTATAACAGTGGTAGGTGTGTTACTCTTCCAATAACCGCAGTGCACTAAAACTATTGTTCTCAATGCAAACGTTTGGAGCCAGATCAGACTGGTAACCCGGAAACTGTTTGCCACTCAGATTAAAATAAAAGTCGGACATTTACAAAAATGTAATTTCCTACATTTAGGGCATTGCGTTTGCCTTTCTTTAGCCTTCAAACGTTAAAGGTAACGTTTTCTGCATTGAAATCGCGCCCTATATTAAGCTGTCACCTATAGTATACCACCCATGCAGAACGTTCGAACAGTCGTTGGATGGTGCCAATACATCCAAACTTGTATCAAGCGGTTACTCAAAGTAATGTGAATTATCGATTTGAAGACAAGAAGAAGCTTAATACAGGACAACAGTAAATCACGTAGCTCTTATGGGACCCTTCTGCTTCACTTTATCCAACATTGAGTAGTCATGTGTCTTTAGAAGCCAGTACTTCTACATAGAATGGCTAGTGAGCACAACTTTGTATGTATACCGTCAGCCTGCTCTACAAATTGAGACTGACGTAGCAAGAAGCGTAAGTACTCAAGTAGCGATAGTCTCGTGTCCCGTAAAACAATGGAGAATACGTTTATTCTTTCCCCTCCTAAACGCGAACGAAACGCAAACGCGATTCAATAAAACATAGAAAATAAAAACTTGTTAACAATTATGACTATATTTTTTTTTAATTTGAGTTGCAAACAGTTTGGGGTCTGATCTGGCTCCAAACTGTATGCAAGGGAAATAATAGTTTTAGCGTTAACGCGTTTATTGGGAAAGAATCACATCTTTCTCAACTGTAACTATAGTATCTATCGCTGATTAGCCACCCACCGCTCGGCTTGCCTTTTACTACTAAATATCACACTTATATCAACTGACAATATCTACTCAAAATGCTATAGGATCCTAAGAGGCCCCAAGCACAACGGGCCACTTAAAGTCTTGATAATCGGAAAGCTTTAAGCCTTTAACACATGGCATCAAAGCCACGTGGTATCATAAACATTTTTGAGCCAGTTCTATATAACTATATTGGATTATTATCAAGAAAAACGTTTTACTGAAAACTCTTTTTTCGAAAATATTTCTTCATACAGACAAGCTCAAATGTCCTTCCAATCAATGTTTTAGATGCGAGGTCAAATTTTTGTATGCTAAAGGTTATAGAAAGGATTTATAACCGGCATCAAACGATGCTAAAATTTTGCTAAGATTTCTCCAGCTACCTGTAAGAGTTGTAAGTATTAAGCTAGGAAAATAAATAAAATGCACCCTGTAACGTGCGGTAGGCAGGTGCAAATCAATTGTTTGGAATTCTTTTTTTCTCAGAGAAGAAGAAACACTGTCTCAACTGTTTAACTTTTACCACTTATGTGATTGTAAAAAGAAAACTCTACAAAGGTCTGTTTTACTTGAAATATCTTTCGGAAACTATACAAAGATTGGATCCAGAAGACACTGAATTACTGATCCGGATCCAAATTGTTTGCAACTCAGTATGATCACAAATATACCCGCACTCGCAAAAACACTAATGCAGAAGAGTATGCGATACACCCCCCCCCCCCCCCCCCCGAAAAACCCCCCAAAAAACGCGTTTACGCTAAATAAGTTGTTTCCATTGCAATCAATTTGGAGCCAGATCAGACGCCGGGTAACCCGGCGTCTGACCAGGCACCAAACTGTTTGCCACTCAGAATAAAAGAAATTATAAGAAACATCTAAAACTGACATTTTCTACTTTTATTGCAATGCGTTTGCGTTTCTTTTGCGTTGAAACGTGAAAGAATTACGTCTTCTCCACTGTGTTATAGCGATTTAAGGTGCGACACATGCAATGCGTCAAGTGCAAAAATACATGCGTGCATTTTAGTAGGAAGAACATAAACCATACCTATTTGAAAACCAACCGCAACTATGATGACACTGAAATGAAGTGTTCATTGAACGGAACATACATCCGTATGCTTTTGGACAGGTGGCAGCTAAGTGCAGGAAGCTTATCCATACTGTCAGCTTCTATATAAGCTGTTTGCATTATGTTTTTACTGAATCAGGGCTGCCATAAGTTGACATGAAGAATCCTAAGATTTCCAAATTTGCATTTTTCAAGTGCGATTTTACGAATCGTACCTATACCCAATAGCCTGTTTCTAGTTTTGTTGGCGTGTGCCTACTTAAAGCAAGCTGAAAATGAAGAAGAATGCGCCTTAAGGCGCATTCTGCTTTACTTTCAGCCTGCTTTACAGTAAGCTACCATGTGCTAGAAAAATCCAAATATTCAGAAAAATCTGGAGAAATGGCAGCCCTGCTGAATAAAACAATCATTTTTTTAAAGACCTCTGTATGTCTTCATGCAGTACAGTGCCACGTCTCTACAACGACCCTCCGAACAAAGAGTCACCCTAACAACAACGCTTGTAGCCGTTCCCTAAACATTTCACCGCTTTAATTTCGTCTGCTTAAAATTGTCGTCTGCTGTTTTTCTCAAAGTTACATATTATTGAACATTTTGACAAAAGGAATATAATGACCAGTAACAAACACATCGAATCCAGATCAGATCCCGAATTACGCGGTATCTGATCTGGATGCAAACTGTTTGCAAATGTAAACCAATTCTCTCCCTATAACATATATTACCCTCTAAATAACACACACTCTTTGTCTCCAAACGGATGTTGTTGTAGAGAGGGAATTCTGTATTCGCTTCATGCAATTTTGAATGTGGATGTACAGTGGAGAAAACGTTATTCTTTCCCGTTTAAACGCAAACGAACCCAAACGCATCGCAATATAACGTAGAAAAATACAACACATTCAAAAATTCTGACTATTTTTGTTAATCTGAGTGGCAAACAGTTTGGAGCCTGATCAGACGCCAGGTTACCTGGCGTCTGATCTGGATCCAAACTGTTTGAATTGGAAATAATAGTTTTAGCGTAAACGCGTTTATTGGGAAAGAATAACGTTTTCTCCACTATATATTTAACCACAAGCCGAATGTGTAAGTATCCTACAAACATTTCAATATCTAAACATTTCATACAAATCTGATTCATTAGAACTTTACTTGGAGACTTCAGGTTTATTTTGAAATGCAATGAAGTGCATATATAACGACCATGAAAAGGCGTGCTGCTTAACCACTCTCAAAGACGCTTAAAAGCGCATTTGCAAATAGTTTGGTTTCTGATCAGACGTCGCGTAACGCGGCGTCTGATCAGGATCCAAACTGTTTGACACTCGTTTTGAAATGTCTTCTGTCATACTGCCTTATTTTTTAAACTCTGAAATGAAACTGCAGAACAAAATTGAAGCAAACGATAATGAAACGGTGAAGGGGTAAAAATCTCACGAAAGAATTGGCAGTGGAAGGGTTAATACAAACAGAATATTCTGAAAAACAATGAGAAAGTAAAGATGTTTCATAAATTTAAAATACCTGCCAGAATAAAAATTCCAAATCTCTGAATAATTCTTAAAACTCCCACAGTTTCTCGTAAAATGTGTACTCGTTGAAGTTTGCTGCGTGAATCCTGGTTCGTTTTTTGACACGTGTTTAAATACTGTGGCTTCTTTATAACGGCCATGTACTTTATGTGACAAGGACTAACTGTCCACCGTGGTCAATAGCTCACTGTCCCCCTACACCTCATAACCCCATCACATTTAACGCCCTCACAAGAGGACTACTGTCCTTAATAGCTCATTTCATCTACAATCAAACTCAGTTTAACGCCCACTCAAAGACGATGCTTAACTCATTATCCCCTGAAACTTCCGATGGACAATTCAAGTTTGCAATAAAGGCTGGTCCATTTTAGACTATTTAGGGTTGTTTCTTATATTATTTATCAAAATGACAAACAGTGCAGACCCTGATCAGAGGGCTCCTGCAGGAGCCCTCTGATCAGGGACTTCACTGTTTGCAAAGGACAAGTGTATTCTTTACACGTACACGTTTGGTAAAAGAATGCATATATCGCGTCACTAGGGCTCAATAATTTAATACTTATACTGCTGACTTTCCAAATGGATTATTCCATTAATTTTCTGAATACTGACCAGTCAATATCTTATGATATTGTTTAGGTGAATTGTGTGGCCTAAGAAATTGTTCAAAATATGTCCTAGTATAATAACCATGTGTTACCAATAAACTCATTTGCGCTAAAACAAATGATGCAATTGCATACAGTATAACGCCATATCTGACACCGGAAAACCTGGCATCTGATCAGGGTCTAAACTGTTTGTCACTCAGAACTAAATGAATTGTAAGCAATTTTAAACAAGTGTTTGACTTCATTGCGTTTTGTTTGTGTTAAAACGGGACAGAAAAACGTATTTTCCACTGCATAACAGGTAAGGTAAAACACGAATTTAAGCAATGAGTACATGCAACTACATGTATCTTGTTATAAACAGTATTAAAATAAAGTTTAGTTCAATTGAAATTAACCAGGATGCAGAAAAAATGCAAAAAGTACATACAGTAGAACCTTAATTACTCGAACTCGTTTAAGTCGAACATACTTGTATTTTAAAGTTGCTGAGCCACGTTTTAACTTAGTATGAAATACAGGCGTGCTTAGTGAGTTTGATGATAAGAAGCATTTTCACCGACGGCGAGTAAACACGGGGTTTTCGACCTCATCGAGTTCGATTTATGCAGACTTGACTGTACTTGATAAATGGTTAATTTACATCCTTGTATACTGTTGAGTAATGAAGCGACAACATCATCCTAAACTGCGAGTGATGTCACATACTTCATGTGTTATATTGAACATATCGCAAACATCTTATTCTCACATAACTACCCCTGTTTTCTATAGCGAACAACGATCACGAATATTCTTGTCTCTAAAATGTGTGAGATCAATTTGATGACGTCACTATAACGCCACTATTTAATACGGCGTTTTGACGTCACCGGCGTTCTAAACAAATGCATATTGCTTTAAAATAGCTTAAAATTATTGGTTATGTGAGAAAAAGAATATGTCACTCGTCGATGTTTAAGACAAGTTGATCTCAAACTCTTCTAGAATAGAAAGCTATTAAGCTCGCAAAGGCTCGCTTAATAACATTTCAATTCTAGACTCTTTTGAGAGCAGCTTGTCTTAAACACCGACTCATGATAAATTATATCTTATATGACCTGGAACAGGCCAAGTGATATCGCTTCATAATCTGTTACAGCTTGTAGCAAGGTGGCAGTAGAACGGAAAGGCCATAAAGGAGCTTTCTGTTCTACTGTCACATTGTTTTAAGCTGTCAGATGTCGTAAATAACAAATACTGAACAAAAATACTGTACAGTGGAGAATCTGATATTCTTTCCCGTTTAACAGCAAACGTACGCAAACGCAAAGCACTAAAACGTAGAAAAGAACAACTTTTGGACAATTCTGATGTTTCATGTTTATCTTGGTGGCAAACAGTTTGGAGCCTGATCAGACGCCGGGTTACCCGGCGTCTGATCTGGCTCCAAACTGTTTGCACCGCACATAATAGTTTCAGCGTAAACGCGTTTATTGGGAAAGAATAACACATTCTCCACTGTATATGGAGATTCGATTCTGTTTCAAACACTGAGGCATTGCTGAGATTGCATTTCCGATTATCTAAATCTTGCATATGTAAAACATGCATATTGTAATATGTAAAACTATGGCAAATAAAAAATAAGGAAAGTTTTTCAAACTGTTTCAAAACATTAGTCAACAAACGCTTATACATGTCGCAGGAGAAGTGTTAATACTAAATAGTTTATGCATTTCTTTCGAAGCCGCCTGACATTATATAGTTCCTAAAGGGAGACTGTCCTTAAATCATTTAAAACAATTCTAAACAACATATTAATACAATACAACAACACCAACAGCAGCGGCAGCAGTAGACTGTCAACGAAAACATGGAGATGCCAGTTAACACAGCGCCTTCTATATAAGCGCGTAATTATTATTAATGTAAAAAGTATAGAATCAGTTCAGACAGCCCCGAAGGAGCTATATGATAGGAAACTGACATAAGGCTGCATTCTTTCCTAGTGGAAATATTCCATATTCTGTTATCTAATTCAGATGATGAATGTTCAGAATGGGCGTTTGATAACATGTATACGGTATGAATATTCAGAGAGGAAATAGTTAATATGCACGAAAAGGTAATATAATTATATACTGATGAGACATATAGGATCTGTCATGAGTCAATGTCGAGTCTAGAATTGAAATGTTATTAAGCGAGCCTTGGCGAGCTTAATAACTTTTCTAATCTAGACGAGTTTGAGATCAACTTGTCTTAAACATCGACGAGTGACAGATTCTTTTTCTCACATTACCAACGATTTAAGCTACTTTTCAAGCAATGTGCATTTTTTGGAATCCCGGTGACGTCAAAACGCCGTTATATAAATAGTGACGTTAAAGTGACGTCATCAAAGATATCTTACACATGTTGGAGATAAGGATATTCGTCATCGTTGTTCGCTATAGAAAATAGGGGTAGTTATGTGAGAAATCGATTTATTAGAAGAATTATCTAGATTTCCAATGGGTTTGCAACAGTTTTTGCAAATACATGTACGGTCACGGCTTGTACTACAATCCAACGACGGTCTTATTTGCACATGCTCTTCAAAAGTTGGAAATACTGACTTAGAAAGAATGCCAGACTTCTCATTGAACATTCAAGTCCCGTAATTATCTAGACACTTAACAATACTCCAATGAAGAGTTAAATTAACTTGTACACTTTATTCAAAACCTGATATCTTAAATAAGCACAGCCGTACTTGCGTTTAACGACAATGAGAACAAGCAGGGCGGTCTTTAACGACATGTGACAGTTTAATGCAGGACGAATGTAATGCAAAAAGCTCATGTAGGAGCTTTCTGCATTACGTTCATCCTACATTAAGGTATAAATTGTCTCAAATACAAACCAAGTATCTTGTTTTTAATGACCATTAAACATAGGTTTGACTATATCGCCCGATTTTCCCATGTTTACATAACCACGCCCACAATGTTTGATTTCAACACTTCACTCGGCTATTAACCCTTTCACTGTCGTTATGACGTCATATTCCGTCTAACCCGTGCACTGCAATAATACCACCTGCCCACATACATATCATTTGTTTTATTTCGAAAGGAAGTTAGGAAGTTTGACTTAAAAGTCTAAAAAAGCGTACACGTCTTTTGATCTGGACCCAAACTGTAGATGCCAGTGTCGCTGAACTTAACCCCGTAAATATATGTATACAAAGCTGATTATTTTAGATCCAAACAAGAATTGTATAAATTTGAAGCATTTGTTATTGGCCCATTCGGCTTTAAAAGGCGTTTGCATGTGTTTCGTAGAGGGGACATTGGAATTAGCAACATAACTAACAACTTGAATGCAAGTGGCCAACAAGTAAAGCTAACTGTGTCAAGTAACATTCTAAATATTGAATGAAATGTTTTCCCTCATTGGCTCAGTATTGCCTGGTTTGGTAATCCAGAAATACGTACGTTCCTATGATAAAACATACAGTCAAGCGCATGCTCAGTAACGTCTTAACCTTTCAACTGTCATACTATATTATGTTCTGCATTATTTGTTGTCTGCATCTTTTTGACATTAACGTTTTAAGGTTGAAATACAATAGAACGTCAATATTAATACATATAGCATAAATAGTTGGCTGTCATTCTGATCAGAGTCAAAACAGTTGAACATGCCAGTCTTGTCAAGCTTTCCTTTGAATCGAATGGTATGATATGCCTATAATGCATATACAAAATCTCTATAGTGAAGTTTAAATTCAGGAGGAAAGGGATGCAGAAAAGCCCTTTAGCGGCTTTCTGCATAACTTCTGTCTTGCATTAAGCAGCAATAATTAAACAGTCATACAGTGGGGGAAAACGTTATTCTTCCCCGTTTAAACGCAAACGTACGCAAACGCAAAGCACTAGAACGTAGTAAATAACAACTTTTTGACAATTCTGACCATTGATTTTAAGCTGAGTGGCAAACAGTTTGGAGCCAGATCAGACGCCGGGTTATCCGGCGTCTGATCTGGCTCCAAACTATTTGCACTGGAACTAATTATTTTTGGCGTAAACGCGTTTATTGGGAAAGAATAACGTTTTCTCCACTGTAACATGTTTTTATATTGCTGTCTGTGAGCGCTCACTTAACACGGGTTTGTTTGCAAGTACGCTTCTTATAAGAGTCGGTAGATTTCAAAAGCTACCCGAAATCCTTCAGTAAATACGAAGCGTATAGACGCATAATACCCCTCCTTATAGCCTATAGACGAGGCTTATATATAAAGAATATAGGACTTAATACGTAAATACTACATAATTTGTATTATGACGAGGACTTTGACTCACTTTCGTTGGCCTACTACTTCTTTCTGTTAAATTAACAGATTAAACGTTTTCATTGCAAAAGGCACAAAAAGGCGAATTTGCAAACAGTTTGGATGCTGAACAGACGCCGCGTAACGCGGCGTCTGATCAGGATCCAAACTGTTTGGCACTCGTATCGATATTTCTTCACTTAAAACAACAACCTAAATTGGACGTGAAAAAAATAGCTACATTGAATCTTTCTTTGAAACGATCTTGCAAACAACAAAATTGGAGCAGACGACAATGAAATGGTGAAGGGGTAAACGTCTCAGGGTTAGTTTGTTAGCGAAAGAGTAAAATAGTCACATGTATTTAGACAGCCCCCAAGTCCCATTAAAGAACGGAATGGCAACTTTACCCAACATTGGTACAATTTTCATTAAAATCAAACTACAGTGTGCTTTAATGTGATATTTAATTCAGGAAATTAACCTTATTCACGTGTAAATGTCAAGATGTACTATGGGCTGTTATATACAATTACTGTATGGTTAAGACATTTTCAAATAACTGTTTCAGATAAATATTTGTCAACTGTTTTAACTTTTCCACGCTGTAATATTGTCTGCTTTAACAACATGGTCTGTTCTTTGGTACGTGCAGCATTGCTATATTCAACACATTCAATCCTAGTGACGAGTATACTCGTAATTTTCAAACAGCGTACCAGTTAGGATTTCACTTACCCTATGCAAACAATGTAGACTCTGATCAGAGGGCTCTGATCAGGGTCTACACTGTTTGTCATTTTGAAATATATTGTTCAAATCAACTCTAAATAGTCAAAAATGGACTAGACTTACTTTGAAATTGGACTTGTCCATTACAAGTATCAGCGATGATGAGTTAAAGCAAAATGGCGGAAGACATTTCGAAATGGCTCGTCTTCCCTGTTGTATTATTATCATTATAAGATGCAGTAATATGATAAAACAAACAAATGTTTCGATGACTTTCATGTTGACGAGGAGTACATGTAATAACTATAAACCCGTTTTGTCGTAAGCGACCTTCTAGTTTTCACAAACGAACTGGCAGATATCAGCCAACAGATACAGTGGAGAAAACGTTATTTTTCGCCAATAAACGCGTTTACGCTAAAACTATTAGTTCCAGTGCAAACAGTTTGGAGCCAGATCAGACGCTGGGTAACCCGGCGTCTGATCTGACTCCAAAATGTTTGCCACTCAGCTTAAAATCGATGGTCAGAATTGTCAAATAAGTTGTTATTTACTACATTTGAGTGTTTTGCGTTTGCGTTTCGTTTGCTTTTAAAGGGGAAAGAATAAGGGTGTCTCCACTGTACACGTTTCTACCCAGATGACGTAAAGCACCAATCTGAACAGTGAAGGATTGCCATTCAAGATTACCAGAACTGCAGAAGTTGCAAATTCCTATATCTCTTTGACAAATCAAGCGCCCTGATCAGTATATTTACAAAAGCACACATTCAGAGCTTATCTGTAAGTAGAAAACAAAGACTGCGCTGTTTATACCGTATCCCCGGGATTTATTTCTACCGTGAATCACCCAATCCTTGACCCTGGGGTCTATCAGAAACCCTTTGGATTTACAAATTTTATCTCGGCCTCAAACCCAGTTGTACATTGTATTTACCAATACTCATGTTGTCTCCATATACAGTAGTACCCAATCACCCTATACATTAGAAAAAATATGTTTCCCTTTTTTAAACAAAATAAAACGTATTGCAATATACATTGTAATATAAAAACACTTTAGGTAACATTTTAGCAAATACAATGTTCACTCCCTACAACGGCCCTCCCAACAACGACCCCCTCCTTACACCGACTCTTGCCGAGCTTTTTGGCGTTTTATGGATTAACCCATTCCCTTATAGAAACAATTTTTACATGTAACGCTTTTGTTTTATTCCTCCACTGAAGAATTCCCTTATACAAACAATTTTTACATGTAACGCTTTTAATTTATTCCTCCACCGAAGAAACTACATTTAGTTCCAATTTATACAGCCATAATCATGTACCAAAATAACTATTTATATTTCCTAGCAGATTATAGCATAAATCAGGCTGAAATTAAAGCAGAATGCGCCTTTTAGACGCATTCTGCTTTACTTTTAATCTGTTTTAAGCTACCATCTGTCTTCAAAACTAGAAACAGGCTATTGGGTAAAGGGTTCAGTCGAACAATACCATATTCAAAGAAAAGAACATGACAAACCTACAATTTCCACTGAATACTCCCGTTTAAAGGTACCCTTTCTAACAAAATTAATGCACTCTCCAATTCAGTATCTGCTAAATGTTATCCCAAAACACGGAAGTAAACAAACTTTTGAACGACATTTAATTCTTTTAACATAGGCTTAATGTTCGAAACAGTTTGGACTTAATTAAGACACCGCGTTACCCGTTGTCTAATATGGAGTCAAACTGTTAGCTTATAGGTACATATAATAATGTTTCAGCGATAGCGAGCAAAGATTTAAACACTGAAACTACATGTACATGTATGATTAACCCATTTGTGCCCAGTGGATTCTCCCATGTTTATATATTGGATTAGTCCATTTTTTATTAAAGGGATGCCTGGTCAAAGTTTTCATTTTCATTTTGTTTTAAATTGAAATTTCTATTAGCAAATAGTGTAGACTCTGATCAGACGCCGCTTCATGCGGCGTCTGATCAGAGTCTTCACTTTTTGCCTATGTCCCATATATGGGATCGTTGGCACAAAAGGGTTAAAATGTTGGACTAAGCATCGCCCCCTAGGGCATTTAAAAGGAGCCTTAAACATTGACATTGACCCGATCTTAATAGTTGTCCTCAACCTTAACGAGAAACAATAACGTTTTCTACACTGCACTTTAAAAAATCTATAAAACAGCTTTAATGTAGACCTATGTATGGCGCTATACATATTAAACTGATAAACTAAAATAACAGTTAAAATTCCATTATGTTATCATGATATGTTTCTGATATTTGTATTACATCATATTTCAATGATAAATAGCGCTGTTTTAATATTCTTATGAGCCGTCACGATCTTTGTACAGTGGAGAAAAACGTTATTCTTTCCCGTTTAAACGAAACGAAACGCAAACGCAAAACACTAAAACGTAGAAAAGTGCAACTTTTGGACAATTCTAATAATTCATGTTTATATTGGTGACAAATAGTTTTGAGCCTGATCAGACGCCGGGTTACCCGGCGTCTGATCTGGCTCAAAACTGTTTGCAATAGAAATTCTAGTTTTAGCGTAAACGCGTTTATTGGAAAAGAATAACTTTTTCTCCACTGTAAGACTGAACGTACACTTGCATTATAACCCCTTCAACTCCATGACGTCATCTGCTTTAAATAATTGTGGTCTGCTTTTATTTGTAAAATCTAAATTTTATGTTTACTGCTTAAGAAGTATGAAATTACTGTT
The DNA here is from genome assembly GCA_922989275.2 of Gari tellinella. Taxonomy (NCBI): domain Eukaryota; kingdom Metazoa; phylum Mollusca; class Bivalvia; order Cardiida; family Psammobiidae; genus Gari; species Gari tellinella. The sequence continues at coordinate 28,628,309 of OV277866.1, read as the reverse complement.
ATGCAGTTTGGACACTGATCAGAACAGCGTTAAGCAGCCTCTGTTTGCAATTACCTATTGTACATGTACCCAGGGGTAAGGTATTGAATGGGGTTACAGTGGAGAATCTGTTATTCTTTCCCGTTTAAACGCAAACGTACGCAAACGCAAAACACTAAAACGTAGAAAAGTACAACTTTTGGACAATTCTGATATTTCATGTTTATCTTGGTGGCAAACCGTTTGGAGCCTGATCAGACGCCGGGTTACCCGGCGTCTGATCTGGCTCCAAACTGTTTGCACTGTAAATAATAGTTTTAGCGTAAACGCATTTATTGGGAAAGAATAACAGATTCTCCACTGTATAAAATCGTTACAATCGGAAATATAAACGTGACATATTAAGGTACTTCGCAGGTGCGCTTAATTTCCATACGATTGTTATGAAACTTTTCATGAAGAATGATAATAGCCTAAGAAACAATGTGTGCAAATATAGGCAAACTTTATCGTGTGGTTTGTCTTGAAGGTCTCTTTTTCTGACAAAAACCTAGAATTTTGATGATTTTATTTTTCTTAAAAATGAATAAAGCGAATGACTATAATTCTCGCCCAATAAGTAGTCCACAACATTCATTACAAGAAAAGCTAAAATCATTTTGAATAAAGGTGTTCAGAAAGATGTTATCAGCTATTGAAATTTTGCAAAATGCTAAAATATTGAATTACAAAAAACTGACTCATTCAATGTATATTTATTTTCATTTTATTCAAATATATGGTTGATGAACTAGTCAGTCTGAAAAAATTAGAAAATATTACAGTCAGGATTTGTTGTTATAATATATTTTCTTATTAAAATGTGGGATATTTGTTGTTTAGATACAGTTACCTACCTTAGAATTAAAACTTTGTCATTAAAATGCATTATTATTTATTCATGGACTTGCATACAAGGTTTATCATATTGTTTTAACATAATTATAATGGGCAATATCGATTTTGAAAAGGTTATCGTATTGATATGCTTCAATGTGTGGCTTTATAGTTCGATCAAATCGTGTACATGTATACCGATTTTATTGACTTGTAAGTCATTAAACTAAAACGTACATGTAAGTGGAAATATAATTGGACCGTATATAACATCACTTATTCTAATCAACGAAGACAAAACATAACATGTCCCTTGATCACTGCGTTATGAATTGAGAAGTCAATATATCGGACACTTAAAAAAATATTTGGATCGCATGGGTATCGAACCTATGGCCTTTCAATTGCTAGTCAACCACTGTACTGACTACGCTATGAAGGATTATACTAATTCCTATCAACATTTCCTTTATATAAATTTTCTAGTATATGCACGTACGGAATGAGTCTATGTCGTCCAGACGCATATCCGCTCGCCCGCAAGACCGACTTCCGGTAGCGAAAGGCCTTAAACGACACGAATTTTACATGAAGAGCTGTAGCCTCATTCGCGACTTCATTTTGTGTCTAGTTTAACTACTAAATGTAACTACTAAATTCCAAAAGGACAAGTCAAGTTTCTAGATAGGTCTACGTCCATTTTCAGAGTTAATTTGTAATTATTACATCGTGCAAAATGAAAACTAATACAGACTCTAATTAGACACATCCTGTTCAAATGTAGGAGTCTCCTGGCCAATGTCTACAATACTATATACTCTCTGTATATGACAAATATACTCTTACATGTACCATTCCACTGTACAGTGGAGTAAACGTTCTCCTTTCCCAATAAACGCGTTTACACTAAAACTATTAGTTCCAGTGCAAACAGTTTGGAGCCAGATCAGATACCGGGTTACCCGGCGTCTGATCTGGCTCCAAACTGTTTGCTACTCAGCTTTAAATCAATGGTCAGAATTTTCAAAAAGTTGTTACATGTAATTACTACATTTAAGTGTTTTGCGTTTGCGTTTCGTTTGCGTTTAAACGGGAAAGAACAACGTACTACTGTAAGTAAATTATGCATATACGAGTCTCTAAAGGTTACAGTGGAGAATACGTTAATATTTCCGAATAAATGTGTTTACGTTAAAACTATTATTTCTACTGCTAAACGTTTAGAGCACGACCCGGCGACTTATATGGCTCCAAACTGTTTACAATTTAGATTAAAATGAATAGTAAACATGGTCAAATAATTATCGTTTTCTACATTTTATTGCCATGCATTAACGTTTCGTTTGCGTTTTAAAACGGGGAAGAATAACGTCTTCTCCGCTATAAAAGGTTAGCTCGTTTCCGTCAAGATATCGAAATAGACTTAGTATATTTTTTCAAGTACTTAAAACGCCGAGAATCGGACAGTGAGAAAGCCTATGCATGCAATATAGAACTTGTGAAATGGCTTGTAAAATTGAACTTTACCCCTTCACTGCCTTACCCCGAGTACGATGGCTATTTGCAAACAGTTTGGGTCCTGATCAGACGCCGCGTGACGCGGCGTCTGATCATGATCCAAACTGTTTGACACTCATTTCAATATTTTCTTAAATCAAAATACCTAAATATTAATTTTGAGAAATAAAAGCAGACGACCATTGTTTAAAATTGATGACGTCACGGTATTGAAGGGGTTAAAATACTTTAAAAGCAGGGTTACCAAGGTTGAAGATATTTGCAGAATACATGAATATCTACGTCTAGACGATCAGGGTGAAAATTAGCTAGGCAAAACATTACCGTACACCTATATATACACCAGCTAGCGGTTTTTATTGATAAATGGGATGATAATAATGATGCACCTGACGTCTTAACCAATGAAAACAAGACCGCACCTCATCAATACTAAACCTTAAGCATAAAGAATGGAAGGTCTCATGGCATTTTTGCACTAAAGTCGATAAATCGACATTTGTAATGGATAATAGTTGAGTCCAGTGTTGACTATTTAGGGTTGTTTTCTGTCATTAGTAGTTTGTGCTGCTTTTGTTTTGACCATTGTCTTTTTTATATATTATTTTATGAATAACAAGTTGCAAAGTATGTGATATTGTTGATATAAAAATTCATATGAACAAAGTAAGTTACATTTAAGTATATGAGTACAGTGGAGAATCTGTTATTCTTTCCCGTTTAAACGCAAACGTACGCAAACGCAAAGCACTAAAACGTAGAAAAGTACAACATTTGGACAATTCTGATAATTCATGTTTATCTTGGAGGCAAACAGTTTGGAGCCTGATCAGACGCCGGGTTACCCGGCGTCTGATCTGGCTCCAAAATGTTTTAGCGTTAACGCGTTTATTGGGAAAGAATAACAGATTCTCCACTGTATCACTGTTACAATCTCTGTTGTAACCATTATTTCTTTCTTGAAATTAAGATATAAACGGTTCTCAAAGTCGGCTTTGGTGCCATTGGCAGTGAAAGTGATTTATAATTATATTAATTTATCCTCATAAACATAATAATGTTTAGTTATATTTAATTTTTATAATAGCTGTCACACTCTGAATACCAATTTTAATCTAACTGTAAATAATTTTATCCAGCTTGATTACATACATACATGTAGCTTATTCAAGCGCAAATTAAAGTTAATAAAGCGAAATACACACCCGTGCTCTTGTGACGACAACACAATCATGCAAAACGATGACTTCATCACCAAAAGTATTAATACACGTATATGACTTCCTTATAGGCAAGCAAAACAAAAATAAAAACAACAACACCGACCAACCAATTGCCTCACATACTAGGGTCAGTTTCCTCGTACAGGTTTTGCTTACAGTTGTAAGTTAACTAAGTACGTATGAATAAAACATAGACGGACAATACAGTGAAACCTTTTGTTTTACTTATCGCATTTTGAAAAGGCAAGCAAACATGCAACACATGAATATAGCTTCACATTTAGATATACAGAATGAAAACAATGCAGAAAACTTTCTGCATACGTTGTCCTGCATTTAGCAACCGCGTGCATTAAGAGATACTTATTATAAGTTAAGTCGCATGCTATAGTCCTACAGTGTTCCCTCCCGAAAACAGCCCTCCCAACAACGACTCCCTCCTTTTCAACGACGTGTGCTGCAGTTCCCTAAAAAGGACAATTATGTCTTACGCTTTTACTGCTGCAATATCGTCAGCTAAAATTTGTCGTCTCCTGTTTTTCTCAAATTATATAATAGACTTTTTGACAGGAAAAATACTTAATGACGAGTAACAAACAGTTTGAATCTAGATCAGACGCCGCGTAACGCGGCGTCTGATCTGGATTCAAGCTGTTTGCAAATGTAGCCAATATCCTTTCCCTATAACGACTCCCTCCGAACAAGGCACATATTTTTTGTCACCCATTTGATGCCGTTGTAGAGAGGGAACGCTGTGTTGAGCCGAATTATTCACACTACGAATTCTTCACACCGTAATTAGAGGTGTGAAGAATTCGTACGAAAGGGTACGAATTCTTCCACTCGTGTGACCAATGTGTGAAGATTTCGTACGAATATGTCACACAATGGCAGTGTGAGATTTTCGTACCCCCTTTTTGAACGACCTGTTGGTACCTACGGATTCTTCACACATCACCTTTCGTTTAACATTTCTTTATGAAACAAGTTCTAACAGCTTAGGCAAATCACTTTCCATAGCGCAAAAGATGGTGTATTGCGTCGTTTTGTGGGATGACACTAGAGTACTAGGGAAAACAGGCGACCCTTTCACGTACTGTCATGACCCGGGATCGAACTCGGGGTGCATTGTTCAGAAGCGGGTGCGCTAAAACTGTGTTATCCACTTTTACATGCAGTGTTTACGATTTGACCAAAAATGCTCTTTAACAGCCGACCTAAATCTGAAGAATTATCTGTGGATAAGTACAGCCTTTTTTATCCAATGATCAAACTTAAGTCCCGTTGAGTTTATGCTTAGTTCCCGGCTTCCTTTGAGGCATAATAGGCAGACAACCGACAGGTTGCTTGCCGAATGCTGGTAGATTGTTGGTATTCTTAACGGGATGGGGAGAGATGGGACCCGTGGCCGTGGTCCAGTGCTCATAGTGACTATAACTTACACTCAATTGGCTCCTTACTGCTGTTGATTCGAATCCCAATCTGAACATTTGGGCTTTTTCATTTGGAGGAGCCTTCAAGCTGGCTATCGGAAAGTCGGTGCTTTTACCCAGATGCAATTTTTTACCTGATACAGTTTATGACGTGCATCCTGTTTCTTCTCCCATATGCAATTAGCTTTATGTCGAGATATGACTGAAATACTGTTAACATAGTATGAACTCAGAATTCTGGGCCTCGGTTTGATTTTAAAGTGGAGTTAAAAGCTAGTTTCAACGACGGTCATAGAAACGACATCGCCTTAAATCGGTCGATTCCGGGCACCTTACACGTCGATCGGACCCGAGAAAGCTTTTGACCAAATATACAAACGTATACAAGCGTGTCAGAAGTCGGACAAGGCCGTCTCCATCCGGCGTTTGTCTATCATATACCGGCCGTTGTAATGACGAAAAGTGACCCTACCACTCAGAAGTGTGACCCCGGGATATTTTTCGACTCAGAAAATTAACCTCCCGGGTCATTTTACTTTAGAATGGGGGGGGGGGGGGGGCACATCACCCGACTGGCAACCGGATAACACCGGTTTCCTTTCGGTCTCCCACAGTATTGCACGTTTTTACTGAATGCCCATGATCTGGACTACACGATAAGGCAATCGGTAGTACGGTTCCATGTAAGAAAGTGAGCAACATAACAAAGAAGTGAAATCAGTGCGTCTTTGTAAACCTCATTCATATATTGAACCCACGATAACCAATATCGGGCGATGATGGTCGCCCGTCTTAAAACCGTTGCCCGTCCGGTATTTAAGGACTATCGCGGCAGTTTGTTCGAATTTTCAAAAAAACTTAAATATTTCCTATACAACATCTGCAACAGATACCAAAGTTAGCGCTGTTGCTACCTATTGAATGACAGAGTATCGCGTAACACATTCATCTGTTGTGTATACATGTGTAAATGTTCAGATCTGCAATCAGCCTCAAACAAGAGGGCCATGATGGTCGGAGTCGCTCTTCTTGCAGCCCATGGTTACTGTAATGGCGACATTAAAATTGGGCAAGTTTTCACTAAGCTCTCATATCTAAACTTATCCCACCTACTCATGGCCTTATTGTTCAAGCTAGAATACTAGAAACCAATCATGTACAAGTGCATGTAGATGGTCAAAACTGTATCATTTGTATAACCCCAAAGACCTCCCTATGTTAACGCTATTTAAGGGCTTTAGTTTATTGGACAGAGATAATCACCTCTGTTATGAACTTATAGAAAAACATGTTGGTGGTTTTGATCTCATGCGCTGCTTGTAAGCAAATAAGCTTAGCCTAATTCATCTTCCTGAAAGAAGGAATTACTCTCACCGCACTGATGCAGGAGTTATGATCCTCATGCAAAACACTTTTATACATCAATCTCTTTCGATTAAGGAATATCGCGCCAGTTTCAAATTTTTTACAGTCAAAGGGAAGCAACTTTTGCAAAACTTCTGATGTGTTGTCTCCCTTTAACCAATTCAATATAGTTTATATCTGAAATTTGTATTTTTTCCTACCTCAAAAAGCTTAATGGTGTGGTCATATAATTTGGCGTCCACGATAAGTTATATATACTAATAATGCTTGTAAAGTGATATATTGCTGACGATTAAACAGTGGATTTTGACACATTTAAGCATTTAAAAGTAGTTAACATATATCATTTATAGATAGCCCTATATGTAATTGGATAGACATGCGTTATTCTACATGCAGACTTTGTATTTTGTAGAAAAAATAGTTCGGGTAACCATAACTGTAATTAGTGATTTCAGTAAATTAATGCTTTATTAATATTTGTGAAACATATTGGCAAAATCTGAATGTAAGAACTGTAGGAGAATTTTTTTGAAAAATAACTATTTGATGTGTTCCCTTTATTGGCGAATAAAATGTTGTTTCCATGTTTTTATGCTACTTCCTCATATTCTTTTCTTTTTTATGAAAACATATAAATAACCCAATATCTAAGGAAAATTACAAAGCTGAAGAGGGGTGTTCTGAGATTTTATTATCAACAGCACGTGTCTCTGGATAATTAGGGGTATACCAAAAAAAAACAAGCTATTAAGAAAAGAACCAGTTCGGGGACTCCCTATTTTATTTCATATTTCTGCACAACAGGGTATATACTAGCAACATGCAGAATTTGAAAACTGCCGCGATAGTCGTTAATGAAATTTTAATTTCAAAAGCTTCGGAATGGCAGAATCTCTCGGAAAATAGTAGAAAGGGGAATACCTCTCACGGTGTTTATACAATAATTATGAACTGTGTTTGCAATACACGTCTACTCATTAAACTCTTTAAATGAAATTTCACCTTTAAAACTTCAGTAAAAAACAAAACCATGACAGTCGGACGATCGGACAGACAGTCTACGGTAAGTTGACCGACCCCGACGTGTCATCATTGCCTTCAGCTGGTGACACAGAAACCGGTCCATACATTTATAAAGTTCTTAGAATGCATCGTACAGACGGACCGAATAATATCCGATACGACGGAATCGAGTAAATTATATGGTCACCAAAGTGCTATTACTACCATGCTATTTTTCAGTTTTATGTGTCTATAATTAATTATATCGTGTGCCGAAAATGTACAGTTGTACCCCATGTGACCTTGACCTTTTACCTTATGACCCAATTTAAACAGGCAGTCTAGTACATATGTTTTGTCATTATGTGAAATATAAGACATCTATCAAGTAAAGCAAACCTAATATGTCCCCCTATCCATCTGGTGGCTAAAAGCTTTTTGGAAAGTGTGACGTTTTCGTATGCACAAATTTTTTACATTCGTTTTTTAAAAAAATCGACATGTGAAGAGTTCGTATCTACTGTCAGGGGGGGCTGAGAGTAAGTACGAATTATTCACAAATGTGTGACATATTCGTATGAAATTCCTACGAATTCCTCACAGGTGTGAAGAATTCGTAGTGTGAATAATTCGGCTCAACAACGCTGCATAAACACTCCACCCGATAGCATGTTCCTTGTTTTGAAGACAGGTGGCAACTAATAGCAGGTTAAAAGTAAAACAGAATGAGCCTTTGGCACATTCTGCCTTACTTCCAGCCTGCTTCAAGCTACCATCTGCGAGGTTCTAGTACATATTTATTATGGCCCATACTATTGACTAAATAAAGTGGAACTCGTTTCGTTAGTGGGTGAATAAATCAAAGGCGACAAAAGGCTTATTTATTAGGGGTAATGGGTTAACACAAGTTGAACTCTACCAAGACGCGAGAGCAGTTATACTCACACCTACAAGCTGATTAGCGACCCCTGAGACACGTGGGCCGATGCCATTTAAGGACAATAATCATTAGCTTAATACTATAAATGACACTATTATACCTTGTAGATATCCATCAACCGACAACGAGACAAGCACTTGAAACTAGCTTGGAAGTAAACAGCCCTCTGTAGTCTTGTCCCCTTACAGTGGAGAAGGCGTTATTCTTTCCCAATAAACGCGTTTACGTTAAAACTAATATTTCCATTGCAAACAGTTTGGAGCCAGATCAGACGCCGGGTAACCCGGCGTCTGATCAGGCTCCAAACAGTTTGCCACCCAGATAAAAATGAAAATATATTCTCTACATTTTAGTGTTTTGCGTTTGCGTTTCGTTTGCGTTTAAACTGGAAAGAATAACGTTTTCTCCACTGTGCCAGGGAGAAGACGCTATTCTTTCCCAATAAATGCGTTAACGTTTACTCTTGATAAATTAAAGTTTGAAAAGAGTTCAGGAAATAAAATTTAAAGGAAACAAGCCGCAGACGACAATGTTTTAAGCAGAAACTATATATCATGACGTTAGTTAACTATAGCAACACTCTTTGACACTTACCCACGTGCTCATTTATTCTGTCACTTTCATTTGCGGATCTACTTTGAAAATAACGACGTAATACATCCATAAACTACCGCAATCAGCATCTACAGTGAATAAGACACTAATATTTTCCGTTACAGTGGAGAAAATGTTATTCTTTTCCGTTTTAACGAAACGAAACGCAAACGCAAAACACAAAAATGTAGAAAATAACATTTTGTTTTTACAATTTCAGTATCCTTTTTCATCTGAGTGGCAAACAGTTTTTAGCCAGATCAGACGCCGGGTTACCCTGCTTCTGACCTGGCTTCAAACTGTTTGCAATGGAAATAATAGTTTTAGCGTAAACGCGTTTAGTTGGAAAGAATTACGTTTTCTCCACTATATTAAGACGCAAACGCAATGCAATAAAATGTAGAAAATGAACATTTATCGAAAATTATCAAACAGTTACTCGGCGCCTGATCCTGTTCCAAAATGTTTGCAGTGGAAATAATTTTCTTTGCACGAAGACATCTTCTCCGTCATACATGTATGTTCCTGGGCACGTTTCATAAAACGTCTTACGACAAATGTTGTCGTAAGTCAAATCTTTAAAAATCTCTATCTTATCCTGTCTTGTGATATCTCTTTGGAATCGTCTTTTCTGGACGATTCAAAAGAGATGTCACAAGACAGGTTTAGATGGAGAAATAAATAACTATTGAGACTTTTATAATCTGACTTACGACAACATTTGTCGTTAGAAGTTTTGTGAAACGGGCCCCAGGCATTTTGGAACTTTGGCAAGTTTTTGTTCTGGCCTAACATGGTTGCAATATCCATTATTTCTGTTGATTTGGACATTTTGGTGAACAGTTTGTGATGAGTTTGTTGTGCATCAAATAGATCGAATAAACTTAACTCCTAAGTCCGCCCTTGCACACGACGCGTTTGTATATAATTTAGAGATGTTTGCTGGTCATTTATTTGCCTAGACGTATATCTATGTCTTCGCTGACTGTTTTCAGTATCGTCTTTGAAATCTGATTTAATAAAGCCATTAGGAGTGTTCTTATCTTACATTTAGTAACCCTTCACTGCCATGAGGTCATCTATTTTGAACAACTACCGTCTGTCTTTATTTTTTTCATATTTAAGTTTTAGTTATTTTGAGATGAATGTTAAATAAAGGCAACTTTGTGATGTTTGCGACGTCATTTACCCTTTTATACCCAGTGGATTCTTCCATGTTTATATATTGGATAAGTCCATTTTTTATCAAAGGGATGCCTGGTCAAAAAAATTTTTTCATTTGTTTTATATTGAAATTCCTATCAGCAAACGGTGTAAATTCTGATCAGACGCCGCATAATGCGGTGTCTGATCATAGTCTACACTGTTTGCCTATGTTCCATATATAGGATCGTGGGCACAAATGGGTTAATTATTATAAAATTGTTTCACTTAAGAGTAATACCTACATGTAAATGTTTACGACTAAAGCTGGTGTTATAACAAAAAGTGTCAACGGGTCATAATGTTATGCCAAATCAAGTCCCATGGACAGTTTGAAAAAAATATTTCACTCGTTTCTAGATTTGATTGTTTTAATTTCGTTGAAAAGAGGTTTTACCGTAATCTTCGTCCATGGGAAATACGATATTCGGAAGACTTCGGCTATGATGGTACAATGCCCCCTACCTTCAAGTCCTAATGGGAGACAAAAAGTGTGTGTATTGTTCGAAAGGAGTTGTTATAGGGAGGGAAATTGGTAAGCATTTGCAAACAACTTGAATCCAGATCAAATGCCGCGTAAATCAAGATTCAAGCTGTTTGTCACTCGTCATTATGTTTTTCCCTGTCAAAATGTCCATTATGCCACTTTGAGAAACACAACGGACGACAATTTCTAGCAAACGGTATTGCAGCCATAGAAATGTTTGGACATAATATTTTGTTTTAGGGGAACAGCGGAAAACGTTGTTGTTAGGAAGGAATCGTTGTTCAGAGGGTCGTTTTAGGTTGAGCATCCAAGTGACTGACTCTTACAGTGGAGAAAACATTATTCTTTCCCGTTTAGATGCAAACGAAACGCAAACGCAAACACACAAAGAGGACACATGTTTGACAATTCTGACTTTTCGTTTTTATCTGAGTGTCAAACAGTTTGGAGCATGATCAGACGCCGGGTTACCCAGCGTCTGATCAGGCTCCAAACTGTTTGCTCTGGGAATAATAATTTTAGCGTAAAACGCGTTTATTGGGAAAGACAAACGTTTTCTCCACTGTACTGGAGACAATCAAGACTCACAGTGAGATAGGCGGTGGTGATTATAGTCTCCCCTCTAGAAGTGAATCTTTGTGTGAAAAAATAGATCCTTACTTTAACCCATTACCCCATAAATATGACTTTTTACACATTAAAAGTATTCCTCCTTTGAATAAAACAGTTCAAATTTATACAATAATTAATATGTAGTTGAAAGTAAAGCAGAATGCGCCTTAAGGCTGTACGATATACTGCCTTATAAAGTCGAACAAATACTATACACCTTGACGGATTGAAAAGTCCAAGAAACTTATGTAACGGGAAAAGAATGTTCGCCGTGTAGTTGGAACTACTTTCACGCGTCGTTCCCCGAAGTGTGACGTTTGGAAAATCCCGTTTATATATACATTTACATGTAGTAACGTTTTCGTTTGCAACCGCAAAATTATGTTTTATTTGTTAAACATATTTAACTATAACTTTTGTGAAAACATTTCGTTTGTAGTAGAGTGTTTCGCGAAACTGAGATTTGTCTGTCCGAGTCTGTTGCTGTCACACTGCCTTTGTGAACAAAGACAAGATTTGCCAAATGGCAAGTTTTGCAAGATTCGTGTGCATATGAATGGTCCCAGTTTGAAGTGACCCCGGTGGATTTTTCCGAGGAAGACATTGACTGTCTTGACGTAAGAGTTTGGGGAAACCAAAGTTTACCTAATCTCTGTTGACACGGCGTCTGATCAGGCTCGAAACGGTTTGCCTCTCAGATTAATTAAATAGTCAGAACGGGTAAAAGAATTTCCGACATTTAACTGGAATGTGTTTGCGTTTCAATTGCGTTCGAACAGGGAACAAACTCCGTCTTTTTCACCGTAGCAGTTCATTGTGGGACACGAGTAGGGCAGTAAACAGTCGCCTATCTTGAAGATACAGTGCTCCGTAGAGCCATATCGGTCACAAAACTTATATGTCACAATTGTGACGTATACGTGCGAATTCATCACAATAGGGTTGCGACAGCCACGTATATGTCACCACGTGACTTTTGATAGGGTTGACATTAAAACCGTATAAATGTTTGTTTATTATAGTGTCACCCCTAGCGAAGTAGGACCAGTCACAGTTATAACGTATACGTTTTGTGACACATAAGGCTCTAAGAAAACATATATGTCACAACGTGACTTTTTGATAGGGTTGACAATTGTTTATCATAGTGTCACCCTATCGAAGTAGGGTTGTCACATTTGTGACGTATACGTTTTGTGACATATAAGGCTCTAACAAAAACGTATACATGTATGTCACATTTTGACTTTTTGATAGGGTTGACAGTAGAAAAGATTAAATGTTTGTTTATTATAGCGTCACCCCTATCGAAGTAGGGCAATTCACATTTGTTACGTATACGTTTTGTGACATGTAAGGCTCTAACAAAAACGTATATGTCACAACGTGACTTTTGATAGGTTTGACAGTAAATGTATAAATGTTTATTTATTATAGTGTCATCCCTAGCGAAGTATTTAAGGCATTGTAAATGTTTTTTATTAAAGACTGCGTTGTGACATATACGTTTTCATCAGAGCCATATATGTCACAAAACGTATACGTCACACATGTGAAACCCTACTTCGCTAGGCGTGATACTATAATAAACAAACATTTATACGTTTCTATTGTCCACCCTTTCAAAAAGTCACGTTCTGACAAATTCGCACGTATATGTCACAATTTAGTGACGTATTCGTTTCTAAAGTCAACGTTGTGACATATACGTGGCTGTCGCAACCCTATTTGTGATGAATTCGCACGTATACGTCACAATTGTGACGTATACGCTTTGTGACATATAAGGTTCTATTCGTAGAGCCTCATATGTCACAAAACGTATACGTCACAATTGTGACATATAAGTTTTGTGACGTATAAGGCTCTACAGTGCTCCCTCTCTACCTCTACAACAACATCCACTGGGAGACAAAGAGTATGTGTTGTTCGGAGGGAGTTGTTATAAAGAGGGAATTGGCTTTCATTTGCAACATTTTGAAACCAGATCAGACGCCGCGTTACCCGGTGTCTCATCTTGGTTCAAACTGTTTGCAAATGTAAGTCAAGTCATGCTAAGCACTTTCAAAGTATTAATTGTCCCTCCCTATAACAAATCCCTCCGAACAATGCACGCAATCTTTGTCTCACATTAGGTTTTATTAGGGCGGGAGCATTTTTTTTTATCAGCAAAGGCAAGAATATAAACAATAGATGTGACGATATACAAATAAATGACTCAGTAATCACTTACAAAAAGAACACAAGGATATCAATAAAACTTCGCAATAAACAGTTACGGCAGAGAAATCCCAGAAACACAAAACCAATCTACAGTAAAAACCCTCTATTACGACAACTACAGCGGAGAAACGTTATTCTTTAAAATAAAAAAAACGTGTTTACGCTAAAACTATTATTTCCAGTGCAAACCGTCTGGAGCCAGATCAGACGCCGGGTAACCCGGCGTCTGATCAGGCTCCAAACTGTTTGCAATTCACTTCAAAATAAAGTCAGAGTTATCAAAAAGTTGTTATTTTCTACATTTTAGTGAATTCCGTTTGCGTTTCGTTTCGTTTAGAACGGAAAAGCCTGAATACCATTTTCTCCACTGTATACCGATTGTTTACTGTATTTGCCTCATAAACAAGGAGAGTATATTATGTGATATAGGTCTCATCTTGGTGTTATCGCTTCTCATCGGAGAAATAAAGCAATCTGGGGTTAGCGTTTTATGCCATGTTGTAAATTCTATCTGCGCTTTATCATCCGTAGACAATCAACAGACTGTGCAGTTCATAAGAAGAATGGTAAAAACAGGCAAATCACAGCCGTAAAAAATACCCAGCCGACTCGGCATAATACATCATTTAAAGCACTACTCGAATTTTACAATTGTACAGTGGAGAAAACATTATTCTTTTCCCAGTAAACGCGTTCACGCTATTACTCTATTGCAAACAATTTGGAGCCAGATCAGACACCGGGTGACCCGGCGTCTGATCTGGCTCTAAACTGTTTGCCACTCAGACTGAAAAACAGTAATTAGAAATATCAAAAAATGGTAATTTCCTACATTTTAGCTATTTGCGTTTGCGTTTCGTTTGCGTTTAAACCGTTATGAATAACGTTTTCTCCCCTGTATCAAGGAAAGTTGTAAAGTCGGTTGACCGATTTATTGGGTTACAATGTACAGTTGGAACTCGATACTTCGAACTTGGGTTCGTTCGAAAATACCCATATTTCAAGGTTGAAACGTGACTTAGCCACGTTTTAATTTTGAAATACGGGTATGTTCGGGTATGTCCGACGTATGCGAGATCGACCCACGAGATTGAAATTATGAAATACTGGTACGATCGATTTAAGGGAGTTCTAAGTATCCAGTTTCGAGTGTACAGTGGAGAATCTGTTATTCTTTCCCGTTTAAACGCAAACGTACGCAAACGCAAAGCACTAAAACGTACAAAAGAACAACTTTTGGACAATTCTGATATTTCATGTTTATCTTGGTGGCAAACAGTTTGAAGCCTGATCAGACGCCGGGTTACCCGGCGTCTGATCTGGCTCCAAACTGTTTGCACTGCAAATAATAGTTTTAGCGTAAACGCGTTTATTGGGAAAGAATAACAGATTCTCCACTGTACTTGCAAAAAAAATTGGCCAGTCAAATGTAATTGATTGTGTGCTCTTTTTTGTTATCGTTACAGAAGAATCAATGTCAAGGTTATTCGGTGGACCAATGGGATTTGAGAAATCAATTTTGTTCAAGCCAAACACTTTTCTCACATGCGCACAAAACGTATTCTGGTATCGTAAACCCTTCACACAAATCTCGCTGTTATGGATGAAATTGTACTTTTTTTTTGTTGATAATCCTTCTTCATAATATTGAACAATTATAAAAAGGTTTTACGAGGGAATGAATCTGGTCCTTGAATAAAATACCCTAGTTGCCCATTTTTTGACCATTTACGGTTTATTCTTACAATACATTTCAAAATGACAAACATTGCAGACACTGCGTCTGATCAGATTTCAAACAATTTGCCATGGTACTTTTCTACATTTTATTGCGCTGCACTTGCGTTTCGCTCAACCAAGACTGTACATCATTTGTAATGCATGCAAGGTCACCTATTCGTGACGTAACGTCAATGGTCACTTAACCTTTTCACTGCCATGACGTCATCAGTTTTAAACAATCATCGTCTGCTTTTTATTTATCACATTCAGGTATTTTGACTTAAGAAATATTGAAATGAGTGTCAAACAGTTTGAATCTTGATCAGACGCCGCGTTAGCGGCGTCTGATCAGGACTCAAACTGTTTGCAAATATTTTACTCGGGTTAAGGCAGTGAAGGGGTTAAAAACTAACGTCAATAGTATAATCAGGGCAGCATGATTCATACTCAACGGTAACACATTAATAATCTCGGCTTTCTTTTTTACCAACTGTTGAACGTATAACGTAAACTAAACCAATAGATAAAATACAACCATGGAGTATTGTCTGGGGCGAACATTCAACTAGACGGAGCATGTGTAATCTTTAAGTTAATTGATTGATAAGCAATTTAATACAGATGAAAGGTTATGCAGAAAGCTCCTTAAGGAGTTTTTCTGCATTACATTTGATCTGTATTAAGCAACCACATGTCTTAAAATATGTATGCCAATCTTTACTCCGTACTCATTCAGGGCTGGTTCAAGGATAGCTGAATTTGGCTTATAAGTCAAACCAGTCTGAGATTGCTTCAATGAGTATTCAATGCAGGTATTTACTTTTAATTGCTTCTAACGATATTGAAACGATAAATGATCCGCTCTTCAATACGGCACAGGTGTTACACAACAATGCAGCATGTTTCAAAGACATTCAAATACCTAGATTTGATAAAATGATAAATCTGATCACAGCTAATGCAGTAGGCAGATTAATATTGACAGATTAACTTTAATGCACGAAATCCCACCCGTTTTAATCTGCTCGAGGAATGGTAGATCATGTTTGTTGATAAGAAAAACACAAACACTTAGTAATACTTGATCGATTCAATTCTTTAGATTTTACAGTGGAGAATCTGTTATTCTTTCCCGATTAAACGAAACGAAACGCAAAACACTAAAACGTAGAAAAGTGCAACTTTTGGACAATTCTGATAATTCATGTTAATCGTGGTGGCAAAGAGTTTGGAGCCTGATCAGACGCCGGTTACCCGGCGTCTGATCTGGCTCCAAACTGTTTGCAATGAAAATAATAGTTTTAGCGTAAACGCGTTTATTGGGAAAGAATAACGTTTTCTCCACTGTACCTCATTTCAGAACATGAAAGCAAATACTTAACCTCGTAATGCTCGGTGCAATATATCCGAAGATGGAGCGTGTAGGTCTGCAATGTCTGCTACGGCGGAGAAGACAATTTTCCTTCTCATTTAACCCATTTACGCCCGGTGGATTCTTCCATGTTTATATATTGGATAAGTCCATTTTTATCAATGGGATGCCTTGTCAAAAGTTTCATTTTCATTTTGTTTTATATTGAAATGCTTACCAGCAAACAGTGGAGACTGATCAGACGCCGCATAATGCGGCGTCTGATCAGAGTCTACACTGTTTGCCTATGTCACATATATGGGATCATGGGCATTAATTGGCTAAACGTAAACAAAACGCAAACGATGGGTATGTATATAGTATATAATTATATTTATACATATGTATAAATTTAAAATTATGGCAAACAGTGCAGGCGCTGATCAGAAGGTTCTTAAAGGAGAACTCTGGTCAGGGTTTTCTTATGATGCATAAAATACAGTTCTTATATGCATTTATTATTTATATAAAAAAACCCAACTTGGTACAGGAAGCATTGATTTGGGAAAACAAAGTAAGCATTATCACACCTGTTTATGGTACAAGCCTCCTTCCATATTTGCTGTAAGTGGTCAACACAGCCAACAGAAGTTATGTATATGTCATCAATAGCTTACAGTGGAGAAAACTTATTCTTTCCCGTTTAAACGCAAACGAAACGCAAACGAAACGCAAACGCAGTGCATTAAAATAGGCAAAATGACAACCTTTTGTCACTTTTGACGACTCATGTTAAACTGAGTGGCAAACAGTTTCGAGCTTGATCAGACGCCGGGTTATCCGGCGTCTGATCTGGCTCCAAACTGTCTGCACTCGAAATAACAGTTTTAGCGTGTTAATGGGAAAGAATAACGTTTTTCCTCTGTATATCGCTCACATAGTCATAGGCAAGCAACTCATAATGTGGATGATTGATATAATTCTACAGTATGATTTTATTTGTACAGATGTAATAGATGACAGTTTTGCGCAAGGCTTTACTCATTCACCCCTAAAAAACTTTCAATGGACAATTCCAATTTTAATAGAAGTCTAATTCATTATTTAGGGTTGATTTTAACAATATATTTGGAAATGACATACAATGTAGACTCCTAAAACGGAGCCCTCTTGCATGTATCAGAATATACACTGATTGCATAGGACAAGTTCTACCCTGACAGGTACATTGTTTCCAAATGACGGGTATACTCGTCGCTGGGATGAATGTTTAAGGCCACCCAGTCAACATCGTCCTACATTACAAGACTTGTTCGATATGCTTCAGCACTGAACGCTTGTATGCTACACTCCCCCCTCTCTACAACGTAAACAATTACGAGTAACAAACAGCTTGAATCCAGATCTGACGCCGCGTGACGCCGCGTGACGCAGTGTCTGATCTGGATTTAAGATATTTGCAAATGTAAGTCAATATCCCTCCCTATTACGACTCCCTCCGAACAACGCGCACAATTGTTGTCTCCCATTCGTTGTAGAGAGGGACTGCTATTATGGTACAACATGTATGTCAATTTGAAACAGTTTGAAGCAGTTCTTTCCCGTTTATATGCAAATTAACCAAGCACAAACGCATTGCAATAAAATCTAAAGAATGATCCATTGACATTTCTAATTATTAATTTCAATAAGAGCCCCAAACAGTTAGGAGCCTGATTAGACACCGTGTTACCAAACTGTTTGCAATGGAAATAATAATTTAAGCACAAACGCGTTAATTGGGAAGCGTAACTTCTTCTCCACTGCACACTGTATTGGAAGTCGCCCATCTTACTACGTTCAGGAAATTTACAAAAGTAGCGTGTTCAGTTACCACCGTTTGTTGTTTAGGTAAACCCTTTTTATGACCCGTGTGCAGCGTGCAGAATACAGCAGAGAAAGCGTTTTCTTTTCAAATAATTCCGGTTATTCTTAAAGTATTATTGCCATTGCAAATTAAAACTGGTACATGTAGTCGGAATTGTTAAAAATTGTCATTTTCTATATTTCACTGCAATACTTTTGCGTTTGAATGGAAGAATAACATTGTCTCCACTGTATTTCAGACCGGTAGTCAACTCGCAATCGATGTCCATCGACAGCCATCGATTTTTTACTGATCGCTACTGACTGAATTGTTCTCGCAATAATCTTCATGAAATTTTGGCTTTTCTTGTATTTAGTTCTCATAGAATGTCTTGGTGAAAATAGGGGAAGATTTACCTGCAAATGAAGTCGATGCGCGGGAACACACTGGCGTGAGACTACTACAGGGTACCCTCCCCCTAAATTACAAGCTATGAAAAGAAAACTAAATAATGGTTTCAAAGACAGGTGACAACTTAAAGAACACTGAATTTAAAGGAGAGCTCTCCTACAGGAGCTTTGTAATTTACTTTCATCTTGCTTTAAGCAGCAACCTGCTCTAAATACCGAAAACTTAAAACCGTTTAGATTCCGTAATAGAGAGACTTCACTGTGCGTATTGAAAACCTAGACAAGCGTATGCGATTATCAGAAACATTTCTCGTTTTTCCAGACCTTTGAAGTTCGCATCTTTACCTACCAGGTTGAGACAACTGACAAAGTATGATTACAAATGAAAAATGTACGAGCCACGTGGGGTGCGTGATCGCACAGGTGGGAGGGTACGAACAAGTTGTGAGGCGGCTGAGAACAATGCGTTCTGCCAGGGTGAAGGTACAGGCTAACCTTTAGCATGATGTGTAATTCTCGTCAGTAAAATATAATGTCTTTAACCATTCTCAGAGTTCCGAATTAATCCATTATTAAATAGATACGCACATTACGCCTTTAATTTCTTCCGACACTGAAGAAAGTAGTTACATGTTATACAGTTACGAATATGCAGTATAAACAATCTGTTCTATCATTATCCTAGCAGATGGTATCTTAAGTTAGGCTCAGCAATTTTTTCCTTCTATAACTGGTACATGTACCCATAAAAGGACCCTTCACAATTAAGAAGGAACCCTAACTGATTCACAATATGAAAAGGCATTTTAGTAAAAACATAGTTTAATCCCTCCCTACTCTGTTTGAATTATGATAAAAGTGTTTTTCTTCCACAAAAACTTGGTTTCTTTATTAGTTCCCTCCATTTGGCAGGAAATTATAGGGTTTTCAGCGGAGCTGAGTAGTATCTATTTAGCCCAATATTTCAACCAATTATATTTGATCTGAAATTTAGAATTAAGAGCACCTGTTGAAACTGAATAGTCTGATTGGATAGTAGCTAGAGCTCCAGATAAGGGAATTATTTCAAAACTAAAAATCTTTATTTGTGCATTAAACCCTATGGTGTCACCACTCATTTGAATTATCTCTTCGAGACGAGTGGTTACAATGTACACCATAAGGTTTGGTGCTGAAATGAGTGAGAAAATGTTATATTTGTTCAGTTTACTCCCCTCTTATCTGGAGACCTGAAACTGTAGCCAGGCAGGTCTAGTTTTACCAGATATGAAATGTGAGTGTAAAGGCTGAATGTTGCAGTGTTAACTACTGAGCTGATGACATCACGCTTCTATTTCAAGATATGATATCAGATGTCTTTTTATAGATAGACAGTGGTAGCTAGGTGTTTTGTTTAATAATGGTTTACTACCAATTTATTTTAACTGTTAACTTTTTGTACAAATTTATTATTATTATTATTATTATTCAAGATTTATCTCAAATTTACCATACATTGATAGCAATACAATAAATGGCCTTAAGTGAGTTAAACACAATTGTGTTGTTTCATCATTTATTTACAAGAGTGAGGTGTTATAGAACTTGTACAGCAGACTGTTGTTCTGTATGAGCATGCACAGTTTATTTAGTTATACTTTGTTTCAAGAAACTCCCTATGAATGAAGTTTGATATATCGATAGAACAATTGTTTAATCTGAGGACCAGTAGCTATGATATCGGTTAAATTATTGTTTTCAATTCTGTACATTATAGTTTTTTTTAGTCAGAGTTATGCTATATCCTTGAATTAATGTGTACTTTTTGCTTTTCAATCCAAGATATTACAATCCTTTGAAAACTCCCAATTTCATACAATTTTGCACACCCATCTACAGCATGAATTCCACCAACCTTTCCGCTGAATATCTTTTTAAAGATTTTTCTTGTTTCTGTTGGTCATCATTTTCCTTTCACAATATCAGCAGAAACCTGCTAATTTCGTTTACAACTTCGAGTAAAACAACGCAAAATTTTCACAACCTAAGAGGTACCAGACCCATTCACAAAAGAAGGAAAATAATCACTAAGGCTGAAAGTAAAACATAATGCACCTTAAGGCGCATTTGACCCAGTTATAGGCCCAACTGTTCTCAACAAGCGCTGCATGAAGCAGGACGCCAAGTGACGTCATTGCTGATGCCGTTACTACAAAACGTTTTGGCGGTACATATATGGCGAAAGAAGGAATGATTCGGATATTTATTGTATTTACAGAGGTATGAAAAATAACACTTGTATGAAGCCGCTTCGCTTCGCGTTTTCATACAGTGTGACAATTTTCTTTATACCTCTATGAACACATAAATACTCGAATTATTGCTTAACTATTCAAAGACAAGTTGCAGTTATATAAAGACAAGTTGTTGTTTCCCGGCGTCTGAGCAGGCTCCAAGTTGTTTGCAAGTAATTGATATTAAATGATTTCATTTTAAAAGACTGTCATTTCCCGCATTTCGTTGTTTTGCGTTTGTCTTTTATTTCGTATAATCGTGAAAGAATAACGCATGTCCTCCTTACGTTAGTTATTTCTCAATAAACGCATTTATGCTAAAATTAATAACACGGTACCTGATTAGGCTCCAAACTGTTTGCCACTCAGTTAGAAATAAATCGAGAGACAATTAAAAAATTGGAATGATCTACAATTAATTGCTATGTGTTTGCCTTTTGTTTGTTTTTAAACGGGAAAGAAATATGTCTCCATTGCACATGTAACTTGCCTTACCGTACGGAAAACTTCACTCAAGCTCTGGAATCATGATCATACTGCTCTGTCGTCAACTCGTCTTAACTAATACACTTAGATATATAGGCTATCAGATGCTCCAATCTGGTATGTGTACAATATCTTTTCAACACGGCTCTAGATACTGCAGATTCGCCCCACCCATGATGACAGCGCCAACCGATAGTAAAGACTCGTACAGTAGAGAAAACGTTATTCTTTCCCGTTTAAACGCAAACGAAACGCAAACACAAAAACTAAAATGTAGTAAATAACAACTTTTTGACAATTCTGACCATTGATTTTAAGCTGAGTGGCAAACAGTTTGGAGCCAGATCAAACGTTGGGTAACCCGGCGTTTGATCTGGCTCCAAACTGTTTGCACCGGAACTACATGTAATAGTTTAAGCGTAAACGCATTTATTGGGACAGAATAACGTATGTGATCAACATTCTCGTGCTTCTCTAACTAGCGCTAGATAGCAACATTAAGTTTTAATATCTCTTACTTCATCAATGCATTTAACCAATTTCTTCATTTATACGCTATATATTTATTCTTCCACTGACGGAAGCAGTTCCACTTGATACAGTCATGAAAACGCACCATAAGGAAAGCATTCTATGTCCTATAGTAGATGATATTTTAAAGCTGGAAGTCAAGTATAATGCAATATTTTCAACCTGCTTTAAGTGTTTACCTGCCTCCAAAATTACAAAAAGGTTATGCTGTAATTGGTTACAGGAAGTTGCAGAATACCGTTATGTCCAGATATATATTGGTCATACTTGGTCATTTTTAGAAATGCTTTATCACATTGGTACATTGTAGCCGTTAAATATTGTTTGAAACATAGAATATGAAAGTGTTATAAAGACAAACAACGCACATATGTGCAACTGCTTCAATGCATAAATTGGCTATGCTCGAAACAGTTAATATTAGCATGGAGAAAGTCCTTTCTCCATGATATTAGTAGGTAGTAGGTTATAAATTAAACAGTATTGTTTTTCAAATTAATAAACATAATTTGGTAAATATTACAGAAGAGAGATCTTTTAACTCTTCTACTATAACTAATTAAGTTTCGGTGACTGCTGTCTATTTTATCAAAGTCACAATGAAATCATTTATCGCAGGGTTGCCTCACAAATATTTGACTTAGCAAATAGATCCTAACACATTCAGTTAAACGCTACATAATGCAAGGAAGAATGACAGTCGCTATATAGAGAGTTCGTTGTACTGGCACTGTTTCGACAGAAAATGAGTTAAATATATTATTTGCACGTAAAAACGACAATTTGTTTATAAACATCAATTTATCATTGATTAACGATAGAACATTTTATCATTGATTAGCGATACACTTTCTCATGTAAAACGAAAAACCGCAATACAGTCGAAACTCGACACTACGAACTCGCTCAAATCAATTCTACCAGGTTTTCGTAAGTTGGAAAGCAAAGTGCAGTAAAAACTCGATTCTTCGTTCTCGCTAAAGTCGTACATACCAATATTTTAAGGTTAAAACCTGGCTGAGCCACGTTGTAACTTTGAAATATGGGTATGTTCGAACTATCGCGAGTTCGTAGAATCGAGTTTTTTTTACTGTACTTTGCTTCATGTAAACAAGTAGCGACGTAGTAAAAAACGTTGAACTGCGATGTCGTATCTCAATGTCAAATTGCGGTTTGATGGGGGTTGCATATCTGAATGAACATTGCCGACCGACATAAGCTTAGCCTTGGGATGGGGGAAAGCGGAAGTGGTTTAAACTATGTCCAGAATTTCAAGTGGATCTACTTCGTGTCACTGTTTGTTATTTTCTATGATTATATTTAGTGTTGTCGACAGGAATCTGTCAGAAATTATTACTCTTAAATTCGGTCAGCAATTAACTTAACAACTATCGTTAATTACGAGTTAACCTTAGTAACGCCTTTCTTCGCCTTTACATACTTCTCCGCCTTTACATTAGTTTATATAAAAAATAAGAATACTATTGACAGGTTTGGCACCGCCATATGTAAGAATTAAGTCGACTTTTCAGGGAGTTTTGATCTAAGAAATATTATGACGATTGACAAACAGCTTGAATCCAGATTAGACGCCGCGTAACGCGGCGTCTGATCTGGATCCAAGCTGTTTTCACTAGTTTAAATATTGTTCAACAAAAGCGGTTTTTAAAAATCTAAAATGTATTTTACAGGTAATTTATCTTACAGTTCATTTGTTGGTTAAATGTATTTTGTTAAGAAACATTTGTTTTAGTCGGTAAATAGTTAAAACTATATTTGTAAACACCCGACTTTAAATAAAGTTTCTTGTATCTTGTATCTTGAATTTGAAAAAAAAATTGCAGACGACAAAGTTTGGCAGACGATATTTTGTCAGAGAAAAGGTTTGACATTTGACCTCAAATATCAATCTCTTTCACAGGAGAGCACTATTCGGTAGCTAATGAACCGATAGTGCAAGAGAGTGCTCAAATATAGGAAAATCACCGCTTACCGATTGATACTTCCTACTGTACATAAGCAATGAGGAGTACATCGTTGGATGTCGGAGGGTCCCGCACTATTTTAAGGTCATTTTGACCTTGACCTTTGATCTCATTTAGAGAAAGAAGCTTGTCCGTAGCACGTTTCCTACATAACGTTCGCTAGAATTACCAATGTTGGCATTGAAATAAAATGGGTCATTTCGACCTTGACCTTTGACCGCAGTTTGTCGGGAGCATATTTTGTAAAGGACGCCTATCGATAATAGTTATTGGGGGTTACTGGGTTAACAATGCACCGTGTATAGTTCGGTAGTAACTGGGTCACGTCACCATTGTCAAAGAAGAAGGCTCAATTACATTTTAATTATCATCACATTTTTAACCGGTAGACGTACAGTCAAACCCTCTGCTTGACGACTGAATCAGTATAGAATAGAATTACCTCTTTCTATACCAACGGCGTCGATTTTGGAGACAGTTTGGATACGCGGCGTTTTATCAGGATCCAAACTGTTTGACACTAGTGTCGACACTTCATCAGTATTTGTTTTTATATTTTCCCCCGTATTTCTACGGTTGAAGCTTGCTGACTTCAAATATACATGATCCGTTTTTCAAAGTTTAACATGGCTTAGCGACGGTTGAACTTTAAAATACGGATATATTCGGCTTAAAAGAGTTCGATATATCGAAGTTTGGCTGTATATCTTTCAACTCAGTGTAAACACAATCCCATATCAAACATAATAATTATCATATTCAGCTGTTTAAAAAAAATACAATGCCACTGAGTCCATCTTACAGTTACACGCGCAATGAGGGTCTCTTGAAAACTGACTCTATCAATGTTTTAAAGGAATAAGGCGTTTTAAAATAGAACGAAAGTAAAAAGGGAGTTACTTTAGGAGTCACTACCATACTTTTATCCTGTTTGAAACCGTAACCCACATTAAACACCAATAGTGTACATTCTTAAGGTCGTATTTGCAGAGTTTGACTGCATCGCGGCAAGAAGATAAGCCTTCAGATTACGGTAATTAATAATAATTAGACACGGTATATCAGTGTTAGAGCAATAGAGAGGGGGCTCAGGATATACCATAGAGGACCAAGGGTCTGTAGCTAGATTGACAGTCGTTTGAATACAAGACAACGCAGTGTAAGAAACACACGAACATGAATCATTTGTCAACGCTATTTTCTTGGGTATATCATGATGATCACTTCTGCCAGTTACAGTGGAAAAAACGTTATTATTTCCCAATAAACGCGTTTACGCTAAAACTATTATTTCAAATACAAACAGTTTGGAGCCAGATCAGACGCCGGGTAACCCGGCGTCTGATCTGGCTCCAAACTGTTTGCTACTCAGATTTAAATAGATTTTTTTTATTTTTTAAATGGCATTTTTTACAGTTAAATGTTTTGCGTTTGCGTTTCGTTTGCGTTTAAATGGGAAAGAATAACGTTTCAGTGCCGCTGATGCCACACGGACGGTAGATAAATAATGCACACCAACTGCTTTGGGGAGGAGCAGATCGAGACCGCATTAGTCAAAACATATCCTTAATTTGACATTTTAGATTCAGATATCGCGCGCTAGCGATAGGCATTCAGTAGTTACACTGAAGTGGCCGCTTACGCCAGTCAAATAACACTTGAGTGCAGAGTTGTGGGGTTCGACATTTCATTCATGGATTCAAGATATATATCGTCTTTTGCATCGATTGGATCTATTCCCATTTACTCTATCAAAGACCCCATTGTGTGAACTTGTTGCGAAACGTCTCGGATTTCTCCCTCCTTACTGTTACCTGAATGCAGTTGGAATAGGTCCGAGATGTGGTGGGGGGCTTTTGATGATGGATGTCGCATATCGACCACATGGGTCGCTCCCTGTCGATAACAAATAAGTAGATTGTAGAAATGTGATAACTTAATAAAACTGGGGATCTTTACATACAATATATTATCATTTTAAGGTGTTCGGTGAGTCATAGCCTAAATTTCTGTCAATTTGAACCACTTGTCGCATAATCAGCAATGCTTTTTAATGCGTCTCGTGGAGCTTTCATTCATTTTTTATGTATTTTCGCGCAGCAGTCGGCAACGTTTGATGTTAAGTCAGTTTGCCTGTATATAATAACTGTTCAATTATACGCAGGTGATTTACTGTTTACGCGCATGTCTTTGCATAACTAGTCCTAATTTCTGCTGCCTCCATCTTATGCCTATTACAAACTGAACGTACCCTTCATACAGCCAACCCTCTCTTAATTTAACCCTTTCCCTCCTAGAAACTTCTTTTAGCGCATTTGATTTATTCCTCCACTGAAGAAAATAGTCTCAATTGATTTAGGCAAAAACATGTTCAAACAGAAACATGTTCTATATCTTAATAGAGGGTAGCTTAAAGCAGGCTGAAAGTAAAGCAGAATGCGCCTTAAGGCGCATTCTGCTTTACTATCAACCTGCTCTGCTTTAAGTGGTCACATTTCTTCATACTATAAACATGATATGGGATAAAGGGTTAAACGGTCCTTCAGTTTAATGCAGCTTCCTTATTTGCATTTGTCCTGCATTAAAATTGAGTATCCCTCAATTCAAATTGAATTGGGCTCTACGGAGAGCGATAGGCCATTCTCGTCAACTGTTGGTCCGTTCCGAACCATACTTACATGTATGCATGGTTCGGAAAAGAAAGTTAAGTAACGAAAATGGACGATCGCTGTACGAGGATCATTTGCTTCTACTTGATATCATTTGCGGTTGTCGAACTTAAGCAGTATATACCTTTTATTAAGACCTATATTTACATTGTGCTGGAATGGTTTCTCAGTACAAGTTTTACTGTTTATACAGTACAATCTCTCAATAGCGACAATCCAGTACAACGAAAATTAAACATTTAAAGGTAGGTGACTGCTGAATGCAGGACAAAGGTCTTGCATAATGCTGCTTAAGGCAGTGAAAAGGAGTGGCATTGCTTACCCAAGAATGTTTTTTTTACAATAACGTTGTTAAAAATATATCAGATAAAATACATAGCTAAAGTTCCAGTAGGATGCACAGTGCTTTCTACAGTGCATTGCATCTATGTACTTTCTAAGTAAATTTTGTTAGAAGACCTATACTGTTTCCACATTGACCATGTATGTATGTTTTGTATTATATGATTGTATGTTATGTAACGAGGTACAGTGGAGAAACCTTTATTCTTTCCCGTTTAAACGCAAACGAAATGCAAACGCAAAACACTTAAATGTATTGAATAACAACTTTTTGACAATTCTGACCATTGATTTTAAGCTGAGTGGTAAATAGTTTGGAACCAGATCAGACGCCGGGTTATCCGGCGTCTGATCTGGCTCAAACTGTTTGCAATAGAAATAACAGTTTTAGCGTAAACGCGTTTATTGGGAAAGAATAACGTTTTCTCCACTGTACCTGATTGTGTACAAGTTGAATGAAGTACAAATGTATGTTCTGTTCTGTTCTGCTTACACCCTTCACTGCCTCATCCAGAGTACCACAGTTAATATTTTGAATTATTTATAAACCGTGGCTTCAATTAACTCATTAAATGTCCGCCTTTGCAATATTCCTAAACCATCCTTTCAATAAATTAATTTCAAGCATGCCTCTGTTATAATCCTAACCCATTCCTTCAATAAAGTAATTACAGGCATGCCTATTCCTAAACCATTTTTTTCGTCAAAAACAAAAGTCATTACAATCAAGCCTTTATCATATTCAGAAACCGTTCATTCAATAAAGTTTCATAAATCTCGCATTTGCAATATTCATAACTGTTTATTCAATAAAGTCACATACATCTCGCATTTGCAATATTCTTATACCGTTTATTAAAAAAAAGTCACAGACATCTCGCCATTACAATATTCCAATACCATTAATTCAATTAAGTAACATATATCTCGCCTTTGCAACAGTCCTATACCGTTTATACAATAAAGTCACATATATCTCGCCTTTGCAATATTCCTATACCGTTTATTCAATAAAGTCACATATATATCGCCTTAAAAATATTCCAATACCGTTTATTCAATAAAGTCATAAAGGATCTGTCATGATAGGTCGATGTTTAAGACAAGCTGATCTCAAACGAGTCTAGAATTGAAATGTTATTAACCGAGCCTTGGCGAGCTTAATAAATTTTCTATTCTAGACGAGTTTGAGATCAACTTGTCTCAAACATCGACGAGTGACAGATTCTTTTTCTCACATTACCAACAATTTAAGCTATTTTTTAAGCAATAAGCATTTTTGGAATCACGGTGACGTCAAAACGCCGTTTTAAATAGTGACGTTATAGTGACGTCATCAAAGTGATTTTACACATGTTGGAGATAAGGCTATGCGTCATCGTTGTTCGCTATAGAAAACAGGGGTAGTTATGTGAGAAACATATAACTCGCCTTTGCAATATTCCTATACCGTTTATTCAGTCAAGTCACATCTATCTCGCCTTTACTATATTCCAATACCATTAATTCAATAAAGTCGTATATCTCGCCTTTGCAATAGTCCTATACCGTTTATTCAATAAAGTCACATATATCTCGCCTTTACAATATTCCTACACCATTCATTCAATAAAGTCACATATATCTCGCCTTTGCAATATTCCTATACCGTTTAATCAATAAAGTCACATGAATCTTGCATTTGCAATATTACTATACCGTTTATTTAATAAAGTCACAATAATCACGCCTTTGTAACATTCCTTAACAGTTCTTTCCATAAAACCATAACAAGCTCGCCTTTGTTATATTCCTCAACCGTCCATTGAATAAAGTAAAAAACAATCAAGCTTTTGTAATATTTCTCAACCGTTATTTCTATAAAGTCAGTTCAAGCTCGCCTTTGTCATATTCCTAAACCGTTCCTCCAATAAATTCAAACGGGCACGCCTTTGTTATATTCCTAAACCGCCCCTTCAATAAAGTCAAAACAAGCTCGCCTTTGTAATATTCCTAAACCGTCCCTTCAATAAAGTCAAAACAAGCTCGCCTTTGTAATATTCCTAAACCGCCCCTGCAATAAAGTCAAAACAGGCACGCCTTTGTTATATTCCTAAGCCGTCCCTTCAATAAAGTCAAAACAAGCTCGCCTTTGTAATATTCCTAAACCATCCCTTCAATAAAGTCAAAACAGGCACGCCTTTGTTATATTCCTCAACCGTCCATTGAATAAAATAAAAAACAATCAAGCTTTTGTAATATTTCTCAACTGTTATTTCTATAAAGTCAGTTCAAGCTCGCCTTTGTCATATTCCTAAACCGTTCCTCCAATAAAGTCAAAACAGGCACGCCTTTGTTATATTCCTAAACCGCCCCTTCAATAAAGTCAAAACAAGCTCGCCTTTGTAATTTTCCTAAACCGTCGCTTCAATAAAGTCAAAACAGGCACGCCTTTGTTATATTCCTAAACCGCCCCTTCAATAAAGTCAAAACAAGTTCGCCTTTGTAATATTCCTAAACCGTCCCTTCAATAAAGTCAAAACAAGCTCGCCTTTGTAATATTCCTAAACCGCCCCTGCAATAAAGTCAAAACAGGCACGCCTTTGTTATATTCCTAAACCGTCCTTGCAATAAAGTCAAAACAAGCTCGCCTTTGTAATATTCCTTAACCATCCCTTCAATAAAGTCAAAACAGGCACGCCTTTGTTATATTCCTAAACCGTCACTTCAATAAAGTCAAAACAAGCTCGCCTTTGTAATATCCCTAAACCGTCCCTGCAATAAAGTCAAAACAGGCACACCTTTGTTATATTCCTAAACCGTCCCTTCAATAAAGTCAAAACATGCTCGCCTTTGTAATATCCCTAAACCGTCCCTGCAATAAAGTCAAAACAGGCACGCCTTTGTTATATTCCTAAACCGTCCCTTCAATAAAGTCAAAACAGGCCCGCCTTTGTAATATTCCTAAACCGTCCCTTCAATAAAGTCAAAACAGGCACGCCTTTGTTATATTCCTAAACCGCCCCTTCAATAAAGTCAAAACAAGCTCGCCTTTGTAATATTCCTAAACCACCCCTTCAATAAAGTCTAAACAAGCTCGCCTTTGTAATATTCCTAAACCGTCCCTGCAATAAAGTCAAAACAAGCTCGCCTTTGTAATATCCCTAAACCGTCCCTGCAATAAAGTCAAAACAGGCACACCTTTGTTATATTCCTAAACCGTCCCTTCAATAAAGTCAAAACATGCTCGCCTTTGTAATATCCCTAAACCGTCCCTGCAATAAAGTCGAAACAGGCACGCCTTTGTTATATTCCTAAACCGTCCCTTCAATAAAGTCAAAACAGGCCCGCCTTTGTAATATTCCTAAACCGTCCCTTCAATAAAGTCAAAACAGGCACGCCTTTGTTATATTCCTAAACCGCCCCTTCAATAAAGTCAAAACAAGCTCGCCTTTGTAATATTCCTAAACCACCCCTTCAATAAAGTCTAAACAAGCTCGCCTTTGTAATATTCCTAAACCGTCCCTGCAATAAAGTCAAAACAAGCTCGCCTTTGTAATATTCCTAAACCGTCCTTTCAATAAAGTCAAAACAAGCTCGCCTTTGTAATATTCGTATACCGTCCCTTCAATAAAGTCAAAACAGGCACGCCTTTGTTATATTCCTAAACCGTCCCTTCAATAAAGTCAAAACAAGCTCGCCTTTGTAATATTCCTAAATCGTCCCTGCAATAAAGTCAAAACAGGCACACCTTTTTTGATATTTCCAAACGGTTTCTGCAATAAAGTCATTACAATCACGCCTCTTTAAATGCCTTAACCGTTTATTCAATTAGACATAACAATCAAGTCTTTCCAAGTCTGTCCTCAGATTCTCTTGCAGACCGGCAAATAAAATATACGTGTTTTATTCTGGTACAGTGGAGAAAACGTTATTCTTTCCCAATGAACGCGTTTACGCACTGTATATGGTTAAACAGGAAACACTCAAAAGACAAATAATAAGGTACATGTAGTATGTCCACAATGTGATAGAACAAATGTCGGGCAATATCCGTACGGGCGTCAGTTGCCGATCATGGACGATACGTTCTACGTAGACTACTGATATTGATCATATTAGATAGGAACAACCTTAAGGTTCCTTGTCCCGTTTTAAGATAGGTGACAACAATACGCAGGACAAAGGTAAAGCAGATAACTCCTAAAGGGTTTTCTGCATAATCTGTTACGGCATTACGTAACAACAATTTTAAGAAAAATATTTTGTTACACAAAAGGGGGCATTTTGTAGTACATTGTCATGCTAAAGGCCACATATGCTCGCCGTTGATGGGTCCTCGTTGCTCAAACGAAAGCATTACTACGGGATAAAACTGATATGGTTATTTATTCAAGTTCTAAATCCACACACTTGAATCTTTGTCTGGTCATAATATTGTTTATATCGTTTAGAGATTAAGCTATCAACTACCACAAGGTCAAGATTGCAATGTGTAACGTGGGGCGTCGTACAGAGTCGTGTGTACAATAAGTGGAGTGACGGGGGACAAGAGAGCGATGGAGAGATATAGAGAGACAAACAGGCACATGCACAGAATTAGAGAGACATATATAGATAGACAGACATACACAGAAAGCCATATAAAAATATATAGACAGACAGACAGACAGACAAAGAGACAGATACGTATTCTCCGCTGTATGTTTATCGCATTGTATAACTTTACGACAAACCAATACCCGAAGTAGAAAGATAACACACTTAAAAACCTTATCCATATATTGTCTGCATGTAATTTAATACTAAGCCATTCATGTGCTTTAAACCTGTCACTGCCATAATTTACTCCTGTCTACTTAATATATTGTCGATACTATTGTGTCAAATTCATTGACTATCATGCCGGTACTGGAAGTGGATAGGCCGCTTAGGATTCGATGCAATTTGACTGAATAATATGAATTCGAGTGTAAAACAGTTTGGATTCTGATCAGATCATCGAACATGCATTTTTGTGTACATATACTAGCTATCAACACGTCTTGTGTCTTTATCTCAGGGCTACAATATGCTCCATTTCATGGTCTAAAGTTACGAAACTGTAATTTTTGAACATGCAAAAACTACAATTTTTCCTACAAAGGGGTTAACATTATTTGCCCAAAATATTCTGCATTATTCGAGAGTGAAACAGAAATTGAAACCATCATCGTCTGTACATGTAGATCTGGGGCACGTTTCATAAAACTACTTCGTACGACAAAATTAATGTGGTTGTAAGTCAAAACTTTGAAATACATTAAATTTCTGATTTCTTAATTTAATCCTGTCTTGTGACATCTTTTTGGAATTATCTTTTCAAGACAATTCCAAAGAGATGTCACAAAACAAGATTAGCCGGACAAATACATTATAATTGAGACTTTTATAACCTGACTTTTGACATCATTTGTCTACGAAGTTTTATGAAACGGGCCCCTGTTCCCAAACATTCTCGGCTTTAGCAGTGGACTTATTCCGAGCACGTTGTTTAAAAATACTACTTTTTAACCTCGAGAACAGACCAAGAAACTTTGATTTTCTTATGTTTTTGATTGAATAGCTGGGTTTATTTTTACAAGAGCAAGTGGTATACGTACAATGAAGTAGCTTCGTCAATCTAAATTTTAAAGAAATCTTTTTCTCACTGATCCATGAAATTTCAACCGAAATTTCCAGTTACATCTTTTCAACACTTAAACTATTTGATTCTTTTAACAATGTATGGAAAAAGTCAAGATCTGGAGCAGAGGGCTCTTATAGACACGTAAGTTTTACATACAGTGGAGAATCTGTTATTCTTTCCCAATAATCGCGTTTACGCTAAAACTATTTTTTGCAGTGCAAACAGTTTGGAGCCAGATCAGACGCCGGGTAACCCGGCGTCTGATCAGGCTCCAAACTGCTTGCCACCAAGATAAACAAGAATTATCAGAATTGTCCAAAAGTTTTTCTTTTCTATGTTTTAGTGCTTTGCGTTTGCGTACGTTTGCGTTTAAACGGGAAGGAATAACATATTCTCCACTGTATACATACATATTGTTAAGGACGCGCATACATACATCACAATAGTTCAATGGGTCAACCAAACGATATCTTGGCATCTAAGAGGTTACCGTGGAGAATCTGTTATTCTTTCCCGTTTAAGCGCAAACGTACGCAAACGCAAAGCACTAAAACGTAGAAAAGTACAACTTTTGGATAATTCTGATAATTCATGTTTATATTGGTGGCAAACAGTTTGGAGCCTGATCAGATCGGGCTCCAAACTGTTTGCACTGCAAATAATAGTTTTAGCGTAAACGCGTTTATTGGGAAAGCATAACGTTTTCTCCACTGTAACAATCTAAAGTTCAATTTGTTCCCGTACGATGCGTCTGCATTTTGCAGTTATATTTGCACAAACTGGGTTTAACTTATTTATGTATTACATAATTAATGTACATTTTACTTCGTTTAGATACGGCGTGTGCGCATTCTGTCACCTACTATTTGGTTAAACTTTCGTTGACCCTGGTCCCAATCTTTAACCAAGCCGAATCTAGTTCTGAAAACTGTGTAGATACTGACTAAACCATGGATGACGATCTTGATATTTCATTAATTGATTTTTTGTAAACCAAATCGATATTACTACACTAGGAAGGAACATGTTACAAGTGAAAGTATGCCTTACAGACATATTTGTCTACCAGACGTTGCGCTGAGAAATAAAATGTCAGCAATCCAGACGATTATTGCAGGGAACTTTGTGTGAAGCAAACCATCTACAAGAAGACAATATCTTCATCCATACAGACAAAAGCTTAGTGCAGGATAAAAATAAAGCAGAAAGCTCCTATATGAGCTTTCTGCTTTACTTTTCATCATGCATTAAGCTTCTACATGTCTTTAAAAAGAGGTGTGTTACGTAAAAACTGGTTGCATATTACTGGTACTACTGCACAATGTCGTGAAATTTACGCAAAGAAACAAAATTAATGACGCAAGCAGTGATTGAGGGCTTTAAGTCATCTGTCGCTCCAATTACACCGTCAAAAAGCATATTTATGTTTACAAGAATGGGCTAATTCATCTCCGATACACAATCCAGATAATATATAGCCTTAAGTACATTTGATTGAAGTCGTTGGCTTAGCCCATTCATGTTCAAATTCATTGAAATCCCGCTATTGTGCAATCGCTCTAATGTACCGGTACATGTAAAGACGTTATTCTCTCTCGATAAACATACTAACACTAAAACGTTTATTTCCATTGCAATCAGTTTGGAGTCAGATCAGACGCCATGTAACCCGACGTCTGATCAGGCTAAAAAAACTGTTTGCCACTCAGATTAAACTAATTGCAATAAATATATAAAAACTGACAGTTTTACGTTTTAATAGTGCTATGCGTATACGTTTCGCTAACGTAAAAAAGAATAACGTCTTCTCCACTGTAACAAGTATCTTTATCACATAATTTGCGGTCTGGGAGTTGCATAAAGCGATTGTATAAATATCGTAATCCACTAGTGGAATATCGTTTTTTGGGC
This sequence comes from Gari tellinella, assembly GCA_922989275.2. Classification (NCBI taxonomy): domain Eukaryota; kingdom Metazoa; phylum Mollusca; class Bivalvia; order Cardiida; family Psammobiidae; genus Gari; species Gari tellinella. Next base: position 28,593,678 of record OV277866.1, on the reverse strand, counting down.
TCCGGCCCAACTTGTTTTTCCACAAGCGCTGCATGTAGCGGGACGCCAAATGATTTTTGGCGGAAAATCTATATAGCGGAGGGTCTACAAACTACGGCTTCAATTAATTTAATAGGTGCTTAAACTTGTTATGTGATAAATATAATCTCACATTCGTGCTCATTATTTATCATTTTTAATAAACTCGTTGACTAAAATGAATATGACGCTCGCCAAGGCTCGCGTCATATTATTTTAGTCAACTCGTTTATTAAAAATGATAAATAATGAGCACTCATACAAGATCCTCTATTTATTGATAGTGGTGCAAGAGACAAGATCAAACAATGCATGTATACAAGTAAAACAGAAAGCTCTTAAAGGCGCTTTATTTTTACTTTCACCATGATTGTCCATCCTCCTGATTTATCAAAAACATCGGACACATTTTTTACAGTCATGCTTTATTAATACTAACCGTTATTTTACAGGGAGACATTTTTTTTATTTCCCAATAAATGCGTTTACGCTAAATCTATTGTTTTCATTGCAAACAGTTTGGAGCCAGATCAGACGCCAAACATGTTTGTGCGTTAGAGTTTCGCAACGATTGTATTAACCCTTTACCCCATATATACACATATTTACGCCTTATTCTATTCCTCAACGGAAATAAATACATGTAGTTCCACTTTATACAATTATGGATATTTGCGATTAGAATTATTTACTATATCCTAGAAGCTTGTATTTTAAAGATGGCTGAAAGAAAAGAAAAATGCGCCTTAACCCTTTACCCCATAGAAGCGACTTTTAGCGAATATGATTTATACCTCCGCTGAAGAAAATAGTTCTAATTTAATCAGTCATGAATATATATTATAGGGAATTTTTTCTATATATTCTAGCACAGGATAGCTTAAAGCAGGCTGAAAGTAAAGCAGAATGCGCCTTAAGCGCATTCTGCTTTACTTTCAACCTGCTTTAAGGAGTAACCTATTTTCAATTTTAGAAATAGGCTATCAGGTAAAGGGTTAAGATGCATTCTATTTCACTTTCGACCTGATTCAAGTAGTCACCTGTTTTAAAGGCTATTTGGAATGAGTTTATTGTGTCAGTGTTCCCTCTCTTCAACAACACCCAACGAGAGACAAAGATTGTGTGTGGTTTTCGGATGGAGTTGTTATAGGGAAGGAAACTAGCTTTCATTTGCAAACAGCTTGAATCGAGATCAGATACCGCGTAATGCTGCATCTGATCTGGATTCAAGTTGTTTTTCAATCGTAACTATGTTGTTTTTTCTGTCAAAATGTCTATATAGTCATTTTGAGAAACTAAACAGACGACAATTTTAAGCAGACAATATTGCAGCCGTGGAAAGGTTGGTCATAACTGTCTTGTTTTGGGAACAGCGGTTATCGTTGTTGTAAGGAGGGAATCGTCGTTCTGATGTCCGTTGTAGAGAGGGAGCGCTATATTGTTAAGACGACGACACTGTAATGAAGAACGAAAGTAAAGGCAGAATTTTTCTTTAGTAAATATTGCTTGATTTGTTTTGTTCAGATGAAAACCAACATTCATCACTGAACAAGCAATTATCATTAATCTTTCGTGTGTGTTTTTCTCTCCTCTTGTAACATGTGTTTTATGCAATCAACTGTATAAAACGTCCCTGTATACCAGAGTTTCATTCAAACAAAACTAGAGGTTTATTTTACCCATATATGGAAAAAGACTCCTTCACTGGAGATGACGTATTTCTTTCCCAATGAACGCGTTTATGCTAAAACTGGTATTTACATTGCAGTCAGTTTGGAGCCAGATCAGACGCTGGGTAACCCGGCGTCTGTTCAGGCTCCAAACTGTTTGCCACTCAGATAAAAACAGGTAGTCAGAATTGTCAAAATAGTGTCTTTTTCTCCATTTTACTACATTGCGTTTGTGTTTCGTTTGCGTTTTAAATAGAAAGAATAACGTCTTTTCCACTGTTATTAGATCGGACTAAAAGCGATACTCTACGTATTTTATCGCCATTGTACGGAATTAGCCGACAGTTGACGAGAATGGAAGATCGCTCTCCATAGAGCACCGACATAGACGAACACAAGACCGATCTCTTTAGGGGTCGCCAACCTTAACTATTTCCTCCCTGAAACTTGAAATGGACTATTCCAGTTTCCATTTTAGTCCATTTCTGACTTTTAAGGGTTGTTTTTGTCAATGTTTGGCATTATGACAAACAGAGAAGACCCTGATCACAGGGCTCCTTTCGGAGCCCTCTGATCTGGGTCTTCACTGTTTGCACAGGACAAGTGTACTTTTCACATGTACACTGTTTGAAAAGGACGCCAATATGCGGGACTAGGGTTCAAACGGTTAAGCCTGAATATTGGAATGGTGTCTCCTGTATTTTCTGTAACATTTCATGTCAAATACAATGAGCCTTACCATGTCAAAACCGGCCTTATTGCATTGCAACAGTGAACAGACCAAGCACCGTTGTCATCCAAGAATCTGTATCTGAGTTTGGTACAGTGGAGAATCTGTTATTCTTTCCCGTTTAAACGCAAACGTACGCAAACGCAAAGCTCTAAAACGTAGAAAAGAACAACTTTTGGACAATTCTGATAATTCCTGTTTATCTTGGTGGCAAACAGTTTGGAGCCTGATCAGACGCCGGGTTACCCGGCGTCTGATCTGGCTCCAAACTGTTTGCAATGCAAATAATAGTTTTAGCGTAAACGCGTTTATTGGGAAAGAATAACACATTCTCCACTGTACAATAGAGCGTTTTATTAGTGTCGTCTGCTGTCAAATTGTCGTCTGCTGATTGTAGATTCTTTTTTCAACGAGTCCTCAGACTTTCCATTCATACGTTACGGAGCAGTGTCACACGGCGTCTGATCTGGTTCCAAACATTTTGCTCGTATGTAAGTTAACTCATTCAGCCCTAGTGACGCATATATGCGTCCTTTACCAAATATATATATAGTATGTGAAGAGTGCACATGTCCTATGCAAACAGTGAAGTCCCTGATCAGAGGGCTAGGGCTCCAGATAAGAAGAAGTTTACTGAACAAATTAAATGTTTTCTCACTTATTTCAGCACCAATCCTATGGTGTTACTACTCATTAGAATTGTCTCGAAGAGACAATTCTAATGAGTAGTAACACCATAGGGTTTAATGCAGAAATAAAGATTTTAGTTTTTGAAAAACTACTCTTATCTGATCAGGGACTTTAATGTTTGGCATTTTGCAATTTATTACAGAAAACGACCCTAAATAGTATAAAATGTTCCAGCCTTTATTGCAAACTTGAATTGTCCATAGGAAGTTTCAGGGGATAATGAGTTAAGCAGGGACATGAGGTCAGAATAAAGGCCGACAGTTTGACCTAATTATGTCTGCAACAAGTACAGTCAAACCTCGATATTTAGAACACACTTTAATGGAACTTACCCATATTTCAACATTTGAACCCGGCTTAGCCAAGTTTCACTTATAAATACGGTTATACATGTATTCGACTAAAGCGAGTTCAACTGATATAAACTCAGACGTACATGTAGAATTACTGATAAGATTGACTTATTAATTCTTTGCATGCTGGGTATTTATTTCGTCTGCAACAATTGTCGTCTGCTATTGTTCTAAAATTAGAATTTTCAAAATTCTTTTAAATTCAGGGTCAGAATGACAAACAGTTTGGATCCGGATGAGACGCCGCGTTACGCGGCGTCTCATCTGGATCAAAACTGATTGCAAAGGTAATCACTACGGCAGTCATATCCGCCGCAAGCAGGGTTAGAGTTAAGCAAAGGCTGGAGGAGTAACTGTATGACCATTAGCGATATGAGTAACAGAAAAGATTTATATGTTGACCAAGATTAACACTGTTAGCTCTAAATTCACCGATAATGAATATTATGTGGTCTCACAAGACCATTATTCCAACAAAGCTGGCAGACCGAATTTTATCCTTTAGGCAGAAACAAAAAAGATTTGTCAAATAAGGAAATTGTTTTTCTCAAGTTATTTTTTGTTGTTGAAATATATGGGGATGAAAATGATGGTAATCAATGAGCATTGTTACAGTGGAGAATCTGTTATTCTTTCCCGTTTAAACGCAAACGTACGCAAACGCAAAGCACTAAAACGTAGAAAAGAACTACTTTTGGACAATTCTGATAATTCTTGTTTATCTTGGTGGCAAACAGTTTGGAGCCTGATCAGACGCCGGGTTACCCGGCGTCTGATCTGGCTCCAAACTGTTTGCACTGCAAATAATAGTTTTAGCGTAAACGCGTTTATTGGGAAAGAATAACAGATTCTCCACTGTATCAAGTTTTAGTTAGTATCATAAAATGTAGCTATGCTCTTGGGTTAACCCATTACCCTATAGATTCCCCTTTTAGTGCAATGAGTTTATTCCACGACTGTAGAAAATAGTTCCACTTTTATACCGTCATAACTATTTATCATAAGAACTTTATCCTAAAAGAATGAAGTTTAAGGCAGGCTGAACGCGGAGCAGAATGTGTCCTAAGGCAAATTCTGCTTTACTTCCACCTGCTCTAAGTAGTATTTTGTCTTCAAAACAAAACAAAAAACAACACAAAAAACCATCATCTATAATTTTATGCCAAATAAATGTTCTAAAACAGTTTGGATCCTGATCAGACGCCGCGTGACGCGTCAAACACTATAACGGTTTATACTTGGCATGTTAAAGGTTTTAAGAATGACAATGAATAAATTTTCTTTGTTTTGGCAGAGGCTGTATTTTACACCAGACAGTATGTTTCAATTTTACCCGGATCTTTCAAAACAATTAAAATCACAGACTAGACTTGACGCAACCATTATCTGTGTTGAAACTGCAGCTAAACCTTGTAAAGTACAGAATACGTAATTATTCTTTCCCAATAAACGCGTGTACGCTTAAACTATTTTAAATGCAAACAGCTTTGAGCCAGGTCAGACGCCGGGTAACTCGGCGTCTGATCAGGCTCAAAACTGTTTGCCACTAAGATTGAAATGAACGTTCAGAATTATCTAAAAAGTTGTGATTTGTTTTATTTACTTGCATGAGTTTGCGTTTCGTTTGCGTTTAATGGGAAAGAATAAATTATTCTCAAATGGATCTGTGTTGTAACTGCACTTAAACTTTGTACAGCGCAGAAGACGTTATTCTTGCACGTTTAAACGCAAATGAAACGCATAGACAAATCACTTAAATGCAGAAAATTCCATTTTTTGCAATTTCTAAGGATTTATTTCGATCTGAATGGCAACAGTTTAGAGTCTGATCAGACGCCGGGTCATCTTGGCGTCTGATCTTGCTCCAAACTGTTTGCAATAGAAATAATCGTGTGTTTTTTTGACAAACGCGTTTATTGGGTACTAAAAACGTCGTCTCGCTGTTTAGTGAGAGAACATTAAGTAAACAATCAATTGGTTGTGGTAAACACGTAAACACAGTTTACCAAACAAAACATGTATGTCAACCTTGTTACTGATGCAATGTCGTCTGATTAAAATGGTCGTCATGTGTCTTTTTTCTAAAAGTCCCATATTGGACATTTTGACAGAAAAAACAACATAATGACGTCTGATCTTGATTCAAGCTGTTCACAAATGTAAGCCAATTAACCTCCATATATATATAATACAGTGGAGAATCTGTTATTCTTTCCCGTTTAAACGCAAACGTACGCAACCGCAAAACACTAAAACGTAGAAAAGTACAACTTTTTGACAATTCTGATAATTCATCTTGGTGGCAAACAGTTTGGAGCCTGATCAGACGCCGGGTTACCCGGCGTCTTATCTGGCTCCAAACTGTTTGCAGTGAAAATAATAGTTTTAGCGTAAACGCGTTTATTGGGAAAGAATAACGTTTTCTCCACTGTAACTCCTTCCGAACAACACACGCAATATGTTGTCTCCCATTGGGTGTTGCAGAGAGCACTTAACCACAAGTAGAGCAACGCGACATCTGATCAGGATCCATGATCCATGCTGCTCGGCACTCATATCAATGTTTCTAAAGTAAAATAACGCATGAGATTCCAAAACCAAAGACGCGACATCTGGTCTTGATCTACACTATTTGACACCCACGTGCATCTAAAGCATTTTATGTAGCTGTATTATATAAGGTACATGTATTTGATAGTGTAGACCAAATTTGGATACAGAGCATGGGATGGCAACGGTTCTTGGTATGAACATGTATAATGTTGCAATGCAATAAGGCTGGTTTTGTCATGGCACGGCTCAATAATTGTTTTCTTCAAATATATTTATATATGGTAAAATCTGTGTTAAGTGGCCAAAGAAACATGACGCACTGTCAGACTTAAAAATATGAATGTAACAGTTCAATGTGGGATAAACGTAATGTAGAAAGCTCATGAAACTTTCTGCATTATGTTTGTCCCGCTATTACGTGTATTTCTAGATTTCAATGCCTTATGTATCATTTCGTGACCGCATAATTCTTTCACTGCCAATGACTCCAAACGGCGACGTTGCAAACAGTTTGGATGCTGATCAGATTCTGTGAACCTATAAATTTCGTTAGGAATACAGTAAAACCTCGCTATTACGACCACTAAATCGAAGGCTAATTGAGTATATAATAGACAGGTGACAGCTTAAAGCAAGGTGACAGTGAAACAGAAAGCTCCTATAGGAGCTTTCTGTTTCGCTGTCACCTTGCTTTAAGCGGTCACCTATCGTAAACACCCTTATAATTAACATAATTTAGTGGTCGTAATAGAGAGGTTTTACTGTAGTTCCGTTTTCAAGCAAAACAGTGAAGAAGACGTCCTTCTTACCCGATAAACGAGTTTATGCTCAAACTATTACAATGTATATATATATATGTTCCTTGCAAACAGTTTGGAGAACGATAAGACGTCGAGTAAGCGGACGTCTGGTCAGGCTCCAAACGTTTCGATACAGTTACAGTGGAGAATCTGTTATTCTTTCCCGTTTAAACGCAAACGTACGCAACGCAAAGCACTAAAACGTAGAAAAGAACAACTTTTGGACAATTCTGATAATTCTTGTTTATCTTGGTGGCAAACAGTTTGGAGCCTGATCAGACGCCGGGTTACCCGGCGTCTGATCTGGCTCCAAACTGTTTGCACTGCAAATAATAGTTTTAGCGTAAACGCGTTTATTGGGAAAGAATAACACATTCTCCTCTGTACAGTGGACAAGACGCTATTCTTTCCAAAAAACGCGTTTACGCTAAAATTAGTATTTCCATTGTAAATAGTTTGCAGCCAGATCAAACACCGGATTAACCGGTGTCTTGTCAGACTCCAAACTGTTTACCACTCAGAAAAACAAGACTGCGCGTTCAATAAACGTTTATGCCCCCAGTGGCATCCTTGACAATATATTCTGAATCTTTTCTAAGTCCAAATTAGGTCAAGGTCAGGGTCAAACTGAGCTTGGGTATTATTGGTGAGTTGGTAATGGTCCAAGGCAACAACTGTATAAGTATCAAAGCAACGGTAAAATCTAGTTAACCAAGAAATAGCCTATTTAAAATTTTCTAAGTCCAAATTAGGTCAAGGTCAAGGTCAAAATAAAAGTTTGGTGATATTGGTGGATAGGGAATGGTCCAAGGCAACAACTTTATAAGTATCCAAGCATTCGGGTAAGCGGTGTTGATGCTAGATGAAACGGTAAAATCTACTTAACCTTGTTACGGACGCACACACGCACGGATGGACGGACGGACGGACAGGACGATTACTATATGCCCCGCATCTGTCGATGCTGGGGGCATAAAAATACGCTAAAACTTTTATTTCTTGTGTAAACAGTTTGGAGCCAGATCAGACGGCCGGGTAATTCGGCGTCTGATCAGGCTCCAAACTGTTTGCCACTCATATTTGTTAACAATTTGCAATTTTCTACGTTTTATTGCAATGGGTTTGCGTTTAAACGGGAAGTAATAACGTCCTGTAGTCAGAATTGTCCACAATTTGTAATTTCCTAAATTAATTGCATTGCGTATGCGTTTCGTTTGCGTTTAAACGCGAAGAAATAGCTTTCCTCTACTGTATATTGAGGGAGACGGATGAAAGCCAAGAACAACCACTTGTTATGACAGACGCTGTATCGAGAATAGAGGAAGAGAAAAATACGTCTGCAACTGGTGTTGACGGCAAGCCAAGCATTGCACATTTGTTTCCTAGCGCACAGACAAACTAATCGAGTAACCCCCATCAGTATTTACAGTGGAGAAACGTTATTCTTTCCCAATAAACGCGTTTACGCTAAAACTATTATTTGCAGTGCAAACAGTTTGGAGCCAGATCAGACGCCGGGTTACCCGGCGTCTGATCAGGCTCCAAACTGTTTGCCACTCAGATCAACATGAATAGTCAAAATTGTCGAAAAGTTGTCCTTTTCTATGTTTTAGTGCAATGCGTTTGCGTACGTTTGCGTTTAAACGGGAAAGAATAACAGATTCTCCACTGTATACAAGCTTCTCTTGAAAGTAGCTGAAATGAAGATTGATATGCTTCACTACAGGGGGAACAGACTGAGAGAAGTTCACAGCAAAAAACACAACTACTACAGACGCTGGCGCTACTCCAATGTTTTATCCCAAACCCTACTGTGAAAATTCCGTCTGCTTTCAAAAAATTCGTCTGCTTTTAATATTTGTTTGTTTATTCAACCCTTTACTTGCAAGGTGCGAGTTGGTTTCTGATCAGACGTTCAGAGAACCTGGACGTCTGACAAGGTGCCAAACTGTTTGACACTCAATACTAGGATTTTTAATAGAAAATATATAGACACACATCAAAACTATTATGAAAAAAAGAACGAAAAAACTTGCAGACGATAAATTTAAGTAAAATACATTATGGCAGAATAAAGTTCCACGTTCATGTTATGAGATCGAATGGTTTTTAGACGCATCAAGGTATGGGTTAGAACTTAGGACATAGAAGAAATATGTTTCCGCATGCAAGGAGGAAGCACCGGTTACAGCGCGGCTTTGGTCCTGGGGTCCGTCTTACGAAACGTCAGTTAATAAAATTATCGATTAATATTTATCACTACATCTAATCCTGTCTTGTGACATCTCTTTGGAATCGTCTTGAAAAGACAATTCCAAAGAGATGTCACAAGACAAGAGTGGATGGAGTAATCGGAAATTGGATGTATTTTAAATTTTTGACTTACGACTATTTTCGTTGTACAACGTTTCTTAAGACGGTCACCCGGTCCTGTAACCTAATACATTAGCTAAACTATATTACAAGCATCTCAACGACTACAGTGGAGAATCTGTTATTCTTTACCAATAAACGCGTTTACGCTAAAACTATTATTTGCAGTGCAAACAGTTTAGAGCCAGATCAGACGCCGGGTAAAGAATAACAGATTCTCCACTGTACCTATGATCAGAATCCAAACTGTATGCAAATAATCATTGTGCTCGGGGTAAGGCAGTGAAGAGGTTAATAATTATTTTGCAATCTGCCGATAGACGGTCAATTCTCAACCGCTAGAGTTCGTATTAGTCGACCATATCCGTATAATATATTTCTAAGTTTAAAGAGGCTTGCAACCGGATTTAGCATCAAAAATAGTAATTTGTAAATATGTCAAAAGCTTATATAAATGGGTAAGATTTAGTTTAGGATAATAAATTCTGTTAAAAATCCATTTCAAAAAAAGAAAAGAAGAAGCTCTGGTGGGAACCGAACCCGTGACCCTCCATGCGGAGACAAACATGAAAAAAAGGAAACGCCTTTACCAACGTGGCTACTGGCGCTCTCAATCTTTATGGTAGCGAATTAACGTAATTCACTGGTAGCGATTGATAGTACATTATTCGGCTCGGGTTTATGTCTGAGCCTGTGTAGAGAAGCAACAACAACAACTATACCGTCTACTAACGCTATAGAAAAAACGATGAAAAAAAAAATGAAAAAACTAAGATTCGGTGACGATTCTAGACACTTGTTTTGGGCTGATCATATTTTTTTAATGTCAGAAGCCAAATAATGCCACAAATTTGCTTTTATTTGAGTATTTTATTTTATTTTATTTTGACAAGTACACCATCCTGTTGCGAGTCCCTTTAAACGTAGCGTTGCTAAGTTGTACAGTGGAGAATCTGTTATTCTTTCCCGTTTAAACGCAAACGTACGCAAACGCATTGCACTAAAACATAGAAAAGGACAACTTTTCGACAATTTTGACTATTCATGTTGATCTGAGTGGCAAACAGTTTGGAGCCTGATCAGACGCCGGGTAACCCGGCGTCTGATCTGGCTCCAAACTGTTTTTACTGCAAATAATAGTTTTAGCGTAAACGCGTTTATTGGGAAAGAATAACAGATTCTCCACTGTAATTGAAGTACTGGCGTGATCGAATTAAGTGAAATCGATTTAGAGAAAGGTAGAACTGTCGGATTAACCCATTTGTGCCCATGCTCCCATATAACAGTGTAGACTCTGATCAGACGACGCACTATGCGGCGTCTGATCAGAGTCTACACTGTTTGCTGATAGGAATTTCAAATAAAAAAAAATGAAAAGAGAATTTTGACCAGGCATCCCTTTGATAAAAAATGGAGTCTACACTGTTTGCTGATAGGAATTTCAATATAAAACAAAATGAAAATGAAATATTTGACCAGGCATCCCTTTGATAAAATCTGGACTAATCCAATATATAAACATGGAAGAATCCGCTGGCTATAAATAGGTTAATTTATCGTGATGGAGTTCGACCTGTAGATATGTTACTGTACAGACTTCGACGGGAATGCAGACAGACATGAGATATGGTAGAGCCATGAGCTCTCAGATTTTATGGTTTTCTCTTCTCACTAAAACAACACGTGATGCCACCAAGGGAAAGACAGTTGTGTGGTCTGTGTCAGGAATAAAGTACAACAAAGTATAGGAAATATCGAGCTCACTTAACCTCTTCCCCAATAGGAGCGCCTTTTAGCGCATTCAATGTATTCCTTTACTTAAGAAAATAGTTACACAATCATGAACTAATACAATTAGAAAAAGTGTCTGCATTATAGCAAATTGTAGTTAAAGCAGGCTGAAAGTAAAGCAGAATGTGCTTTAAGGCACATTCTGCTTTACTTTCAACCTGCTTTAAGTCAAAACTAAAACTGAGCTAGGATTGAGTCGAACAAGCCAGTGTTTCGAAGTTATTATTATTATTATTATTATTAATGTTATTATTATTATTACTATTATACCAGATTTATATAGCGCTCTTTTCACACAGGGTTTGTGCGTTCAAATCCTATATTCTATCATTGAACAACGTATGTATGTGCGATATAAGCAAACTCAAACTATCGAAATTCAATTATAGAACAATACTAAGGCTTATGCAATATTAAAGTCAACTATAGAACCACGGCTAAATTCGACTGCTTCCGCGAGGCGGGAAGCTTGACTGGTTATCGAAATTAAACAATACATTACAACAATATACAGGTAAGCTTTACTTCTAAGATATGTTAATATGAATCATTCATGGTGTTTGTTATCTTCGAAAAACAAGTAGCGCTTCATTCTCTCGTTTTTAAGATATAAGTACATGTATCACATTTCTAAAAATAAATGTAACAATAATTGCAACTTTTCCAGACACAGTACAGGCATTATGCACTGTGGTTCACGTGGCTTAATGATTAATTAATATGTTGCCTGCAAATAGCAGTACTTACATTGTGTATGCATAGTATTTGAAATAAAACTGAAAACTGAAAGACTGGTTATCGAAATTGAGGAATATAACCACGGGTAAGTTCGACAATCGCTAAGACGGGTTATCGAAATTAATTTATAGAGCTAAACGGGTAAATTGGACTATCGCTAAGACTGGTTATCGACATTAATTTATAGAGCTATACGGGTAAGTTCGACTATCGCTAAGACGGGTTATCGAAATTAATTTATAGAGCTATACGGGTAAGTTCGACTATCGCTAAGACGGGTTATCAAAATTAATTTATAGAGCTATACGGGTAAGTTCGACAATCGCTAAGACGAGTTATCAAAATTAATTTATAAAGTTATAGGGGTATGTTCGACTATCGCTAAGACGGGTTATCTAAATTAAAACTATAGGACTGATACGGGTAAATTCGACTATCGCTAAGACGGGTTATCGAAATTAAACTACAGAACTACATGTGTTTTTTTAAATTTGAGAGCAGACGAAAAAGTGCTCTTTTATTTGGGTTCCTTTAGATGAAACAAAGTCAAAGTTATGTTACATGTACGGTTGAGGACCCATAAAGCGATCGGGCTACTGCCGGTCAGTATCGGTACTTTACGGAATTCGATCAGCCATTTTCGTCAACTTTCGACAGGTTCCGAACCATGCTAATCCAAAGTTCGGAACGGGCCGTCAGTTGACAAGAATGGAAGATCGCTACATACGTATCTAGTACTGATTTTGGTGTGATCTCATTAGGGTCAAAGGTTATAAAGCGCTAGGGCTGAGTGTGTTCTCAAGCATTTGATTGGTCAGATTTGAGCCCTGGCTCAAATCTGACCAATCAAATAGTTGAGAACAACTTTGGAATCATCTGAAAAGCTTTATAACCTTGGACAAAGGGGTCTTCAATCTAACCAGTCATCTGAAAGAAGAAGGAAATGTGGAGACAGCGAATTGCATCAGACAAATATTTACCTATCTGGCCAAGAGCCTACCGAAGAGGACATTAGCAAAGAGTGTAGATCCTGACGAGACGCCGCATTACTGTTTGCTAACTCAAATATGAAGTGTTCTGTTTTATGGACAAGCACTGCAGTGTCTTTAGTTCAACATTGTGTGACTGTAATGAAATCTTCCAGCAGCACAATAGTGCATTGCAATATTTTCAATGGCTGATGATAAAATGTTATTTATGTACAGTGGAGAAGGCGTTATTCTTTCCAAATAAACGCGTTTACGCTAAACTAGTATTTCCAATGCATACAAGTTGGAACCAGATCAGACGTCGGGTAGCCCGGTGTCTGGTCAGGCACCAAACTGTGTGCCACTCAGATTAAAATAAATAGTCGCAATTGTCAACGAGTTGTTATTTGTTACGTTTTTTTAAATGCATTTGCGTTTTGTTTGCGTGTAAACGGGAAAGAATAACGTATTCTCCACTGTACAAGTTTAACAGTAGACATAAAACATACAATTTTATCACAATTGCAGACATACAGTTGAACTTCGATATCTAGAACTCGGTTAAGTCGCACATATCCGTGTTTCAAAGTAAAAACGTGGCTAAGCCACGTTTTAACATTGAAACGAGGATATGTTCGACTTGTCCGAGATTGAAATAATGCAATTCACGTGTCGACAAATCGGATAGTGCGAATTAAGCGAGGTCGAGATATCAAAGTTCGACTGTACAGCTGGTTCCAATCTGTGCACCAAAACAGGTTTTACCCTTTCATGATCAAATTATTCGGGAGATGTTCACCCCTTCATAGCTTAATAGTCGTCTGCTTCAGTATTGTTTTCTGCAAGACACGTTTCAAAGTTAGATTAAGGTTGTATAACTTAATCAATAACTATCTATAAGAGTGTCAAACAGTTTGGGTCCTGATCAGACGCCGCGTCACGCGACGTCTGATCCGGACTCAATCTGTTTGCAAACGCGCTTTATGGCGTCATTGAGAGTGAAAGGGTTAAACTTAAAACCTCTTTATATCTTTCAAAACGATCAAAACTGAAGTGTCAAGAAGCTTGAATTCTAACCTATAGGGACAATTATCAAGAGACAAACGGGTTGGACGCCTACCAAAGGCAAATTCATTCATCTGGTTTAAATCCTAACAAATTATCCAATGTAAGTCAATCGGCGAACAATAATTTTAAGGGAGAAAGTATTTTCAAATCAATTCATTTTATTTGTTTGTGGACTGTTTTCGTTTACTGTTAAAATCAATCAATTAAATTCGCACATTTTGTTTCATACCTGGCCGTTTAGTCATTTACAACAACCCCTCCTTATTTCGACAACTTAGACAAAGTAGAGCCATCAGCGGGGTTTGAGACAGGCGACATCTTAACCCTTTCACTCTCAACGACGCTTGAAAGCGCGTTTGCAAACAGTGTGGATTCTGATCAGAGTCCAAACTGTTTGATACTTGTTTTGAAAATTTTCAGTCATACGGTCTTATTATTTTAGACAACAACATTGAAACAGACGACAATAAAGCGGTGAGGGACGCAACAATTCTTAACCATCCCCAAATGTCCCAATTTTAGGGGAGGGCCTTTACTAATGTTGATAGAACTTGTGGCCCAACCCTTTTACTTATATTCATACGTTTTGTTAATATGTAAACTAACCATCCCCAAAAAGAATTGACTTTAAGCACATTTCATTTATTCCTCCACCGAAGAAAATGGTTCCAATAATTATGGTCATAAATGTGTACCAAAAGAAATATTAAGTTGATGGTACATGTACATGTAGCCTATTTTTTTCTGAAAGTAAAGCAGAATGCGACTTCAGGCGCATTCTGATTTACTTACAACCTGTTTTACGTTGTCAACTGTCTTCATATCTTGGTTCAGGCAGAATTTACGGCTGATGATTTTATGAAGATAAAATAAGACTGGAAAAACGAAGCATGTTGCACATAATTATTACCATAACTCTCACCGTACAATAGTGACTTCTGCTTCGAATTATGTACATGTATATGCAAATTAATAATTAAACCTCTGTCGTCTTATCAAACTTAAAAATATGGATTCAGGTGTCAAACAGTTTGATTCCTGATAAGATATCGAATTATTTTGCCTGTAATCTAGATAAAATCTGTTTGCAACATTTAGTAAACTCGTAACTGTTGAAGCACATAAGGGTTCGAAAGTGTGTTTCGCCACCATCCCGTGTTTACAGAAATATCGCCAAGCTGTTGACCATTGTCATGATCAGCAATAATCGACTTGCATCTGCAAACAGTGTAGATCCTGATAATATATCAAGTTATTCGCCGTCTGATAAGAATCAAAACTCTTTGACATTGATACATGATGTTCTTAAGTCATAAAACGACATTAAACCGAATTTGATATTTTGCACACTGAAGACGCCATCGAAATAAAGTTGATCGTGGCAGGAAAAGGGTTAAACATGGAACTATTTTCATTCATGCGCATTGATTTCAATACAAATTACAGCACTTATGCATGATTATTACCATTTTACAGTAACACTTGTGTTACGCGGTCATTCTTTAAAGAAAAATTAAGCTCACGTAAGACATGTGACTGTTTACTGCAAAACAGAAAGCTCCTTTAGCTTTCTGGTTTACTTTTTGCTTGCATTAAGCTACCCTCTTTATACGATAATGATATTTCCAAATTATTTCGAATGACCGCTTAACTCATGTCTAACTGTACTATGAAATTGGTTGTTTCGCTGCACGGAAGCCGGATACTATATCCTAAATAATAAAATGCCAAATATGGATTAATTGCTGTAAATATAGATGGAAATGGGAGACCCGGCGCCGACGAACTAGAACTCGAGAGGAAGTTTGCGCTCCAAATAGCGGCGTGTGCAAATTAAACATCCATAAATACATACTTACTTCGACTGATTTAACCACACCACAATCAAGTGATGAAACTCCAACGAGTTATCTATTAACAGGACGGAAACAGTCGTTGTGGAACTTTCGAACATACTTCTGATAACCTGTCCATTGTATGATGCAAGTTTCAATAGAGTGGACCCAATTAGTGGAAAAATGGACATTAATAATGATGATTGATCGATCGGTTCAATACAAATGTAAAAATAGTAACTCTTAAACCGATTCATTCATTCATGAAAATTGGATATCAGATATTGCTAAACCTAACACGCGAATACTTATGATGCAAAATAAAAGTGCATGTACAGTTGAGAAGACGTTTTTCTTTCCCGTTGAACTCTTTCATTGCCAATAGCTCCAAAATGCGACTTTGCAAACAGTTTGGACCCTTGTCAAACACCGCACTACGCGGCGTCTTACAGTGGAGAATCTGTTATTCTTTCCCGTTTAAACGCAAATCGTACGCAAACGCAAAGCACTAAAACGTAGAAAAGAACAACTTTTGGACAATTCTGATAATTCTTGTTTATCTTGGTGGCAAACAGTTTGGAGCCTGATCAGACGCCGGGTTACCCGGCGTCTGATCTGGCTCCAAACTGTTTGCACTGCAAATAATAGTTTTAGCGTAAACGCGTTTATTGGGAAAGAATAACAGATTCTCCACTGTATAAGGATCCAAACTGTTTGGCACTCGTATCGACATTTCCTCAGTCAAAACAACCATAAAATTTGAATTTAAAGATAATGCAGACGACACTACCAATGCAGAAGTTATTTTGAAGGTAAGAGGGTTGTATAAATCGCTAGAAAGTTGAAAAACATGTTTTTTTCTATATATATAACTGATTACGTTTGCGTTTAAACGAGAACGAATTGCGTTTTCTCCACTGTACACTATAAGTAGCAGCGTGCCAACGCTTGGTTCAAGTTGTAATCGTTCGTTTTAGTTGTCTCCCTTAGTTACATGCCGCTAGATATAGTGAATGTGCAACTATGACCAGTTAAAATGAGACAAAACACTATGAAATAAAACGTAGGAAGTGACATATTCTTGATCCGTTCTGATTATAGTTGCAAACAGTTTGGAACCAAATCAGACGCCGGGTGACCCGGCGTCTGATCTGGCTCCAAACTGTTTGCAATGGAAGAAAATTCACAATCGCGTTTATTGGGAAATAATAATGTCTCCTTGTCTGTAGGAACCAGCAACATCAGTAACCAAGCTCGGTTCCCTCGTGCATGTATGAATAAATAAAACATAAATTGGTCACATGTCGAAAAACAAAGAAATCGTCACAGACAGGTGGTTGCCTAACTTATTTCTTCAATCGCTTGATATAGAAGTGATTTACGAGTGTAAAAGAGGGTCTTCGCCAATTATTTGCCTATTAAACTATCGTTAGAAATTATCAATTCCGTAAATCCTGTAAAGCCTTGATCGCAAGATAGACGCACACATCCTCTGCGGTATATCAATATACAGGCGAGCTTCTGTTGACGCGCCAGTTGGAGAAGAAACCGGAAGTCATCAAAAGACAGTTCTAACTACTTCCGGAGAGACAAAAGAAGTGCATGCTGTTTCCAAAAGAGCTTTTTTGCTTACATGTATCGTCTATTTAGGGGCTATTTGGCTTAAAGGCTGAATGCATCATTTCAGTTCTGAGAAGTTGATAAACACAGTTAAGATTGTAGAGAAATAAACTTTAACAAAAAACAGTGGTATAAATATTACAGTCAATAGATATTGTAATCAGATATATCTAGTACCTAGGACGCTCTGAAGTAGATGAAAACGCTAAACAGCTTAATATCTCATAAAAACACAGCACGAATATGATGTATGAAATAAAAACGCGTATTTAACGCTTAGTCTACGAATCATGGTTTTGCTACGGTTGATAACAGTTTCGATCCAGATCAGACGGCCCAACAATTCAACGTCTGATTTTGGTTCAAACTGTTTGGGACTCGTTTGATGGCTTCTTAAGTTTTAAAGGCGAAAACGTGGATTGGTTCTAAAATTTACAGGCGGCACTTTTGGAGCAAACGGCATTGGCGTGGTGTGAGAGTTAATGGAACTCCTCGCCCCGGGAAGTGATAGGGACCCACCGGCATTTGTTTCTATGCCTACCCACAGTCTAGACCACCTGTATGTAACCCCTTCACAGTCATGACGTCATATGCATCACACAAGTGTCGTCTGCGTCTATTTCTCAAGTTTAAATTTTGGTAAATAACAGTCTGCGTCCATTCTTAAGTTTAAATTTTCGGTAAAATAACAAAAGTAATATCGTAATGAGTGACAAACAGTTTGGTTGCTGATCAGACGCCGCGATGCGCGGCGTCTGATCAGCAACCAAACTTTTTGCAAATAAGTATTGTAACTCAGGGAAAGGTAGTGATTGGGAGAATTAGCCCTGAAATTAATATATAATTATATATTTAAGATGGCCTCAATAGCAGTCATGTTGTATGGGAATCGTCTCAAAACTGATAGATGTCATAAACTATCAACTTTCATTAAAATTGTCTATGCAGAATTTGAGTTGAAGTTTAAAACATACATGTTAACTAACGCAGAGATGCATAGAGTTCAATGTATATAAACTTGACCTTTCACGCCATGACCTTTACATTTACATCAAACTGACCAATGTAAGTATGCATCCAACATTCTGATTTATGTACGAATCTATGAAAGATAATTTATCTTTAAGATAACTGGTTATTGCTGTTAATCTAAAATGGATTTCACGATGCGGTCCTGAAAGACATATTTGATTTTGGATCAACATGAAAATTACAACATTTAGTTCCAACCAGTATCCCAGAAGTAACTGTCTCAAGGACAACAGAAATAAAGAAGCTACGATTTGGAAACTGAAAAACTATACAGGCTTACAAAAAGGTAAAAAGGTTAGCTTTATTTAACGTCGTGTATGGTAAACAATCAAATAAGCTCTGTAGAGCTTGCATTGCGACAAACAATGTATTCAATGTGATTACTTACATGTAATGCATTAGAAAAGTAAAAACATAAGCAGAGAGTTATTTGTATATGTCCCGTATATTAAGCAACAATACGTACATGTACGTGACTAAAAATATCTGCATGCACCTTCAACCAATGGTCGGTGAACAGAGGCCTTATATCATTTTCATGCATTTGATTGGTCAGATTTGAGATCTTACTCAAATCTAACCAATCAAATGCTTGAGAACGATCACAGATTCAACTAAGACGCTTTGTAACATTAGACCATGTTGTCTGACTTAGCCTTCATCAGTTTCAAACAACACAACGATCAGGTTTATATCTCGGATGAGACTGGTTAAATCATAAGTACAGTAGACGGAAGACTTTATTCATTCCCTAAAAACGCGTTTACGCTAAGAACTAACCATTCCAGTGCAAACAGTTTGGAGCCAGATCAGACGCCGAGTATCCCGGCGTCTGATCAGGCTCCAAACTGCTTGCCATTCAGAATAAAATAAATAGTCAGAGTTTTCAACAAATTGTCATTTTCTATGTTTCTTTTGCAATGCGTTTGCGTTTCGTTAGCGTTTTAACGGGAAAGAATTACACCTTCTCCACTGTATAATCGCATCTCTACCCACCAACAATATAATCCAATGATATATTCACATCTATGAATATTGTTATCAGCATGATGCAGCAATAAGGTAACACAGAACGCCCCTTTAAAAGCTTTCTGCGTCACTTTTGTAACTGGTTAAAACCCTTTTTGGCTCGGAGAGCCTATATCGTATCCTTAAGAAAAATATTGGTGCGAGTCTAGCTCCCCCTACAAACAAATCCTGTCATACGGGGTTTACATATGCTATCTAACGGAGCTTCAGTTGCTGGATACGTCACTATCAGATAAACCTTGTAGTAGCAGCACTGCGTTAAACTCAGGATCCTGAGTCTGTACCTGTGGTGATTTAAACACCGTATTTACTCCCTTGTAATAAACATTCACCTAGTAGTCATAGCAGACGATGCATTATAAGACATGCACATTACAAAATTCTTTAGGGTCTTTAAGCGCTGCAGGTTTCTGCTTAATGCATGGCAATGGTAATGCAAAAATTCCATAATTAGCTTTCTGCATTACTTTATTCTACATTAAACTGAAAATCCGAGCCTGCAGTACTACAGTACTTTGATTCTTTAAAGGGCTCAGCAAGCATTATTAACTCATTGACATGTAGTTTAACCATTTTCATGCGGGATACACTTTTAGGTGTACCTCTAGGCAAACAGTTTTGATCTCAGGCCCCACATTGTGGGGCCTGATCTGAGATCAAAACTGTTTGCAGCTAAGTCAATACTCTGTCAGAAAATACTGAAATATTTTGCCAATATTTGAGTTATACCCGCTGCAGACGACATTTTAAAATGGCCGCCAAATATTACCCAGCATACAATGGGTTACTAAAGGTTTGGCTATGGGGTTATACAGCTGGCATGGGTTCTGAGAAAATCAGTCACGACTTCGAGCAGCGCTCTTCGAGACCACCAGCAGAACATATTCATCACCGTAAAATAAATGTTCTTTCCAAGATCCTCCGATGGCTCACTATTGAGTGTCTCCAGCGTAATCCATTTTACAAATTTTGATTTATGGAGAAAGAAAATCGGTAACACGGCTTATCAGAGAAGACGAACTACTCTTCCCATTAAACGCAAACGAAACGCAAACGCATTGCAATAACATGTTCAAAATAACAAATCGTTGACAATTCTGACTATTTATTTTCATCTGAGTGGCAAACAGTTTGGAGCCTAATCAGACGCCGGGTTATCCGGCGTCTGATTAGGCTCCAAACTGTTTGCAGTGGAACAATAGTTTTAGCGTAAACGCGTTTACTTGGAATGAATAACGTTTTCTCCACTGTAACAGGGCTCATTGTTAACCTTTAAAACAACCACATATCAACAAACTACAATCACGTATTCTATAGACTACTACAGTACAGTGGAAAAGACGGTATTTTAAACGCAAACGAAACGCCAACTCATGAAAGCAATAAAATGAAGAAAATGACCGATTTAGGGGTGTTTTACGATTTCTTAAGCCTGAGTTGTAAACAGTTTCGAACCTATTCAGACGCCGTATTATAGTATATATGTCATGTGATCTGGTTCCAAACTGTATATACATGTATCTAGTATACAGTGAATAAGACGTTAATATTTCCAAAAGCGTTTAGGCTTAACTATTATTTCCATTGCAAACCATTTGGAACTGGATCAGGGGCCCGTTTTTTCGGCGGAGCTGGTCTGATTTCTCATTGAGCCTCAAACCTTATATGGCCCAACCAATCGTGAATGACCAGAAATGAAAGCTTAAGGACACGTGCTTAAAATCGAATAGTCTGATTGGGTAGCGGTTAGACTTGACTACTGACTTTTACAAATTTGTAAAATAAGAGACACAGACTGTTATAGGCTGATTTGCTATGTAGCGGTACCAGTAGTAAACACGACTTTCCGCTACTGCTAGTGAGTTATAACCGAGAAAATTTACGTGTCCCGACCGTTAGGTAGTGATTTGAATGACATAGTGTTTCTATTTTAAGATATGACATATTGTCTCAAGTTCGGCAATAATTTGATGCGTTCTGCAAATCAGAACGAAATTGTTCATAATAGAATTGATCATAATTTTAATCTAGTACCAAGTATATGAAAAAGAAAGAATAACAATTCAGTGAGATTACGAGAAAACTGGCGTTTGAATTTAGCCTAGATATCGAAAAGATTTCGAGCATGATGGGTATTTTTTGTGTTAACACCGTTTTCCTCCAACGCATGCGCAACTCTGTGACCTCAAATGTAAACAAACCGTGATTTTTTTAACGCGATAGCAATCTCTTGGTTAAATGCGAAAACCCAACAACACGTAGATACCTAAAACGTACATTGCTACACTTTGTAGATATTTTTATAATAAATCAGAACATAGAACTAACTCTACAAGACAAATTCCATACACGAATTCTTGAAGCGGATGTGCACTTGCTTTATTTACCGGTGGCAACATGAATTTCTCATTTGAGGGGTCGTTTCAAACAATTCATATTCGGCATATTTCGGGGGTGCTTTCCAAAAATCTCAAATCAAAATCAGGTGATTGAGAATATTTAAACAATCAAACCATATTTAAAGTATAAACAACTAACAAAAGAGCACACACATACGAATTTTAGTAATTTATGGTATCTACAAATTACAAAATAAAAATGATACACGTAGATCTAGACATGGAAGTATAATTCCGTGATCTAGATCTGTCTTTGAAAATTCTCATCACTTTCAGTCACATCCTAGGAAGAAGTAAGTGCAATTCAATTGGCTTATAAAGATGGAAGTGGAAATTTGACATTTGACCCCCCCCCCCCCCCCCCCCTGTTTACCAAGCAGTAGATCCATGTGCAAACTGTACCTTCTGTCAAGAATTTTCAAGTAAATCTCTCTACAACCACCTCTGAAAAAGTAGGCTACTTATTGATGGAATAAAAACAGCTGACAAACAGCTGACAACTTGCAGCAAAATGTAGCCCGATCAAAAGCATAAACGTGTGTAAATGCTCTCTGCTGTACTTTCACCTTCAGTCTTTGAGAGACCAACTGCCTTAACAAACTAATGATTAACCTCAGATCCAGTAGTTTAATGATTGCAAAAACTCATTCTTGGCGACTCTCAATACCTTCAGTCTTTGATTATATGTATGTGGTCGTAGATTACTGCGCGTGTCTTATTAGATAAATATTAAGCTTAATATCCTGATTTACCATTCTATTTATTGCAACTTGGATAAAATCAATTCCATATACACCATTACCTTCACCACCCATTCCGCCGAATATCTTTTTTAAAGATATTTCTTGTCTAAACTACTTACGCAAAATTTTTGCGTAAGTCAAAATCGTTTTACTCTTATGTTTCGATCATAAACGTCTGCAAGCAGCAAATAGCCAGATCAGAGGACGCGCTAAAAGCGCGTCCTCTGATTTGGCTATTTGCTGTTTGTAGCAAGTGATAATAAAAAATATAAATTAAAATTTAAAATTTTGACTTACGCAAAAATGTTGCGTAAGTAGTTTAGTAAAAAGGCCCCCAGATGCCGGGTAGCCTAGCGTCTGATCAGGGTTCAACGACATGTTTGTAACTAAGATAAAAGTAAGTATTCAGAACAGTTATAAAACTGTCATCTTCTCCATTTTGTTGCGATGTATTTGCGATTCGTTTGCGTTTTAACGGGAAAGAATAGCGTGCTAGGTTGATTGAGTTAAGTGTCTGATAAGGTATCATTTTATTGAGCGTCAAAACGGAAGTGAGTTGAAAAAACTATTGACCTTTCGAGCACATAGTGGAGAATCTGTTATTCTTTCCCGTTTAAACGCAAACGTACGCAAACGCAAAGCACTAAAACGTAGAAAAGAACAACTTTTGGACAATTCTGATAATTCATGTTTATCTTGGTGGCAAACAGTATGGAGCCTGATCAGACGCCGGGTTACCCGGCGTCTGATCTGGCTCCAAACTGTTTGCACTGCAAATAATAGTTTTAGCTTAAACGCGTTTACTGGGAAAGAATAACACATTCTTCACTGTAGACCAAAATAAGCCATATAATATGCCCCGTCATACATTTTAACTCTTAAGCATGTCCCCGCTATAGATCTGGATCCTGACCAGTCGCCATCTTACTGTTACATGTATACACTTTATCGATGAAAGACACACTGCTTAAAAGTATTACTTTGACATATAATAGTTTAAGCAACATTGTTAAAGTAGACGACAAATATCGATAAAATCCTATGATCAGGGTCTACTCAGTGTTTCATCTTCCGCCAATACATTGTTGCATGTAATATCACCCTTACAAGTATAATTCAAACACTGGCCATAACTTATTGGAAACTGAAAGAGTACATTTGAATACGTATATTATATACATATATTCCTGTCGTTCATGTAGGGGCTCACGAGTTTAACCCTTTTCTTCCAAAACCTCAAATCGACAATTATAGCTTTCAATTTAGTGTAGTCTTTTTTTCGACTTTTTAGGGTCGATTTCTTACAATATAATTTATGTAAGAATGACAAACAGTGTAGACCCTGATCAGAGGGGTTCCTTAAGGAGCCCTGTGATCATGGTATACACTGTTTGCATAGGACATGTGTACTCCTCACAGGTACACTATTTGCAAATGACACATATATGCGTGACTAGGATTAAAAGAGTTAAGAAACTACGTGTACCTGTTGTAGAACATCCCGTAGAGAAAACGTCATTCTTTTCCATTTCAGCGAAACGAAATTCAAACGAATTGCAGTAACAGGTAGCTAAAATAGTTATTAATATTCTGAATACATGTACATGTGTCTATTACATATGAATTGTAAACAGTTGCGTGCCTGATCAGACGCCGGGTTACCCTTCGTTTGATCTGGCTCCATACTGCTTGCAATGACCAAAAGTGTTTCACAATAACGCATTTATCGTGAAGGACGTTAGCCTAATAAACGATAGTACAACGTTTAATTCCATTGCAAAGAGTGTGGAGCCTGATCAGACGCCGGATAACCCGGTGTCTGATCAGGTTTCGAACTGTTTGTCACTCAGATTAAAATAGATAGTCAGAATTTTCTACACCTTTTTATTTCCCACGTTTTATTGCAATGCGTTTGCGTTTCGTTTGCGTTTGAACGGGAAGGAATAACGTCTTCTCCATTGTAAAGAATTAGTTTATATTGTACAGTGGAGAAAACATTATTATTTCACGTTTAAACGCAAACGAAACGCAAACGCATTTCAATAAAATGGAGGAAATGACACCATTTGACAATTCTGACTTTTTATTTTAATCTGAGTGGCAAACAGTATGGAGCCTGATCAGACGCCGGGTTACCCGGCGTTAGATCTGGCTCCAAACTGTTTTCGTAGGAAATAATCGTTTTAGAGTAAACGCGTTTATTGGGAAAGAATAACGTTTTCTCTACTGTACCTGGTCGTAAAAGTGAAGCTTTTTTCTGCACTACGCATGTCAATCTGGTTGTATAATTAAGCTTAAATGCAGCGTTTTCGTGTGAACCAGTCTCGTCGGCCGTAAATCAAACCGTATTACTTATTTATCAGATACAATTATTTCAGGGTTCATCAATTAAAGACGCCCGGGCCACTGAACTTACAAGGTAACATTTTCAATGGTCTTGAAAACACACCTATCAGGGCATAGTAGCGATAATAAAACGCACCGTGCATTCATTCATCTAACACTGCGATTAACCCAAGTGCGACTATATAATTTTTATTCAATTTTGCAAACAGTTTGGATCCTGATCAGACGCCGCGTAACGCGGCGTCTTATCAGGATACAAACTGTTCGACACTCATATCTAGATCCGATCGGTAAAAATGCGTTACATCTTAGAATTAGATAATAGGCAGTCTTCTAAACAGAGACAATAGTCCAGCAGATATGTGAAAGAATCGTGCATTTTATGATAAAAGCATGAAACTTGGTACACTGGTACTAGACATTATGAGAAACATTCTAAAGATTGGAGGCATTCTGGATCTGTCCTGTGTCGACCATGGCGGCCATTTTTAAAATGGCCGCCAATTAGAACAGTTTTCTGCAGTCTAGTTTGAATGTGTCTCTGTTTATCATATTTCTACAGGGCTAAATCACTAAAAGCAGCTGCATGTATGATGATTTATTGCAGAGAAGCATTATAAGAATATTTTGGATTTATATATGGGCCATTTAAGGTAATTTTAATCCTCAATACACCCCCCCCCTTCAAAAAAAAGTCATAATAAAAAAATAAATCAAAACACAGAATTTAAGTACAGTGGAGAACCCATTATTCTTTACAATAAAGATGTTTATGTTTAAACATTATGTCTATTTCAAACAGTTTGGATCCAGATCAGAAGGGTTACCTGATGACTGATCAGGCTCTAAACTGTTTGTCGCTCAAATATAAATACCGTAAATCGTCAGAATTTTAATGAAGTTGACATTTTCTACATTTCATTGCACTATTGTGTTTGTGTTTAATAGCCTTTAAATGGAAAGAATATCCTCTTCCCATTGCATAATAATTTTAAAAGCTTAATGCCTTTCATACTATTTGGTGCATTTTTGGGTATTTATTGTCTTCATTTGTGAGACACCAAATTTGGTGGCACAGTGGATTTGCGCTCACAACCACGGCATTTGCTGAGTAATGTACAGGGAACTTTTCTTTCGCATATCTACATCTTATTCAACAGTATATAATGATAACAGGGCAGAATGCTGAACCAGCAGGTGGCAGCTTCACCTATATTACTTCCAACTCGGCCGAATCATTATTAAATGTTCAAACAAATTCTGCTGGATCTTGAAGTTGTGGTGCTTTCAGCAAGCTCTGATCCAATACGTGGCCAGGCTGGTACTCCACACTTAGGAGATGTTGATAGAGAGCATCCTGTGTTTGCGCTTTATGTTCAGTACTCCTGCCTTTTTGGATGAACACCATCTGTCTGGCCATGTTAACATTGTTTTCAGAGCTTTCATACATCAATACGATGTACCTGGTGTGACACACAATCTGATCAAGCTGTTTGATTTCCTGTACCACATAAACATGATGTTAGCGTCACTGGCACATCCTGCTAGAGCATGAACAACAGGAAGCGAGCTTGTCAAGTCCTAGAGTCTGTGCCATTGACTTAATGTCCAAGTAGATTTTTTCTCTCCATTTCAAAGGCAACACACAGCTGTTTACATCCGATCTTGTGAGCAAGACTGCTAGCACAAATTTTTCTGTGTCAACAGTTCTGAGTAAGATGTTTTGGCAACCTTGTTTGGTCCAATCTGCGGCATGAAGCAAGATTGATGTATCCATTTCCTTGTGTTTAGAAGGAAATAACGATTCAGTGTCAAGTGTCTCTCAACAACGCAGCTTCCCCATGAGTATTGACAACTATGCCAGGAAATTGTTCTTCTATCACTTGTTCACTGAGGAGATTAAATAGTTCTGTTTCATTACCGTCTTCCTGCAGGAATTGATGTCAGTTTCGGGACAAACTTTTGTTTTCCTCAATCCTAATTCATGCGCCCTTTCCCCTCTTTTTACCTGTGTATGCTTTAGGACTCAGATTTGTAAACATCAAAACTACATCACCAAGCAAACAGAATATGACAATTGTCTCCGTATGTTGTTCATGAACTCAAGTGCGTACTCAGTAAATTGATGTATAAGACTTGATTGCATGGGCAATTTCCGCACCATCAATGGTGACCATGTCCATTCCAGATGCTATGCTATCAGCATCATCACTTTCTGGTGCAATATTTAAAGGCATTGGAGAAGGTCTGCCTTTTTGCACAATCTCATTTTACTGCAGTCTGAGAGTGATGGGGTTTCATGTTGGTAACATCTTGTAATACAAAGAGTCAGTGCCACATATTTGACTAGCAATACATGTACAAGTATATTGTATTGAAAAATGAAATACAATAACATACATGTATAGGGACTTCGGCTGCTCCTGGCTGTGTGGTTTTTCCATCTGTGTCGAGATCTGAACAAGGAAAGATTGTTCTTTGGTATCCCGTCATCAACTGCAGCAGTGCGATCCACTAGACGATTCTTAAAGAATTTCTTGTATTGATTTTCACCCAGCTGTTTCATTCCGTGAACTTATTCCTGCTGCATCTAACACTATTCGCGTATCGAGCACCAAAAGATCACCAATGGTGTGTAAGAAAGGATTGCCGATTCTGCTCAGCATCATACAGATTCTACATATTCTTGAGAAACAGTGCTCCTGAAAATAACAGTTGGTTGTCGTATAGTTTACGATATAGTGTCATAAAACGGTTTTGATGATTCATTCATATATAATGGAAAAGTAAGGACAATTGGAATTATTGTTCCATTAACACATAACTCATTTACAACATGCGAGTATGGAAAAGTAGTCTAGTAGAGCAAACCCCAGAGGAAAATAACACCTAATTTTCGCACACCTGTTGGAGATAAAGTTAATTGTGCTGACCTAGAACAGAGCTATCTATGAAGACAACTTCCTTGTGTAAGCTGAGGCACTGTTTTAAACAGATAGAATGTTTGTCCACGCTTTTGGTCACTTCAACGACTAGAATGCTAGAGCAGTATCCATACATCTGCGGTACATGGTGGCACGTCCAGACAAACATCCGGAAGATATTTTCAGCTTTTTGTAAGGGAAAGTTTACAGTCATGACTTAACTAAATGTCTCACTGGATTGGTCAAGTTGGAATCATCATCTGCATCACATTTATGTCACTACAAGGATCAACGAGGCAGGTCTTATCAATAGCATGATGCTATAATGTCCATAAGTGAATACTTAGCCTTACCGGGCACCTTAACTTAGGTTTACACAAAGGTACATGTTTGTGACATTGACATCTTCCTGTTTCTGTTTTTCCCTTTGGACTGTGAGTTATGAATTTCACCCTAAGCTTCATTGGTATCCTTTACCTTTAGGGGCCATGTTGGCCACTTGGTCGATGTTACTTGCACATTAGCCTCTCACCTCCTTGATGTGGGTTCGAAAAAGGCTAAAAGCAATTTATTTCAAGATAGTGTCGAAGGAATAGTCACCGTTGTGTGGGAAAATCATGCAGCCAGGAGCCGCTGAATCAATACGAAAGAAGACCCAAGCAGTCCATATACGTTATTGCAGTTTGTTTAGTGAAATGAGATTGTGCAAAAGGCAGACCTTCTCCAATTGCCTAGAACTCTGGTACCAGAAAGTGATGATGCTGATAGCATAGCATCTGGAATGGACATGGTCACCATTGATGATGCGGAAATTGCCCATGCAATCAAGTCTTATACATCAATTTACTGAGTATGCACTTGTGTTCATGAACAACATACGGAGACAATTGTCATATTCTGTTTGCTTGGCGATGTAGTTTTATTGTTTACAAATCTGAGTTTTAAAGCACACACACGTAAAAAGAGGGGAAAGGGCGCATGAATTAGGATTGAGGAAAACAAAAGGTTGGCTCAAAACTGACATCAATTCCTGCAGGAAGACGGTAATAAAACAGAACTATTTAATCTCCTCAGTGAACAAGTAATAGAAGAACAATTTCCTGGCATAGTTGTCAATACTCATGGGGAAGCTGCGTTGTTGAGAGACACTTGACACTGAATCGTTATTTCCTTCTAAACACAAGGAAATGGATACAACAATCTTGCTTCATGCCGCAGATTGGACAAAACAAGGTTGCCAAAACATCTTACTCAGAACTGTTGACACAGAAAAAGTTGTGCTAGCAGTTTTGCTCACAAGATCGGATGTAAAACAGCTGTGTGTTGCCTTTGAAATGGAGAGAAAAAATCTACTTGGACATTAAGTCAATGGCACAGACTCTAGGACTTGACAAGCTCGCTTCCTGCTGTTTATGCTCTAGCAGGATGTGCCAGTGACACTAACATCATGTTATGTGGTACAGGAAATCAAACAGCTTGATCAGATTGTGTCACACCAGGTACATCGTATTGATGTATGAAAGCTCTGAAAACAATGTTAACATGGCCAGACAGATGGTGTTCATCCAAAAAGGCAGGAGTACTGAACATAAAGCGCAAACACAGGATGCTCTCTATCAACATCTCCTAAGTGTGGGGTACCAGCCTGGCCACGTATTGGATCAGAGCTTGCTGAAAGCACCACAACTTCAAGATCCAGCAGAATTTGTTTGAACATTTAATAATGATTCGGCCGAGTTGGAAGTAATATAGGTGAATATGCCACCTGCTGGTTCAGCATTCTGCCCTGTTATCATTATATACTGTTGAAGAAGATGTAGATATGCGAAAGAAAAGTTCCCTGTACATTACTCAGCAAATGCCGTGGTTGTGAGCGCAAATCCACTGTGCCACCAAATTTGGTGTCTCACAAATGAAGACAATAAATACCCAAAAATGCACCAAATAGTATGAAAGGCATTAAGCTTTTAAAATTATTATGCAGTGGAGAAGAGGATATTCTTTCCATTTATAGGAAATTAAACACAAACACAATAGTGCAATGAAATGTAGAAAATGTCAACTTCATTAAAATTCTGACGATTTACGGTATTTATATTTGAGCGACAAACAGTTTAGAGCCTGATCAGTCATCAGGTAACCCTTCTGATCTGGATCCAAACTGTTTGAAATAGACATAATGTTTAAGCATAAACATCTTTATTGTAAAGAATAATGGGTTCTCCACTGTACTTAAATTCTGTGTTTTGATTTATTTTTTTATTATGATTTTTTTTGAAGGGGTGGGGGGTGTATTGAGGATTAAAATTACCTTAAATGGCCCATATATAAATCCAAAATATTCTTATAATGCTTTTCTGCAATAAATCATCATGTAGCTGCTTTTAGTCATTTAGCCCTGTTGAAATAGGATAAACCGAGACACATTGCCACTAGACTGCAGAAAACTGTTCTAATTGGCGGCCATTTTAAAAATGGCCGCCATGGTCGACACAGGACAGATCCAGAATGCCTCCAATCTTTAAAATGTTTCTCATAATGTCTAGTACCAGTGTACCAAGTTTCATGCTTTTATCATAAAATGCACGATTGTTCCACTTTTGGGCACTTATCCGCTGGACTACAATATACATGTACAAGTAAAAGCTGTGATAGGGTTAACAGTCGAACAAATTTTGAAATCACGTTGCTTTTGTTTTCAGATTTAGATACTATGTTTTAGGAAGGAGAAACTTTGATACGAGTGTCGAACGGTTTGAATCCTGATCACACACCGAAGTATCCGGCGTCAGATCTATATCGAAACTGCTTGGAAATACTAATTAAGTCGAAATACGTATTTAAAGATTGAACCTTAGGATACAAACTGCGAAACCGTTTTAAACCGTTGCAAATATTTTGATCCAGATGAGAAGCCGCATTACTTGGCGTCTCATGAACAACCAATCTGTTTGACACTCTGACCTAGTTTTAAAAGTAAATTTAGAAAATTTTCATTTCAAATCAGTGGCAGAACAATGGTAACATGTACCGAAGACAATTCTACTCAGCGTCCAGAGATAGAATATAAACTTTAACTCTTTGAACCCTAGTCACGCATATATGCGTCATTTGCAAACAGTTTACCTGAGGGAGTACACTTTTCCTATGCAAACTGTGTAGACCCTGATCAGAGGGCTCCTAAAGGAGCCCTCTGATCAGGGTATACACAGTTTGTCATTTTGACTATATTGTAAAAATCGACCCTAAAAAGTCAAAAATGGACTAGGCTAAATTGAAAACTAGAACTGTCCATTTGAGGTTTCAGGGAGGAAAGGGTTAATTAATGTGTTGCTGTATTGCATCAAATTCAAACGGAGAAATAGGTTCGGCATACAATGTATAAGGCAGAAGACGGATTGAAAGTAAAACAAAGCTCTTAAATGAACGTTCTGCTTTACGTTCACTTGTTTTAATTTGCTATCAATGAGGGTTCATTTGGTTGTAAGCATAATAACGTCAACACCAATGCCACACCACAAAACACATGTTTTAAAGGACGCTTAACCTACATCTTACAGTTAAACAATATGCTATATAAATATCCGACAATTTTTGCAAACGAGAAATGAATAGTGCGACATTGCGGACAAAACGTTTCGTCAATAAGACATAACAGATTACAAAAACAACCTTAACCCTTAGCCTGCCAGTCACGACTATAGCTCCATATGCAAACAGCTTGGATCCGGATGAGACGCCGAGTAACTCGGCGTCTCATCCGGATCCAAGCTGTTTGACACTCGGACAACATTTTCAGCAATTTTGAGCAACTTTGAAGCACTTTGAAACCTGAAGCAGACGAGAAATATAGCAGACGACAATTTATTTGGTGGGCTAAGGGTTAATGTTCAATAGGGCGTTGCCAGGTTTTCAACTTTTAGTCATAGTATAAATTGACCTTAAAATAACAGTTCATGAAATTCAATCTTTTACCATAATTCAACCAGTGTTCAACGGTTATTCCACTATAGACAAAATAACTCATTGAGTCCTTGTGACGCCTATATGCGCCTATACCAATGTGTACCTATGAATAGTACGCTTGTCCTATGCAAACAGTGAGTCCCTGATCAGAGGGCTCCTGCAGGAGCCCTCTGATCAGCGACTTCACTGTTTGGCATTTTGCAATTTATTACAAAAAACAACACTAAATAGCCTAAAATGGACCAGCATTTATTGCAAACTGGAATTTTCCATTAGAAGTTCCAGGGGAAAATGAATTAATATGTTACTGCATGCATATTGCAAAGCTAAAGCAATGCAGAAGCTTAGTGAAAGTGGTCTGCAGTACATGGGAGAGTACATTATTCATCCCATTTTAATCGAAACTGAGCGATAAACGCAACTTGCAACTAAATGTAGAAAATTATTTTGTTTTTAAAAATTCTCACGCTTAATTTTAATCTAAGAGGCAAAACATCATGCAGTCTGTAATCGAAACTGGGCGATAAACGCAAATCGCAATTAAATGTAGAAAATAATTTTGTTTTTCAAAATTCTCACGCTTAATTTTAATCTAAGAGGCAAAACAGCATACAGTCTGATCAGGCGCCGGGTAACTATACTATTGGCAAAGGAGATAGTTTAAGCAGAAACGCAGTTGTAGGAAAAGAAAGGTCTCTTCTCCCCTGTATACCTTTAAATGGTATTAGCAGCGTCTAATCTGTAGAGTCTGTGAAGAGAATAAGACTTCAATGCCTGCATGGATATACAGTGGAGAAAACGTTATTCTTTCCCGTTTAAACGCAAACGAAACGCAAACGCAAAGCACTAAATCGTAGAAATATACAACATTTGGAAAATTCTGACAATTCATGTTTATCTTGATGGCAAGCAGTTTAGAGCTTGATCAGACGCCGGGTTACCCGGCGTCTGATCTGGCTCCAAACTGTTTGCAATGAAAAATAATAATATCTTAGCGTAAATGCGTTTATTGGGAAAGAATAACGTTTTCTCCACTGTAATCCAAGAACAAATTTGTTGCTCACTGATATTTTCACTCGAGCAATTCAACGGCTGTCTAACTGATTTGCAACCGGTAAACAATAATAATTTTTGTCAACGAAAAAATAACAACCTATTTTTCTTGTCTAATAAATGATGTTATACGTAGCAGGGGAAATGTGTTCCTTCTCAATAAATGATGCAAAGCACGCAACAATAACATGTAGAAAATATGTTTTGAAAATGTTAATGATTTCTTTCAACTTCAGAGGCTAAATTTGGAGCCTGTTCATTCAACATGTACCTGCATACATGCATGTAATTATACAGTCGAAACTGGAAACTTCGAACTCGCTTAAATCGATCGTACCAGTATTTGGTAGGTTGAATTCGATATCGCCTAAGTCGAACTTACCCGTATTTCGAAGTTAAAACGTGTCTAAGCCATGTTTTTATTTTCGAAATATGGGTATGTTCGAACTATCGCGAGTTACAATGACAAGCAGAATGCTATGTTCAGCATAGAACGCAGTTCCATGAACATATTCAAAAGAAGAGCATCTCAGTCCTTTGACATTTGTTCAAGTCAGGCTCAAATATTTTAAGAGAACAGGTTGAGCATGTGAAAAGTGCAGAAGAAAGGACGTTACTCTTTCCCGTTTTAAAGCAAACGAAATGAAAGACTAAACCGAAGAAAATGGCAACCTTTTAGCAATATTGAATTATCATTTTAGTATGAGTGGCAAACACACCAGTTGTGATCATTTTAAAACAAAAAGTGTTTACGCCATTCACGATGACGCCTTCAACAACGACAACGATCAGAACGAATACATGGTACCAGGGGCCCGTTTAATAAAACTTCGTACGACAAATATTGTCGTAAGCCATATTATAAAATGCTTAATAATTATATTTGTCTCCATCTAATCCTGTTTTGTGACATCTCTTTGGAATCGTCTTCCAAAGAGATGTCACAAGACAGGATTAGATGGGGGAAATCAGAATTTAAATGTATTTTAAAGTTTTGACTTACGACCATTTTTGTCGTACGAAGTTTTATGAAACGGGCCCCAGGGCATTGTCCAGTCACGTGATCCTTACAGCGTGTGAACAAGACCCGGTGCCCCCTAGTGGTGAGAGAATGAACTACATGTACTACCTCCCTGTGTTCAGCCTTTTTGTATCATTTGACCAAAGATCGAACCCACGACCCGTCACTCTATTGTCAGGAGCACTATCATCTACATACTAAGGCCGTTAGTAAATGTTGAAATGTGAAGCAGTAGTACCAATTAAGCTATCGCATCATTAACCTTGTTGTGAGTCCGATTTGGATCCAAAATATTTGCAAGTGTAAGCCAAGTCCTATATTGACTCAAAATGTTTAACACTCGTACTACAGTTAAAATGGTAAAACTAAGTTTGAAAAAAAATCCAATCGATAATTTCGAAGCAGATGACAATTTACCAGGCAACGGGTAAGTACATGTAGTTGAGGGGACAATTTTGTCATTACTATAGATAACATAGTACATCTTCAACTTTCTAACCGCCCCCTGACTCTTTCGTGACCCGGTGATACCGGGGTGCCTAGCTACCCTTGTATGTTGATGGCGCTGAGAAATAGGGTAACCGTCCTTTGCCGTTAAGAGTACATCTAGATGTACATGACGGTGCCAGCTGTCTTTATTCTGCTTAAGTTAAAAGTATTGTATTATTTAGTATTTGTAGTATTTAGTTTTAACCACCTCGTTACTATGACGTCATTTGCTTGAAACCACTGTCGTCTGGTTCAAACACATTTTTTTAAAGATATTATATGAAAGTAATGCATTGCTACAACGAAAATAACATTGCATTAAGATTAATAAATGTGGAGAAGACGTTATTCATTCCAATTTAAATGCAAACGAACCACAAGCGCATCTCAATAAAATGAAGAAAATGACAACATTTTGACAATTCTAAATACATGTATATCTTTTCAATATGAGGGGTAAACAGTTTGGAGCCTGATCAGACGCGGCATCTGATCTGGTTCCAAACTGTTTGCATCGGAAATACTTTGTTTAGCGTAAACGTGTTTATTGGGAAAGAATAACATCTTCTCCACTGTAATGAAAAATGATTGGATCGAAAGCGCTGCTTAAAGAGATCCTTTCCATTGTAGTACTAAATTTGAAAGTTTAAACAGTATTTAACATTTATTTAAGCGAAATCGTAACGAATGTCAAAGCGTAATACATGTACCGTAATGAACGTCAAAGGGTTTGGATCATGATCAGACGCCGCGTATTTCAATCTGCTTTAATAGTGTGTAAAGTATATTTTATGGTGCATATTTATGTATAAACTCGGAGTGTTTCCTTTGACGAAGGAATTAAACAAAGGCGTAAACAATGCGTACATGTATATATGGGACAATGGGTTCAAAGGGAGGGAATGGGGGATTATCCGCAGTAACAGTGGGGTGTTTACACTGGTGAAAACGTTATTCTTTCCCAATAAACGCGTTTATGTTAAAATAATTATTTCCTATGCAAACAGTTTTGAGCCTAATCAGACGCCGTGTAACCCGGCGTCTGATCAGGTTTCAAACTGTTTGCCATTCAGATTAAAAGAAATAGTCAGAATTGTCAAAAAGGTGCCATTTCCTCAATTTTATTAAAGCATTAAAACAGTACTCGATTTTAAAATTGTACAGTGGAGAAAACGTTATTCTTTTCTCAATAATCGCGTTTACACTTCAACTGTTATTTCTATTGCAGAGAGTTTGGAGCCAGTTCAGTTCTGATCAGGCTCCAAACTGTTTGCCAATTAGATTAAAATAAATAATCAGAATTGTCAAAATGGTGCAATTTCCTCAATTTTTTTTTAAAAATGCGTTTGCGTTCGTTTGCGTTTTGAACGGGAAAGATTAACGTTTTCTCTACGGTAACAGTGTTTACTATCATAGTAAAACCAATACTCACTGCAGCCAAATCTGCTGACTGCGCATAACGGTGCAGAGCAATGACACTTGTTTACACTATTGGGATTTCAAAATGCCATCTAATAACCTTCCTGTGAAATAATCATATGCATCGATTGCCATCTCTCTGTTGAGACAACTCTATCATCGATAAGCTCTGTAGTTCTTAACCAACAGAGCTCGCCGCAACATGAGTCAAATAAGAGAAGATCACGTAAAGAGTAACATTTCTATAAAAATACAATGCAATACGTTTTATTTGTAAGAATAGGTCTCCAGCACAAAATACAACATGTATACACAACTTACTGAGAGTTATATTAAACATAATTGCATTTTACATTGACACCTTTTAAGAGTTAAATACATATATTCTTTGTTGCATGTAACACTGACGTTTAGCCTTTTCCTACGCACAACATCGCAGATCCAAAACAAAAAAACTCCTACTCCTCAAGTCTTTATTGAATACATGTACTTGTATTGGCCATTTGAGGTTTTAAGGATGAATGAGTATGCTTATGGGAAAGACTATGACCATATGTCCTGACCCGGTGTGACCTCGTGAAAACTGACGTAAACTATAAACCAGTCACCAATCTCCTGCAATGGTATTGATGAGCCTAACCCACTTAGGTCAAATACATACAGTGGAGAATCTGTTATTCTTTCCCGTTTAAACGCAAACGTACGCAAACGCAAATCACTAAAACGTAGAAAAGAACAACTTATGGACAATTTTGATAATTCTTGTTTATCTTGGTGGCAAACGGTTTGGAGCCTGATCAGACGCCGGGTTACCCGGCGTCTGATCTGGCTCCAAACTGTTTGCACTGCAAATAATAGTTTTAGCGTAAACGCGTTTATTGGGAAAGAATAACAGATTCTCCACTGTATTATCAAATAGTTTGCAACGACAATTTATAAGGATATCATAATATAATATTTTATAATACGAAAGCATCTTTGTGTTCGTAGAATAACTTTTTCAGTCTACATACTATACAATGGCTTCGTCGGAAAACACTTGGTCTAAAATACCCATATAAATTGTGGTAGAAAAACATTTACTGATAATACGTAGTTAGCTCCCAGTGAAACCCCGATACTAGTTGTACTTAGCTTTGCTGACTGACATAGAGAGGTCGGTGTAACAGCAATGTTTTCTCCGTCCCCGTAATGACGTCACCCGCTTATAACAATTGTCAACTGCGTTTATATATTTCTTTAATTGAAGAGTTGCAATGAGTTTCAAATAGTTACGCGACGTCTACTCAGGATCCACACTATCTGCAAATATCGAGCACTCGGGGTAAAGCAGATAGTGAAGAAGATATATCATTTCCAGTAAAAACGAATTGCAATTGTATGGACATTCCAAATATTTCCTTGAAATTGGTTTGGTGCCGGAACAGAAGCCGGGCTACCTGGTATTTGATCTTAACCAATCTGTTTGCAATAAAAATGATTGTCTTAGCAAAACGCTTCTATTGAGAAAGAAAATTGTATCCTTTTCAATGTGCCAATGCTAAACAATTGACACGCCAAAGACAAATGTGTACAGTGGAGAATACGTTATTCTTTCCCGTTTAAACGAAACGAAACGCAAACGCAAAACACTAAAACGTAGAAAAGTGCAACTTATGGACAATTTTGATAATTCATTATTGGTGGCAAACAGTTTGGAGCCTGATCAGACGCCGGATTACCCGGCGTCTGATCTGGCTCCAAACTGTTTGCAAAAGACATAATAGTTTTAGCGTAAACGCGTTTATTGGGAAAGAATAACGTGTTCTCCACTGTAACAAGGAATTCTCCTGTATTCGAATTCCACCCTCTTTGACTCCGCGATGACATCGATGTTACTTAGTTCGTTAATGTAAACCAAAACCAAACCAAACCACAGATATTAGTAAAATATTCATGATTAACCCTTCACTGCCATGACGTCATCATCTTTAAACAATTGTCGTCTGCTTTTATTTCTCAAATTTATATTCTAGGTAAATTGACTATGTATCTTAAGGGGGGTTAAACAGTATTGAACGTGATTGGACGCCGCGTGACTCGGCGACTTATCAATATCTATACTATTTGTAAAATGATAACCATTATACTTTGGGGGTAAGGCAATGAAGGGTTTTGAAAAAAGAATAGCTTATACTCTTAACATACTTTATAGAAGATGTTACTGATTCCCGTTAAAACGCACCTAAACGCAATCGCACTGCAATAAACTGTTAGCTTCTTGAAAATTCTGACGATTCATTTATCTCTGAGTTGCAAACAGTTTGGAGCCTGATCAGACACCGGGTTACCCGGCGTCTGATCTGGCTCCAAAATGTTTTCAATTGCATCAATGGTTTAACGTTTTAGCATTTTGATATTAATTGGGAAAGAATAACGTATTTTCCGCTGTAACAGAAAAAGACCTCTCATAAACTATATGAATGTTCTCAATAAATACCGTAAAAACGCTACAGTTTAAGTTTTCAATGGTGAAATTATTTGCGTTCTTTGACACACAAAAAAAACTGCTATCATTAAAATCTGTATTAAAGAATTTGGCCCGAAAAACTAGATTTTAAAATGACAACTGTATTGTAACACCCAATTGCGGTGAAATTCAAACCCTATTGAGTAGTTTTTGTCTCATTCATTTTAACACCTGTTGATTACAATGAAAACGGTGGTGAACAAAGCCTCCTATCTCAAATGATTCACTACCTAGTAAAAGTATCAATATATTGTAACAGTTTCTGAAATATGAACTGTTTCACTTTACACAATAGGGGGAGGGACGTGCTAGGTCAAACAATTAAATACTATCTATGTCTACCAAGTTTCATACAATCAAATCAGATTTTACAACCCCTCATCGAAAACACATAAATAGCTTTAATAAGACACGCATATGCGGAATACGGACTGGGCGCAATGCGGCAAGCTCCCATAGGGAGCTTGCCGCACTGCGCCCATTCCGTATTAAGCAACTACCTGTGTTTAACAATATCATGTATCGTCTTAAAGAAGGGTCGCCTTTTAGAAGATTTGTTGTATATCGATAGACGCTCGTTGTTCCGTGCTAGTAACTTCTTTCAGTAACAACCACCGTGACCTTTGCGATTTTATCGGGCTCATCAATTGATAAACACCCGAAGTGTCAATATTTTCTGATTTGAAGTCTTTTTAAAGTGACAGCCTATTATCAACAAGCGACATATAACAGGTATATTAGCCAAAGTGTATAATTTGATACCGGGTTTACTGAGGCGAGTATTTCCCAAACGGTGTTTGAGTTGTCTTCTAAAATACCAAAATACAACAGTCATAAAAATACCACACACACATAACGCATACACTCACTTTGAAAAGGAGAAAGCGTACCAAACATCGCTTAACCAATTTGTGCCCACGATCCCATATATGGAACATAGGCAAACAGTGTAGACTCTGATCAGACGCCGCATTATGCGGCGTCTGATCAGAGTCTACACTGTTTGCTGATAGGAATTTCAATAAAACAAAATGAAAATGACAATTTTGACCAGACACCCCTTTGATAAAGAATGGACTTATCCAATATAAAACATGGAAGAATCCACTGGGCGCAAATGGGTTAAGAGTTGAGGAACACTAATGAGATCGGATCAAATTAAGCACTCTGCGTACAACGACGGCCATTTCCATTCACTGACGGACCGTTCCGAACTATGCTTTGGCAAAGCTCGGAACAGCCGTGAGTTGACGAGTATGTCCAATCGCTCTCCTTAGAGTACCGGTATTGACCAATATTGGCCAGACTCCATTAGGGGTCATCGACTTTCGATAAACTGAAAGCGAACACGGTATCCTTATCTAACCCTTTCAAAATCAAATTTATCGTGATGTTTTTACCCCCTTCACCGCCATATTGTCATCTGCTTTAATATAGTGCTCTGCAATATGGTTTAGGAGTGTTCTGTTTTGCAGTCACCTGTCTTTTATACAATCAATTATCCTTCGTTTAAGTGGTCATAATAGAGAGGGTTTACTTTATTAAACAATGGCGAAGACGTAATACTTTCAAATGCAAGCGAAACCTCATGCAATTAGATGTAGAGAATTGAAGCGTTTTCAAAAGTATGATATTTGTTTTTAAAAATCGGAGTAAACAGTTGAGAGCCTGGTCAAACACCGGGTCGCCCGGCGTCTGGTCTGGATTCAATCTGTTTGCAGTAGCAATATATAGTTTTAGCACAAGCGCGCTTGTTTGGGAAAGACAAACGTCTTCCGCACTGAGTAAGAGCTCAATCATTGTTCTGTACCCTTTCATGGTTATATTTATCGCGAGGTTACCCATTCATCGCCATTATGTCGTCTGCTTCAATATTGTTGTCTGCAATAGCATTTCAAGTGTATATTTAATGCAGTATGACTGACAAAATGTCGTAACGGGTGTCAAAAAGTTTGGATCCTGATCAGACGCCGCGTTGCGCGACGTCTGAGATCCAAATTGCTTGCAAAAGCGCATTTTGGCGTGTCAATGACCAGTAAACCATGAAAGTATAGACCAATGACCATGAAAGTATAAACTAATAACTATCTCGCAGTCGTGACATCATCTGCTTCAAATCATTTCGGTTAATTGACGTAACTTATAACGTTATGAGTGTCAAACAGTTAACGCGGCGTATGGTCAGTATCCAAACTGTTTGACGCTCATATCGATATTTATTGAGTCATGCTACCTTAAATCTAACTTAGAAATGATTTTTCAGACCACAATATTAAAGCAGACGACAATTTAGCGATGAGAGGGTAAAAATTTCACGATCAATTTGGCGCCGAAAGGGTTACACTACCAATACGTCTTCTGCATCACCATTATTTTATTACAATGCCTTTGCCTTCGTTTAAGTGGTCGTACATGTGATAGAGAGGTTTAACTGTACTCCCAACGTCCAACCCCCTCTTCTCTCCATATTATATCTACAGCGGAGAATATGTTATTCTTTCCCGTTTAAACGCAAACGAAACGCAAACGCATGATACTAAAATGAAAAAACTGCACTTTTTTTTACACATTTCTGAATGTTGATTTTAACCTGGATGGCAAACAGTTTGGAGCCTGATCAGACGTCGGGTTACCCGGCGTCTGATCTGGCTCCAAAATGTTTGCACTGGAAATAATAGTTTTAGCGTAAACGAGTTTATTGGGAAAGAATAACGTTTTCTCCAATGTTCAACTTCCTCTTGTCTTCATATTATTACTACTAGGTCTACGTATCTAAACTCATTCTACTACTACGCTCGTACAATTACTTCGACTTCTGCAGCTACTGGTACTATTATTTATGCTACTATATCTTCTACTATTACCGTTACTACTACTAGTTACTATATATTACTACTGCTAACCACTACTAATGTTACTACTAATACATGTACTACAATGTACTTCCTTTAACTACTGACACTTCTACAACTGCTTACTACTACTCTTACTACAACTACTGTTTCTACTACTTATTAACTACTTCTGCCCATTACTACTGCTAACGACTACTACTGCTGTCGCACATTAATACTTATACGACTACTGCTTACGTTACTTAATGCTATATAGTGCTACCGCTACATGTAACTACTACTAATACGACTACTGCTTACGCTAACTACTGCTGTAAATTTTCCTTCTCTTTTTCCCCATACTCCTGCTATTAATACTACTACTTCAACTACTACTACTACTATTACTACTACTACTACTAACACTATGCTTACTACTACTACTACTACTACTACTACAACTTCTACTACTAACACTATTCTAAGCATTACAACTTCTTCTGCTACTTCTACTTATTCGATAACTCACTACTACCACTGTTGTTGCTACTGCTTCTAATACTACTCTTACTACCACAACAACTTCAACTACTAATTCAATAATTCATTGTGGATACTAAATCTGAATATTGCCCCAGTTTCAATTTGAACCGTTAACCCTTTAGCTACCATATGGCGTAAAAACCGATCTACATGTAACACAGCCGTTGACATAATATCGTCTGCTAAAATGTGTCGTCTGTTTTCATATATACATTTTTATACTATACGTTTTTAACTAAAGAAGCATTGGCATGAGTATCAAACCGTTTGGATCCTGATCAGACGCCGCGTTACGCGGCGTCTGATCTGGATCCAAACTGTTTGAAAATGTAAATGTTATACAGCCTTGCAACGAAAGGGTTTTAACCTGCACCTATAATGATTTTCGGTCCAAGCAATCTCCATCAGGACTTATTTCAGTATTTGCAATGTCATACTTTCAGCCGACCGTCTGGTTGAAATATTGGTTAATTCTCCTGAACTAATCCTATTAAAATTGATTTAAATGTGTATTAAAATTTAAACCTCGTCCACACATTGCTTTCTTTACACGCACATTAATCACACCTATAACTGCCATTTAATCCAATTAATAATGCCAATTTTCCTTACAAATTATAACACCCAAACATGCCCGATATAACATAATACAGTGGAGAAAACGTTATTCTTTCCCAAAAACGCGTTTACGCTAAAACTTTTATTTCCGGTGCAAACAGTTTGGAGCCAGACCAGACGCCGGGTTACCCGGCGTCTGATCTTGCTCCAAACTGTTTGCCACTCAGTTTAAAAGCAATGGTCAGAATTGTCAAAAAGTTGTTATTCAATACATTTAAGTGTTTTGCGTTTGCGTTTCGTTTGCGTTTAAACGGGAAAGAATAACGGTTTCTCCACTGTATTATTAAGGACAATATTCAAATATTGAATTGAATTGAATTTAGGACAAAAACACTAATAAACTATAAACCTTACCACTTTCAAGTGCATCTCAATTTCCATTCACAAACAGTTTATATCCTGATCAGACCTCAAGTAACCCGGCGTCTGATCAGGATCCAAACTTTTTTCACAGTCGTTTCGACATTTCATTTTGCGAAACTGCATAGAAATGCAGATATATTACGTTTAAGCAGACGTTTATTGCTGCAATGGCAGAATTAGACATTTATATAAATACATCCATTAATCTAATGGGACATTAAAAGCATTTCTTTTTAATTCAATAAATCATTTGAACATCACAACAAATATATTGTAGACCGTATTATATTACAGCTTGAATGGTGTTGTTTTTTCCAATATAAACGCGTCTATGCTTAACAATAAGTATGTAATTTGCAAACAGGTTGGAGCCTGATGAAACGCCGGGTAACCCGGCGTCTCATCAGGCTCAAAACTGGTTTGCCACTCAGATAAATATGAATTGTCAGGATTTTCAAAGGTTGTCAGTTTCTTCATTTTATTGCATTATGCTTCGATTAAGAGAAACGCCGTCTCTGTCATAACAGAATTTAAACATTGATAAAATGAAGAAAATAATAACTTAATGACAATTCTGAATGCTTTGTTAATCAAAGTGGCAAACAATTCTGCACCTGATCAGATGCCGGGTTACCCGGCGTCTGATCTGGCTTCAAACGATTTGCAATGGAAATAATAGTTTTAGCGTAAAAACGCGTTTATTGGGAACTAATGACATATTCTCTACTGTATATAAACATTCAATCAGGCCTATTAAGAGTGTTGCAGAAGCGAGGTTTAACTGTAGACAAATTCACCAATAACAAGACTCAAACATTGTACCGCTGTAGTAAAGTAGTATACTCACCCAGCATGCCGATAATGCCAGCCGTTTCTCTATTCCTTTCATTACATGTAACACCTCAATGGGTTACAGTGCGATATTGTCTCAGACAGTATTGGTCGCCTCTTATATAGATCTCCGCTTCAATTGAACCGTACGACTGATTTTATCTGCAGAACAATCGCCCGTGTAGCTTTGGTCTCCTGTTGGGAGACTAGCGGCATCGTAGGAATCTGTTATTTGCTGCAAATTTGTCTGGCAGTCGGCCTATGGTGCACAGGCCTTGTCGGTAGTTTAAATTTGGTCTATTACTCCAGTGATCACAGCATCCAAGGCCAAACTTACGCAACTATAACGCAACTCCCATTGGATAAACAAAAAACACACACAAACGTGATAAGCTCACTATATTACGACACCTTTCCTTTCATCAAACAAGCGTAAATATCGCGACAATACGCCCGTATACTATGAATGAAAAAACTAACTCAACTTCAGTGCGAATCGTCGAAGGAAGCCACGTTTGTTAGCAAGTAATCACATTGCATTTCTTAATCTCCAACTGTGACATGCCGCTCAGGTGAGGTTATATCTGAGTTTATCCTCTCGTCATTCAACATTGACCCTCAGATACAACCAGACGGCACTGTAAAATAAAAGTGAGAAAAGAGTATAAGTCCGATAAAGCTGAGACTGATATGAACGAACGACTACAGGTAAAATGGCACGAAATTTATTTATGGGCCAAAAATCATAATATGATTTGCCTGAAATGGGATATAACGCTAGTTTAAAGGCACACAGGCGGAGTAATATGACTAATGTGGTGTACGCTTTGATACCTTATATTTTAGCTGGGACGAGAGCCGTTATTTTAACATTACAGTAAAAACCTATTCGTACATGTAACAACCACTCAAAATAAAATACTAGTACGATTTATAAGACATGTTTTTACTTAATGCAAGGAAACAGGAATGCAGAAAGCTCCTTAGGAGCTTTCTGCATTTCATGTTTTCTTGCATTTCACAAGCATG
The DNA here is from genome assembly GCA_922989275.2 of Gari tellinella. NCBI lineage: Eukaryota > Metazoa > Mollusca > Bivalvia > Cardiida > Psammobiidae > Gari > Gari tellinella. The sequence continues at coordinate 28,549,323 of OV277866.1, read as the reverse complement.
CAATAAAATTGATATTGATGTGTCGCCATGTAATAATCGTTTAATACAAGGCTGTCAGTGTACAGATATAGGCTACACCACTGCCGACATGGTTAAATGACATTTAAACAGTCGAAATGACAATAAAAAGTTCATACAATATCAGCAACAGTATCCTAGGCATGTATCAGTGGAGACGGTATTATTCCCCGTTTAAACGCAAACAAAACGCAAACGCAATGCACTTACATGTAGAAAATGACAACATTTTGAAATTTCAAACTATTTTATTTAATCTGAGTGGCAAACAGTTTGTAGCCTGATCAGACGCCGGATTATCCGGCGTCTGATCTGGCTCCATACTGTTTGAAATGGAAATAATATTTTTTGCGTGAACGCGTTTATAGGGAAAGAGTACGATCTTTTCTATTTTACAAGTGAACAATATTCGGGGTTAGATTACCATTTTTCACTGAGCCGGGGCGACCCCCGTGGTCGATATGTCATCTGTTAATCCTTTATTCCACCATGTAACTTGTCCAAGTTTCGAAGACAGGGTGAACCCTGAAAGCAGGTTGAAAGTAAGTACAACAGAATGTTCATTAACTCTGTTCTCCCTGAAACTTTAAATGGACAATTCCAGTTTCCTTTTTAAGTCTAGTCCATTTCTCACTTTTAACGGTTGTATTTTCATTGTTTGGCATTATGACAAACAGTGAGGACCCTGATAAGGAGCCCTTTGATCTGGGTCGTCACAGTTTGCATAGGACAAGTGTACTATTTACATGTTCACTGTTTGTAAAAGACGCCAATATGCGGGAATAGGGTTCAAAGGGTTAAGGCGTATTCTGTTTTATTTTGAACCTCCTTTAAATACCATCTGCTAGAATAAAGAAAATAATTATTATGGAGTGATGAGTTTAACCCTAGTCCCGCATATAGTCGTCATTTTCAAACAGTGAACATGTGAATAGAACACTTGTCCTGTGCAAACAGTGAAGACCCAGATCAGAGGGCTACGAAAGGAGCCCTCTGATCAGGGTCTTCACTGTTTGTCGTAATGCCAAACATTGACAAAAACAACCCTTAAAAGTCAGAAATAGACTAGACTTAATTGGAAACTGAAATTGTCAATGTAACGTTTCAGGGAGGAAAGAGTTAAAAGGAATAAAGTGAACTGTATAAAACCCCGTTGCCTTTCCACTACTCAAAATAAATTTCATTTTCGGTGTTGAATGTAGGTGGACGGTAAAAGTAAAATAAAAGTTTACAAATGCATAATAATGAAATTATTGGTTTTTCTAGACTTTGGTACGTTCGCTTGAGAAGGGAGACAAACTAGTGAAGAACGAGCTCTAAAAAGGAAGATGCTTGGAGATTCTTAAGACAGGTGGTAACTTAATGAAGGATAAAATATAGAAAGCACACTTTGGAGCATTTAGATATTGGTCAAATTGTTTGACTAATATTGGTGATTCTAGGATCAAATATCAAGTTTTAATTTGGCAAATAATACCAGACAGCATATTTAAATGTCTCAGATATCCCTATCACGCAACTCTAACACTACCATGAATACAGTGGAGAATCTGTTATTCTTTCCCGATTCAACGAAACGAAACGCAAATGCAAAACACTAAAACGTAGAAACGTGCAACTTTTGGACAATTCTGATAATTCATGTTAATCGTGGTGGCAAAGAGTTTGGAGCCTGATCAGACGCCGGGTTACCCGGCGTCTGATCTGGCTCCAAACTGTTTGCTATGAAAATAATAGTTTTAGCGTAAACGCGTTTATTGGGAAAGAATAACGTTTTCTCCACTGTAGTGCTGTCCTGATTGTAGCTCAAACCCGTAAACCGTTCCAGTTTACATTGACTGTAATATTTGTCTATACAGTGTAACTTCGATATCTCGAACTCGGTTATGTCGAACATACCCGTATTTCAAAGTTAAAACGTCACTAAGCCACGTTTTAACTTTGAAAAACGGATATGTTCGACTTAACCGAGCATGACATAATGTAATTCATGTATCAACTATCGGATAGTTCGAGGTAAGCGAGTTCGAGATATCGAAGTTCGACTGTATATTTCTACCATTCACTGCCCATGTCTTACAATCCACAAACAGCGTTTTTGTCTCGAAAAGCAAATAGTCAACTCTTAGAAGCCCTGTTCTAATGATGAGCACTCTCGGGATACATGGTCCATGTTGATCTTTCTGTTAAACATGCCTTGTATCTCATAATGTTAGTACCATTAGTTTTATGTTATTATGTATATATGTTATGATGATGAGCTTGTATGCTTAAGTCAAATAAAACATATGTTCTGTTCTGTTCTGTTCAAAAGCAAAGTAGATACATACTTATGTAGTAGGTCAAATGCCTAAAGTTCACCATCAAACATTGTTATTTACTGTAAAAACCGGTTTTATTCGCGAGAATATAATTTTCGCGTGAATTCGCGAATGTCTCTAGATTTGAAGATAGGTGGCATTTTAAAGCAGGTTGAAAGTAAAGCAGAATGTGCCTTAAGGCACAATCGGCTTTACTGTCAGCCTGCTTTAAGCTACCACCTGCTAGAAAAATTGCATGATGTCGCGAATTAATACAAAATCGCATTTCGCGAAACATTCATGACGCGAAAAATACATGTTTTACAGTATTTCAAAGGTATACAGTTGTAATATCACAAATATCTTTTTAAACAAGAACCCCATGGGACATATTTCGCTCACCTGAGAATATTTGACAAAATCATAAATGGAGATAATATTGACCCCAGGGGCATAATTTGAACAAACTTGATAGAGGACCTGTAGATGATGCTATGTGCCAAATATCTAAGCTCTGGGCCTTTTAGTGTTTAACAAGAATGTTTTTAAGATTTCTTTATTTTCATAATTTTGGTTGCCATGGCAACCAGAGTTTTGCATAGTTTTTAATTATTTCAACAAAGTCTTCTTTTTTTTTTAATTCTTTGAACCAAATCTTTGAAATTTTCACTATACAACTCTATGTAAAACTGTGACACCGGGGCGGTGCCGATTTTGATCCCCAGGGGCATAATTTGATCAAACTTGATAGAGGACATGTACATGTAGACAATATTATGTGCCAAATATTTAAGCTCTGATCCTTGTAGTTTCAGACAAGAAGATGTTTTAAGTTTTCGTTGAAAACATCTATATTTTGTTCCTGTGACCTATATATGCAACCGACCAGAACCATTTTAACAATATTGGTAAAAAAGACGTCTAGAAGTGTCACCATGCCAAATATCAAAGCGCTGGCCATATTAGTTTCAGAGGAGAAGATGTTTGAAAATTTCACCATATAACTATTTGTAAAATTTTGACCCCGGGGCGGGGCCAATTCGGACCCCAGGGGTATAATTTGAACAAACTTGATAGAGGACCTGTAGATGATGCTATTTGCCAAATATCTAAGCTCTGTCCCTTGCAGTTTTTGACAAGAAGATTTTTAAAGATTTCTTTATTTTTCACTTTGGTTGCCATTGCAACCAGAGTTCTGCATTGTTTTTAATTCTTTGAACGAATTTGAAAGATCTTGACCCAAGGAATTCTGTAAAGTTAGGTTGAATTCTGTCAAGCGGTATAAGAGGAGGAGTCATTTGGAGCAATTGTTAACGACGACGCACGACGCACAACGCACGACGACTGACACAGGGCCATCCAAATAGGTGAGATAAAAAGAGTGTTTTTTAGATATTGCATACTGTGTACGCCAAAACCCGGACACTTTGGACTGTGTAAACGAGGCTACGCATTGACATTTGACAATTCCAGACAGTAATTGGAAAAGATAAGCATAAAAAAGATTCGAGACCAGAAAAGGACATTCAAACATTGAAAACCGAGTAAGAACGTAAAGCGTCATTTGTACATTGAAAACAAGACACGTTTCTCAATCGGACTTCCGGTCATTGCAAACAGTGTTTGGCCGAAAATAACTTATCTATTTTCCTTTGCAAATATGGGAGGACGCGGATCTCGCCATTGGAAAAACTACGGAGGTTGTTATTTAAGTTCGTATATTCTTTTTCACAAAATGTTTAGTTATCGTAGCTGAAACATGAAACAAGCACCATTGAAAACGTTGTTCTTTTTCCAGTCATGAGACTTTATTTCATGTTAGTACATAAAACGATTGCAAAGTTCAAACAATTTCGTACATGGCCAGAAAAGGAACAAGAGGCATTGGAAAAATGATTGACAGAAAAAGACATCTGTGTACAGCAAACAGTTTAGGAACAGAAAATGGCATTATGATATTGCAAACAATTTACGAAAAGAAATGTATCTTTGGGTATTGCTAACAGTATATGACAAGAAAGAAACCTTTGCGTATAGCGACTATTTTACAACAAGAACAGAACTTTATTATTGCAAATACTCTAGAAACAGAGAATATTTTTAGAATAATGAAACCAGTTAAAAGCAAGGAATTGAACATTAGGCCATGCGAACTATTTGCAACAATATAAACATCTTGATCAGCGAACCGTTTTCGGCAAGAAATGACGATTGAGTAGTTCAACATTTTGTGGCAAAACCTTGGGTAGCGAACAATTTACGGCAAGAAAATGATCATTGGGTATTGCAAACAATTTGCGATAAAACGTCCTCTTTGGTAGCGACAATTGACGCCAAGACAATGACCTTAGGGTATGGACAACATAAAAAGGTTTAAAGGAATATTATAAACAGTTTACGCCCAGAAAAGGGCATTTTGACGAACTACATGTATACAGATTCAGAAAAGTATATTTGCACATTAAAAAGGTGTACCGTCAATATGACATTAGAAAAGTGCAAACCGTGCACGATCAGAACATATCGAATGGTTATTGTAAACACTGTTAGGCAAAGGACATTATGCAATTGCAATCTTTCAAGGGACAGAAAAAATGCATTTGGATATTGCGAAACGACCGTCGGATATTTCAAACAGTTTATGAAAACAATAATTATATCCCTTGACATTACGAACAGTATCCACCTAGAAATATACCTTCATTAAAAAAACCCTGATCATTTCGGTCAGAAAAGGACGTTTTGATCAGTTGCAAACGGCGTACTGACATTATATAAGATATTTGATGTTGCAAAAATTTACGGACAAAAACATCTTTTGATATATCAAACAGTGTAAGGACAGTAAAATACTTTTGAGTATTGCAAACAATATACGTGTAGAAAAGAACATTTGGATATTAGACAAGTGTTCATCCAGAGCAGACCTACATACTAAAGCATAACCGCTGGGGCTAGATCAATACAACGGTAATCTGTGCTAATCTTACTACGTATCATTTATTCAAATTGATCGTTTCAATAACCTATATAGTCATACGCCTAAGTAGCAATGGGTTGGGTAACATAACAGTATACGATAGACAGTAAAACCTCTCTATTACGACCACTAAAACGGTGATTAAAAGAAGCTTTCTGTTTTATTGTCACCTTGCTTTAAGAAGTAACTGTACGGTATACTTGGTTCATATATAAGTTTGTTCTTCGCCTAGTTCCCTGTAAATCACATTCCGAGACCCTTCCGGCAATTTGTTCTTGTTACAATGTAAATACTAGGTATAGTATGTACACCAAAAAGAAGCAAATAGGCACTTTCCAAGTCGTATACCTCGAAAGAAGTTCATCAGGGTAGTAATTATCTTATTTTTTAAGGTTCTAGTTACTTATCCATAATTCTATTTACCTTTATGACAGTTTCGGTACTCAATTGGAGCTCCTTCATCAGTCGGAATGTAAATAAAATTATTTATAAGTAACTACAACCTTAACACAGAAGTTGTTTACCGTATACGAAGGTTTAACTTTTTCAAAAAGTACTTACTTAGATTTTTTTCCTTATATGCTATCAACAATATCCGCATTTTTTATTATCTTTTATCATTTTCGATTTTCGAATCGGCCTAAGATCTGGGACCGAGTCGAACGACCCAAGAATATATATCAGTCCACTTTTTATTAGTTGCTGGACGGGATTTTACTGTGGGTGCTGGTAGAGTAAAATTGCTATTCTTTTACAGTGCAGAAAACGGTATTCTTTTCA